>JANZLH020000122.1:835765-846227 GCA_026770325.2 Erythroxylum fimbriatum | reverse complement strand
TAAAGCATTGTGATCGCGGATACTTAGCATCTTCTATAATTTCAGCATTAAGTTAATGCAATGTGCAACATAAGGAGTCTAGAAAAAATAATTATACTTATTTTGTAACCTTCTTTTCGCTGCGATAAGCAAAATTATTGCCGATCTCTACTTAATTTACAAATTCGTCGAATATCTCAAATAACGTATTAGTATTCTTAACAAGGTCAAATTCATCAATAAACTTAAAAAATATTAAACCTTTGTAGAGTAAATTAGAAAATTAATAATAGACTCATGTCTTTTATTTGTCTGACCATTATACATGATTGAATACCTATAAGTAGCCTAATATATTCTTCTTTTATCCAAATAACTTTTAATTTTAAAAACTAAGCAACTCAAAAGCTTATCTATGTTTTTGTATCTTGAATTGTAAAAAGCTATAATATCCACTATATGCTGATAATAATATGATTGAGAAGCATTGAATACTGCACCTGTATCATACTACTATCTAATCATTGTCATATCTACATTGTAAGTCGCAAACACACGTTGCAATATAACCTGCAAACACACGCCGTAGTATAACCTGCAAACACCTACGGGTGGGGTGTGGGGTGTGGGGTTCAACATAAAATAGCTCCAAATCTTGATTAGGTGGCATCATATTAAAATATGGAAGGCTTAGAGAAGTCTGGCAAGGCTAAAACTAGTGTGTTCACAAGAGCAATCTTTAAAGCACCAAAAACAATGTTAGCTTAATGGTTTCATACAAAGGCATCTTTATGCAACACTTATGTCAAAGGGAAATAATATGAGCATATTGAGTAATAAAATACCAATAATACCCGATAAGTCCTAAGAAACCATGCAACTTCTTAATATTATTAGGAGTAGGCCAATTATGAATAGTTGTCACCTTCTTCGAGTCAACAATTACTATAGATGCTGAAATAACATGTCCTTGATAAGCCGAAGAAGGTTGTCCAAAATTACACTTGGATGGTTTATAAAAAATTGAATTAGCCTTCATAATTCCCAACATTTGATCCAAATGCTATAAATCAGGTTCCCGAAACGTGTTGTAGACCAAGATATCATTAAAAAAAAGATGAGTATAAATTTTCAAAGAATTGGTTGAAACATTTCACCATTTGATAGCCCAAAGGGCATTACTAAAAATTTATAATTCCTTCATGTGTTATGAAAGTTGTTTTCCCAATATCATCCAATTGAATGAACAATTCATGATACCCAACATAGGGATCTAATTTAAAAATGACCGAAGCACTGTAAAGCTTATCTCTGGGTATAAGGAACCTATCTTTGATTGTCACTACATTTAATGTCTTATAATTAACGCAAAAATGCCAACATTAACCCTTTTATTAACCAGCAATGCTGGTGACGAGAATGGACTTATGTTGGAACTATAATACCATGTGCAAGAATTTCTTTAACGAGCTTCTCAGTTTTTCCTTTTTAGTTATGGGGATATCTGTACAGCTTCATATTAAAAGGTGAGGTGCCAAAAAAATGAAATATGATGGTTAGTGGCATATGAAGGAGGTAAACCATAAGGAACTGCAAAGACAGAGACATGAGGAACTAGAATGGATTGGGAGAAGTAGTAGTGTGAGAGGTTAAGATACTGGGAATTTGGGAATTTTTGGACTCAGTGATGCATTAACAGTGAGCTGAAACAATGTGGTGATGGGTATAATTTATTCACTACATCAAATTTAGGCTATAGAAATATGATTGAAGTTGGCATGTTTAATGCCATGAGAGTGACCTAGGTTCCTTGATAAATAAAACTCATCCAAAGGGCCCTGTAATTAAACAAACTTTGTCATCCAATCGCAGCTGATAAATGATAAATATACTATATTTCTAATCCCATAGTTACTGTATTTTGCTTGTTTATTTGATAGTTTCTTATTATTTATAGAAATTATTTTGTTTCTTTTATTTTTAGGTCTTATTTGCCTTTGTGGATAAAAAGGACAAGAATTATGACAAAATGAAGGAAAAAATGAAAAATTGAAGCTATTTTGGTGGTTGCTCGTGTAAATCTACACGACCTTGTAGGTTTTTATGTAACTCCACAAGGCTGAGTGGTTACCTATGTAGCTCTTTAGGATAATGTTTCTTTGTGATTTTCGAAGATTGAAGAAAGATTGAGGGACACAGTCATGCATATGGTCGTGTGAGTGACTGTGTCGACTTAAGAAACCCTAAATTTGAGCTATAGATAGATAATATGAAGAGAAAACTAGGGAAGTCAAAAAGGGATTTAAAGGAGGCTGAGGAAAGTAAAAGTCGATGGACTAAAATGATAGAGAGAACGAAGAACAAGTAAGGGGGCCAATTTAGGGTGGATTTTCTTCAATCTAAAATGGACTTTATGAAGATTAAAACTGATCTCATTCTGATTCTTTTAGTTTTTTCTTTCTTATTTAGTTTTGATGTTATGATTATGAGTTAAACTTTTGTTAGTACTTGGATTACATAAACCTGGGATAGACCTTGTAGTGATTTTATCTTAACTTAATTCATTATTTAGTTTCATTAAGATTCAATTATGTGTTCTTAATTATTATTGAATTAATATTGCTAGCATATTATTTGATGTATGATTTTGTTACAATTGAGATTGAGAGATCTTTTTCTACAAATAGAGCTACCATAATTGAAGAGAGTTTCAAACTTAGAGATAGGTCAATATAAGTTTTCTAGATTAGGTCAAACCTAATAGTGAAATTTATGAACCAATAATTCCAATCTTAGGGATTTTAACTAGAAAGAGGTTCCAACTAATCAAACAAGGATTATTTGTTAATATTTTTGAGAAAGATATTAACATATGATGCGAATCTTCAAGCTCTAATGAACAAAATATTAAATTGATTAGTGAAATCATGATTGCAGGAGAATTCTTAAAGGGATTTGAAATCCAGGTATGATTGTTTCGAAGTTTAATTTTCATTCTAATTATTATATGAATTTTGCATTTGATTTATCTTAAACTCCATAATTTGTTAGGCTTGATAACAATAAGACGAAAAATAATAGTACTTACCAGTGCTAGTTACAACTACACCAGGTATTTAAGGTTTAAAACATAAAAATTACACTTCAAGTTTTGGATATTGTTGCTTAGGAATATAATATTAGGTAAAACTTATTTTTATTAATCTAGTAGTTTTTAGGTAGTTTTTTTGTTTCCTTTCTTTCTTTTTTCCCTTATAACTTTCTTTCTTGATATTGTGTTTTTGTCTTATTTTTAGAATTTAGGAAGTCATTGTTATAGTCACTAAACACAATGGAAGGATAGAGAGGACAGTATTCTTAGGAAGATTATAACAGGCCATTACTTATGGAAGCTTTGGGAGCTTGAAACGAAAGGCATAGTGACAAATATTTTTTAGCTTTGTCGATATCTATGATGTGTTGTGATATTTGTGGGAGTGATCACCCTAATCATGAATGTCAGCCCTCAAATTATATTCAGGAGCATACAAATTGCATAAAGAAATGGCTTTAAAAAACTCATTATGAGAAAACTTATAATCCAGAGTAGAGTAATTATTATGACTTTGCATGGAACGATCATGTTTTATTTAGATTTCCAGAATAATTGTAGCAAAACGAAGAGGAACTTCTTAAAAATGTCCTTATAAAAGGCATTGCTTTACAAGAGGCTTCCCTCCATAGACTATAAGAGCTAGTTGCTTCATTACTAGCTTCATTTGAATACACCAAGTTAAACTTTAGGGATAATATGAATGCATTAATCTTCTAGAGTGAAGAGGAGCCACAGGTTGAATATATGGAGGAAATTGTTGTTTAAGAAGAGAAGGAAGAAGATTTAGTAGAAGATAGAGGTTGAAGAAAAAAAGGAAGCTGTTGTTTAAGAAGAGAAGGAAAAGGAGATAGAAGAAGATGAAGAGGAGGTGCCAAATAAGGAGGTTATCAAGGAATTATCAACAATCATTTTAAGGGCTCCTACTTCTCACAAAACAAACTGTCTGAGTCAATCAAAGATCTGGGAGGTTTTGATATTCCTTGTTATATTGACAATTTGTTACTAAAAAAATACATTAATGAAGTTAAATGGTTTTATTAATTTAGTACCTTATGTTCTTATTATCTTGCAATATGCAACATATTTGCAAGAAACTAAACTTTTATATGAAAAAATGGGTGAAAACATGCCACTAATTATAGGTCCAGGTTGAAGAAAAGCTTGCTAAGAAGTCTAAGTACAGGACTCATAAAGAAGCTCTAGTTGGGAGACAAATCGATTAGGTTTTCATTTTAATTGAGTAGTTTGTAGAATTCTCATTAGGAGTTCAGTTATTTTTATAGTTTTAATTTGATGGTCTGAATTTTTTTACTTGAGATTTGATGGAGTTCTACTTATTATAAAGGCAGGTGAGTTTAACCAGTCTTTCCACTCCAACTTAATGAAGGCAATGTCAATCTTTACTTTAAAGTAGAAAGATTTCGCCAGTAGTGGATGGATACTAATGGCATTCAGAGGAGTACCAATTATCCTCACCCCTCCATTATTCATATTTTTTTTATTATTCTTACATGTTTTGTATATTGAGGACAATATAAACTTTAAATGTTGTGGAGGGATTTATTAGTCTAGCTTGCCAATTTTGTTATAATTATTTTAATAATGAATAATTCGAGAAGTTTTTTTAAAGAGGGTGTTGATCAAGATGATTCATTATAAGTTTGGTTGTGTATGTGATTTGATTTATTTAGGCAAATAATTATAAGTTTTGATGATTAAGTTGATTTCAATTTAGTTCATTAATTTTGAGAATGTATAGTTGATTTGCATTAAAATAGTATATGGTTATTTGTGCATGCATTGAGTTTAATGTGATTTTTTTGAGCATTTTATTATCCAACCTATAAAAGAAAGAAAAGAAAAAAAATTAGTATATGAATAAATGAGCATAAATAATTTCACTCCATTAGCTTTGTACCATAAAAAGGTCAAACTCAAAGAGTAGTACTAGTAACACTTTGAGATAACGATCTAGTTGAGTAATCGGAGGTATTTATGATAAGGTGTTTACTCTCACATCAAAAGGCTAGGTGACTTTGCAAACAAGTTTCTAAATTCTCCTATGTTGTTTAAATTTAGTTTTTTGTTTTCAACAAAAGGAGAATGAAAGTGTTTAAAGGTTTTAGCATTTTTCTTATGTAAGTCATTTTGTTCATCAAATGGAACGGTGTGAGTTGAGTTAAAATTTGAAGAATGATAGATTGAATTTGATTGATTTATAATTTGATACAAGTAACCAAATGCTTAACATTTCAATGAACATTGCAATTGAATGAATAATGGAGAATTGTGATGGGTATCTTTTTTATTTATTGCTTTTCCAAAGTTATTTCTGATTAAGTTGACAGTAATGAAATTAATTTGCATAAGGACAAGTAAATTCTTAAGTTTTTGGAAGCTTTATAAATGCTAAATAGATTATATTTCTCATCCCACGTTTAATGCATTTTGCTTGTTTATTTGAGAGTTTCTTATTGTTTAGAGTACTTATTTTGTTTATGTTTTGTTTTTAATGTGGTTTTAGGTCTTATTTGCCTTTATAGATAAAAAGGAGAAGAATTAAAGCAAAATCAAGATAGGAAATGGAAGAATTGAAGCTATTTTAGTGGTTGCTCTTATAATTTACATATCCGTGTGGGTGCCCATATAAGTCTACACAGTTTTGTGCTACTTATGTAGCTCTCTAGGACAGTTTTTTTTTTCACAATTTTTAAGATTGAAAAAAGACGGGGACGTGTCCACTCTAGAAATCCTAAATTTGATCTATATGTAGATAAAACAAAGAGAAAGCAAGGGAAGTCGAAAAGGGGTTCGTATTAGCTCGGAAAAACATAAATTGATGGCTTAGAACAATAGAAAGAATGAAGAATAAGTAAGAAAACATATTTGAGGTAGATTTTCATCAATTTAAAGTGGATTTCATGAAGATTAAAAGCGATATCTTCATGGTTCTTTTAGTTTTATGTTTTTCTTTAGTCTTAATGTTATGATTATGAGATAAACTTTTGTTAGTACTTAGATTAGATGAAGCATGGGACAGACCTTTTAGGTGCTCATGTAAGCCTACATAGTCAAGTGGCTGCCTATGTAGCTCTTTAGGACTGTGTTTCTTTATAATTTTTGAAGATTTTTATTCATAATTAGTTCTAAATTTCACTTTATAATGTTGAAGTCTCCTTTTCCAGAAAGAATGAAATTAGCCTAAGAAATTATGACTTTTTGAAGAAAGAACGGGGGACACAGTTATGCACATAGCTGTGTAAGTGACTATGTCCAATCTAAAAACCCTAAATTCGAGCTATAAATAGATAAAATAAAGAGAAAATGAGGGAAGTTAAAAAGGGGTTTGTAGGAGGCTCAGGAAAATACCAATTGATGGCTTAGAATGATAGAAAAACGAAGAACAAGTAAGAAAAGATATATGGGGTGATTTTTATCAATATAAAGTGGATTTAGTAAAGATTAAAAGCGATTTCATCATTGTTCTTTTAGTTTTTGGTTTTTCCTTTAGTCTTGATGTTAAGATTATAAGCTAAACTTTTATTGGTACTTATATTAGATGAACCTAGGATAGACCTTACAATGATTTTTATTTTAACTTAGTTCATTTTTTAATTTTAGTGAGATTCAATTATATGTTCTTAATTATTCTTGAATTAATATTGCTAACATATTATTTCATGTATGATTTTATGTAATTGAGATTGTGAAATCCTTCTATATGAATAGATATAATTGACAGGAGTTACATACAAACCTGGAGATAGGTTAACATAAATCCTCTAGATTATGGTAAAACCTAATAGTGAAATTAATGAATTGATTAATGCAATCTTAGGAGTTTTAACTAGAAAGAGGTTTCAGTTAATCAACCAATGATTAATTGTAAATAATTTTGACAAATATATTAACATAAGATACAAATTTCTTTGATCCAATGAACTAAAGTTTAAATTGCTTAGTGAAATCATGAATACAATAGAAGTCCTAGCAGGATTCAAAATTTTGGTACCAATGTTTTCCTTAATTGTTTCTTAGTTTAATTTTCATTTCAATTAGTTAATTGTATTGATCAACTAATGCTAGGGTTCAACAAGTTAGGTATGATCACGGATGGAGATTGCCAAATCCTAACTCAAGGCGCCCTACGAGTTTTAAGAGAGCATGTCCCTGTACATTCTTAATGTTACAATGGAGGACAAAGTTGTTTAGTTAGCTCACTTATTTCACACATTCAGGGACATGTCTACAAAGAACCAACTAGTACAGGCAGGAACTGTATCCAAAAGCAAGTTTTATTTTGTCTGGCAATTAAAAACATATTGAAGAATCACTAAATCCTAACATAAAGCCACAATCACTTGTTCTTTAGCTAAAGCCAACTCTCCCTTCAATCAGCTTTCTCCCTTGGAATTGGGACAAATCTGTAGCCACAATTAGCGCAACTCATGAATCACATCTCTCAATCAAATTGATCCTCATGGAGAGGAATGTTCAAACTCTCAACTTTTGGATCGGAGATTTATCACCTTCTAGGTCATGATTCTCTTCATTTTGGCTCTTACATGTCCCTTTGGATTGTTTACATTGAGCTTTTGGTTTAGGGGCTGTTGTTAACAGACCTTGATTTGATGTAATTTATCAATTTTGGTATTAATGAATCACTCAATCACCAAAACACACACATACACACACACAGCCTACAAAATATAGAAGCAAATAGTTTCTGCAGTATTATGAGATAATATAGGTCCAACTACCTTCACTGTCTTCTAACTTCTGATTACAGTAACTCAGCTAAGTTTGCTAATGTTAACATAAGTTAGAAATGAATTAAACGAATGAATAAATCGTTGAACAATATCGATGGCCGAAACTTTTGATGTGCTGCCGTTCAGATTTCTTCATTCTTACATCTCAAATACTTCAATTTCGCTATTTTTAACCATACCCCTGAATTATTAGAGCCTCAAGTTGTTGAAGGAGGAAGCATCACATGAGTTCTGTTTTAACATAGAGTGAATGCTAATGGAAAACGCAGTCTGTAATAATAACATCTATCTATCACACTTCCGGGGGAAAAGATGGAGGCATACCGACAGAAGGAGGGCAATTATTTTAAAAGCAAAAGCAATGCCGATGACTGTCAGTTTCATTTAGAGAGCTTGAATTTATGGAGTGCAGATGTGCCATCAAGCCCTTTTGCGCAGAAGTGGGTGATGTATTCTTCTATGGTTGTTTCCCTGTAGAGTGGGGGACTTTCTTTTGACACCAAGTCCTTGATTGGCCCGTACAGTCGAGAAGATGATGAGTTTTCTTTGAAGAAATGTGTTCGGAAATTACATGAGACTGAGATTCTTGGACCCAATTTTTTAGATACCACTCTGTGGTATACACTTTTGAACTTATCGTTGCTGATTAGCTGCATATTGAAACGTGAAGTGAAAAGGTTGAAACCAAGACAAGTCACAAATAGGTACACCTGCTTCTAAGTTAAGAAACACGGGAACAAGGTCATAAACTTTTTTTAAGTACTAAACAATGCAATGCTGTAGATTTGTAGACAATTATAATGTACGTAGACCCACAACAGTTGGTCTAGTAATCATAAGTACAGTCATAATGAGAATGAATTTAAAACTTGCCTGGAACATATCTCCGAGGTTTACTATCAAAGCTCTAGGAATAGGAGTGACGTTTACCCAACTATCTTGATGAAGAACTTGAAGGCCTCCAATATGGTCTTGAAGAACAACTGTGATAAAGCCACTATCAGTATGCTTACTGATTCCCATTGTCAAGTCTGGTTCAGGGCATGGAGGATAGTAATGACCAGACAAATAAAGCCCCTCAATGCAGCCCATGTCTTTTAGGTAGCCGGTTCTCAGTCCGAGTGCTTCTGATAACAATTCAAACATGAGTAGCCCAAACTTCTGCATTTCCTTCATGTAATCAATCGCAACATCCCTGAAAAAGTAATGCTTGAAATATACCAGTGGAGCACAACTTCTAAAGTTTCAAGCCTAAAAGCAAAAGCGCGCCACTTTGTGAGTCAATTATAGTCAATTTCTGGACATTTATTTATTGTAAACTTCCATCTTGTTTTCTGTTTTGAGTCTTCGCGTACTTCTGCATCTAAAAGAGAAGACAAACAGTGGTTTGACCAAAAGGCATGTCCTTCCAAATCTTTCAACAGTTCAAAGGAATATATTTGAGATTTATTTAGTTAGCTAATAAAACTGTTTTTGTGTGTGTTCACACCGTAACAGCAAGAAGAATTCATGATGAGATCATGTCTAATCGCCAATCACATACCTACAGACTGTTGGTAATTGGTCAGGATTTGGAGGATGAGAATCCATGAGACAGTACAGGGTATCCCTCCAATTAACAGAAGGCGCTTGATAAAAATCGAAGTTGGTATTGTACTTCACCTTTCTAGTCTCGTCCCTGCTATAGAATTCCTTCTTCACCTGGCTTTTTTGCTCATGAAATCTTCGAACTCCCTCGATCATCTCGTCCACAATACTTTCTGGGATTTCATGATTGATCACCTGAAAGAAACCCCACGTTTCACATGCATCTCGAACTCGATCAACGATCCCAGACCGTGAACTTCCATCATCATCGCCAACAAGGTGGCGGAGATCTATGACAGGAATGCTATTTGAGGAAGCGGCTTCCTCTTTGTCTTTGACGTTAACGTGACTAGTGTTGAGAAATATAGCGGGTACTTTTGTGACTCCACCATCCACAAGCCCTTTTACTCCTGTTTTCATCTCATCAAAAGCCTTCATTTCGTCTTTCCTTTCAAGTTGAACCCCAGCTGAGCTTGTGCCTACCATTTTGTCGGTTGATGAGCTGAGCTTGTACCTAGCTTATCATCTTCTGTTATTTACTCCAATTCACTGCCACTTGCAAGTGCGTACGAATTCAGATCCTCTTTCCATTCCTATCCCGTCTTACCTTCTCATCTTTACCTTCTAATCTTTCCATTCCTATCCTATCTTACCCTGTCTAAGAAAAAAACAACGCCGTTTTATCTAAAAATTTGACAGAGAAGTAAGTTAAATGAACAGATGCCTGTAGGACCCACCTACAAGCTATTTTTAATACCAATGACTAGCCAAATCCAAAGCCACTTTTAATTATACGTTATTCCAAAGCTACTTGCAAAATAAAAGTTTTTTGAAAAAGGGGGTTATTTGTTTATTCTTATTAAAAACCAAATTAAAAATAATAAGCAATTTAATGATATTATTTAATATCATTAATAACTAAATAATTTTTTAATAATAAGAATAAGAGTAAATAGAAAATTAATAAATATCAAAACTTTAAACAATTAAATTAATAAGAATAATTAAAGAACCATAATAATTTTTAACA
>JANZLH020000122.1:792061-803371 GCA_026770325.2 Erythroxylum fimbriatum | reverse complement strand
TATCCTTATAAATTATATCCAAATATATGATAAGTTTTTTTTAGTGTTTCAGCCTTTCAGGTTCAGGTTTAAACCTATAACCGCAAGTTAGAAACCTGAACCTGAACCATGAACCTGATTTTTCAGGTTCGGTTCGAACCGAACCTAAACTCAGGTTCGGTTAACCTTCTTTATAGGTTCGGTTCATGCGGTTCAGGTCCGGTTCACAGGTTCGCGGGTTTTCTTGAACACCCCTAGTGTACATTAGTTTGGCCGACTAATGATGTCACAGATGATTGTTTTGGCTTATCCTGATAATGGTTTTCGACACTTTTCCTGATTCATAAGTTCTTAAAAATCACCTTTATGGAATTTCCTTCTAGTTAGCTTCCATTGCATCTTTTTTTTGGTTCCTATACTAGCTTCTATTAGTAAGTCACATTGATTTTTGCTTATATAATTTCATCCATTGAGCTAAGTTTTAAGATAGGGACTTTGTCAAGAAGAACTTGGTCTATTTTAACTTCCATACAAACTTTAACATTCCTAATTCTTTTCAACCTTATTATGGTTTCATCAAGACATAGTGGTCTTCCAATATAGCTAGCAAAATAACTTAATCCTAATTTTGACCAATATTCTAAGGGAATATTATAAAACTTTACCTATATTGGAATATGCTTTAAGCTCATTATATCCATGTCTATACTAGGTCTCCTTTTTTGTAGAAACATATGAATGTTGTTTATATAAAAATGCCCTTATTCCATGACTTTGTTGATGCCCTTAACTTAATTGAATTTGACACTAAAGCATCCTTATTCATAAATCAATACTTTATTAAGTCCTTTTTATTTCAATACTTTACGTCACATTGATGCTTTAAAGGAAAAGTAGGCCTCTTGTTAAGAAAGAAACCTAATACAACATTTTTATCCATTTGTTACATCAGCTTGCAAAATGTGGAGAAGGGGGAGCTATGAGCCTGCCTTTGTCAACTAAGCAAGAAGGGAGATAGTATAGGTTCACATTTGGAGAGGCATCTCTAATAACCTATCTCTAGGAGGCTTTAGGTGGCAAGATAACACCTTGGCCTTCTAAATATGGGGCCTAGAAAAGTGTTGCTCCGTGAGTAAAAGAAGGATAAAGCCAAGATTAAAGAGTGGAGGCATCTATATAGGTCAGTGGAAGCGCTTATTATGGTGGTGAGTTAGTTGGAGAAGTAGGTGAAGGAGTTGAGGAGGGAGATTTGGAGAGTGTTAGGGAGGATTCAAGAGATGAAAGTATGGGTGGTGAAGTTAAAGGTAGGCAGACGAATAAAGGGTATGAAGAGGAAACAACCATGTTAAAATGGGTAAACTGAGCTAAAGGTGGGGGTGGTTGAGGTAAAGATGAGGAAGTAGCTAGAGGGTACAAAGAGGAAGTAACCCTTCTCAAAGGGGAAAATGTTTTATAGGAAAAGAAGACATATGAATGACAGTTAGGGGAAATGTTTTATGGGAAAAGAAGACATATGAATGGTAGTTACTAAAAGTAGTAAAAATGTGCCAAAACATAATAAAAGGGAGGAGGAGGAGATGATAGAGGTTAGCTTAAGAAAGAGGGGAGGAAAGAGGATAGTTAGTGAGGATCGAATAAGGGGCTTCTCGCTACAAAACTCCATTTCCTTTGAAAAGATGTTTTTAAGTCAATTATATGCATACATCACTACAACATATTCATATTATTTGACACTTCATTCAATCTTTTTTAATATTTCAAAAATTAGATAAATAATATTTATTTATTTATGTGTGTCATCTAAAGACTAACAAAAATTAATTTAAATAATCCAAAATGGGAGGCATCTTATAGATAAATTATATTTGTTATAAATTGTGAATAGATAAAATAATGTTAGCTTTTTAACTTTGTAACACCTAATAATGTGAATTCCTTCAAATTTATTGTCTTTCATTGAAAATAGAGTTATTAATGGCATTCAATTCAGTTACAACAGCCATAAGTATGCACTTTTTAAAACCAAAAAAATTGACCATAATCATGAGATAAAAGTAATGAATAGACAACTTTAAGGTAAACAATATCTTAAAACTAAAATTTCTTGTTTGATTATAGAAATATCAATATTGTATAAGTATATAGATATTAAAAAGAGCAAAAAAGGGAGAGAGGAGTTTGTAGAAGAGTAATGTCACACTTTAGGGACTTAATATTAATAAATGAGAAGAGAAAATAACTATAAATAAATTTGTTTATAGAAGATTAGTAATAGGCAAAAGGTTAATTTACCCCTGAATATTTGACAAAAAGTCTAAGAATGCCCCTATTATTATCTCAGGTACCAATTCACCTCCCAATGTCTCGAAAATTGAATAATTTGCCAAAAAAGATCACTCTATCATGTCTGCATTGCCTAAATGTTATGTACCTACTATGTTGGCCCACGTGGCAATCCAAATAAGCTATGATGCCAATATGGCAGCTGAAGTTCAATATAGTTATTAATTTTAATTTTTAAAAGAAGTAACTTATTAATTATTTTTAAAATAAAACATATAATTTTTTTCCTCCTAATTTTCCCTAACTAACCCCAACTTTCATTAAATCCCTAATACACAAACACTTTCTTCGTTATTATTTATTCTTTCTTCTTCCTTTTTCTTTGTTAAATTCCATTATTCTTCTTACTTCTTCCTCTATATTTGTTAATTTCCATTATCCTTTTTTCATCTTCTTCCTCTAGTCATGGTTTGTTTAGAGGATTTGGAGTTTTATGGTTTTAATATGTATGGTAATCCTATATCTCCTTTTATTTATTTAGTATTTGTTGTTCTTGCCCTTAAATAAAGAATAAATTTTGTGTTTATAAGGCTCCAAAATTTGTCTATAAAGGTGAAAGCAGTAGAGGAAAGTGGCTCCTTTTGTGGTTCCTCATGTTTTAGAGTACAAAACGGAAGGTTAGTAGCTTTAATATATGCATATAAATTCTCTCAGTTCCTCAATTTGTCTTTGGGAGACAATGCAATTTTTTAGTTGAATGTTATAACTTGACAAGACTTTGTAGTGCTATTGTCAGGTTAATTATCGTCATGACAGGGAAAATGATATAGAAAAGAATGTTATTTCTATTTTAATTTGTGCTTATTAGTTTACATTTAATTTTCTTAAAGAATAATAAAAAACCTCATTAGGGTTTCAAAACTATAGATATACATATTATTCATTTTTTTTTAAATTGAAGTTTGTATTGATAGGACTAGATCAAAATTTAAGAAGTTTTATAAGTTACAATATATTTAGCCCAATATAACATATAATCAAGTAATAAATTAGATTTCATTGTGTTATATTTTTCTGTGGCTATTAACTTGTAGAGATAAGAGAACGTCGTAAGGAGAGAGTAGTGTAAAATAAAAAGTGTGAGTGTAATTTGATGTATATATCATGAATGACTATTTTAGGCCCTTTCAGAGATTGTCTATCTCACTATCAAAAAGTCAAGGTAAGAAAAGAAAACACTTTTTATATTTAATTCTTATCCAACTACATTTTTTTACATTTTGTTAACATCTCAAACACATAATCATATTTATTTAAGTTGGGATTTATTTTTGTTTAATTAGTTATACGCATTCTCTCTTTTTAGTATTGGTAACTTTTTATGTCCTTAGGTATAAAATTTCAAAAGGAGAATGCAAAGAATGATTTTTTCAAAGTTTTTTGGAAATATTTACTATTTTATGGAAATCAAAAGATGAAAGTTAATGATTGGTTTAATTAATTTTGCTTTATGCAAGTTTATGAAAAACTTAGAATATATATATGTCACCAGATCTTGATTGAGATGCAAACAAAAAAATAATTATAAAAAGACATCAGTAAAAACATTATATTAGATTTAAGATCAATAAGGTCCTTTATTGGTATTTGCCAATGGTTGACAAGATTGTATATTCCAAATGTGACTGGCATGTTATAAAGTTGGATTTGTAATACTATATTACGTTATTTGTTTGAAAAGGAAGTACCAATCTATATACTATAGAAACTGATACTATTAATCTCTAAGGGATCAAGTGCTCTAGCTTTGGCTTCTCTTTATGGCTGAGTGCTTTGGCTTTGTCAACTTCCCAACTAGTTCTTTTACCTGAATCTTTAGCTTGAAAGTTCATCCCTTTAACTTGACCATCGTCCTCAGAGCCCTTCCCCTGTTCTTTTTTTTCTTCTTCTTCTTCTTTTTTCAAACTAAACCACTCAAAATATTCTTGATCTTTGAGGGGTATTTTTATCTCTTAACCATTAGCATTTTCCCTCCTATTGCAATCTTTAGTTTCTTTTCTTAAAAAACCTTTTGGAAAATTGAGAGTTGACAAAATCAAACACAATTTTAGAATGGAGTCAAACCTTGGGGAAATCAACCAAAGAAATAAACCATTTTTGCCCTTACCTTTCATAAAATTTAGCTTAAGTAGCTAAACCAAGAAGAAGCTGGAAATAAGTAGTGGATGAAGATAGAAATGATGCATTATGCTATACTTCTCCTTCAGTAGAGGAAGGTAAAAGCGTGGTTGCCTTGGATATCTAGGTTCTAAAAGATGGAGAAAAGATGTGGGCAAAAAGTTTAGTAGGATTATTTTATAAGAAAATAATCGCTTTTCTAATATCAAAGGAATAAGCAATGAGAGATTGGAGGTCAAGAGGTTTGATGAAGATGTTGTTATTGGAGGATAATGTGATAGTCTTTAAATTTAAAAACTAAAAAAATGCTAAGGAAGTTATGGAGGAAGGAATTTAGCTCATTTTGAACCAACCATTATTTCTCTAACCATGGAAGTTAGGATTATAGTTGGAAAGCATTAAGCAAGGCAAGATACCAATATGGATAAACTTGCATAGGTGCCGCTATAATATTAGTCGACAAAAAGGCTTAGTACACTTGCATGCTATGTTGGAGTCCTTTTTATGCATGGATGAGATGACTGCCCTACATAAAAGGCTAGGAAGTGCTCGATTTTGTGTCCAAGTGAGTATTATGAAAGAACTTATAGATACCATCCCATTTTTTAGATTGAGTGAGGAAGATGAATTAGTAGAGGACACTATAAGAGTATCATATTAGTGGAGACCTAAAGTGACAAAACAAGGTAAAATTTAAAAGGAAACTGGAAGAAAATTCTTGAATAGGGATTATGAGGAGTTGGTTAACTTAGATAGAAATAAGGAATCAGAGAGAGTAAAGAAGTGGATAAGGTAAAGCAAGGAGTTATGGTAACACAAACCAAAGAAGGGAATATTGCAAATGTAGTTAAAATATTGAAGAAAACAGAGGTAATAGAAAATATTATAATTCAAAGAAGGGGAAATGAGCTATTGGAGCATATACAAACTCAATTAGAGAACCAATATGGAAAATTAAACCTCGGGAATGATTCTCAAATAGTAAAGAAACAGTCACGATTATTTAGGAAGGAGAATAGAAAACGAGTTACACAAATAGCAACACTCTATGCAAAACACATCCAAAATAATCCAGCTCTAGTTTCATGGAAGTCATGAAAAGGAAGTTAGGTCACAACAGAAGGAAAGGAGGATTAACTAAAAAATCCCCTATGTAATGTCTTTAGTAGCTTGAAACAAAAGGGACAGAAATAACCTCATTAAATGATGGGCAATTAGATATTTTCTTGTTAGCAACAAGTTAGTAGTAATGGTAGTATTATAAACAAAAATCTCTTAATAGAAACCTTCGGGTCTAAAGTTGGTTGGTTGAGTGTGGTTTATTGTCTCAAACCAAAATCACCATTATTTTGGAAAAATAATCGTGACTTTTGATACAAGTAGTGTAAGGCTAGAGGTTTTGAATTCTAGTACACAACATTTGTATGCTAGAATCATATTTTACAAAGAGAACTAGGAGAAAGTAGTGACTTTTATATATGATTCTAATCATAGATTCCAAAGAGAAGAGTTATAAAGGGAGTTAATATGCATCAAAGCAACCATATGGATCCTTTGGATGGTGCTAGGGGATTTCAATAGCATCTTCAATGGTCTAAAGTAGAGGGGAAAGCAAGTTAAAAGAATTTTTTTATGGATTTCAATGAATGTTTGGCAAAATTGGGAATCGCAAATTTTAGTTTTGAAAGATGTTTTTGTTCGTGGAATAATAAGCATTTGGATATATAGTTTATTTGAAAGAAGATTGATAGGGCATTAGTTGATGGTAAATGGTTGAATTATTTCCCTAAGAGCCAACTAAGTTCTTAAAACCATATATGTCATATCATTCAGCAATTCTGATCCAAAATATGTTTATGAAAGTTAGAAAAAAAACATTCCTTTTAGATTCAAAAATTTCTTAGCAGATAATGAGTGATTCATAGAAGGAATTGAAAAGGGTACGGTAAGAGAAGTGTATGGATGCAAAGCTTTTATTTGTGGTAAAAAGTTTGACAATATTAAAGTGGAAAATACAAAATTGAAGATGAAAATTATTTAGACACCTAGATGTTGCTTGAATAAAATAGGGGGTACATTAGTCAGTATCCAAGAATATGTTTATAAACACCCTCGAATTCAATTGTGGTTAGACTAAAAGAAAACATCTATAAATAATTATGCTAGAGCTTTGTTCTACATGTTTTTTTTTACTAAGGCAAAGACTAAAAATTAAACGGTTGAAGGAAGGGAAACATAACTTAAAGTTTTTTCATAGTTTAATCACAGAAAGCAGAAATATCAATAGAATAAACTCTTTATTGGATTAAAATCGGTAGGAGCCTCAACACAAAATCAGCTTAAAAAGGTTATTTTTTCTTACTTCAAGAATACATTAGGGGTTTAGTTGGACAATACCTCTTCCATTTCATAACTAAAGTCCCTCTTAACCAATCAATTTTCAATAATGAGATGCCATTAACTCAATTCCCTATTCAAGCCTCAGGAAACTAAGAAAAAAGTGTTTAAAATGAAACCTAAGAAAGCACTTAGGCCAAATGGAATTAATAAGAAGTTTCACTAAAAAGCTTGACCTATGATCAAAGATATGGTCATTGAAGTTATACAAGAAGCATTTGGATTAGGTAAATTACTCAAAGCCAATAACAAAGCCATTATTTTTTTTAATTCCAAAATGCTCTACCTATATCCTTAAAAATTATAGCTTAACTTTTTGATAAGAGGATGAAGAGGACTTTAGCTCTAGTTATCAACCCAGCTCAAGTTGCTATTGTAGAAGGGAGATACATAGGTGATAATATCCTATTGTACCAGGAACTTTTTAGAGGGTATTCAAGAAAAAACTTTAATGGATTGTGCTATCAAGATAGATTTGTGCATGACTCATTAAGCTAGAATTTCATTGAGAAAGTGTTGGAAGCTTTCAATTTTTCCTAATAATTTCAGATGATGGATTTGCTTGTGTTTCACCACACCTTCATACTTAGTGTTAGCAAATGGAGAACCAACCAAGTTAATCCAAGGTAGAAAAGGAATTAGACAAAGGGATCCCCTTATCCTCTTATATATTTGTGTTATGCATAGAGGTGTTAATCATAATGTTGAAGCCCCTTGTCCCCTTATATATTCATGTCATACATGAAGGTGTTAACAAGAATGTCAAATCATAACATTAGGTAAGCCCCTACATTTTAGTACTACAACAAATGTAAAAACCTAAAAATTTTGCATCTAATGTTTATATATGATTTGCTACTCTTCACTAAAGCATACAATCAATCCATCTTCATATTGATAAGAATGCAAAGGAACACAGTTAGAAAATGGCAAGAATGTGAGGATAATGAGAAGTGGAGAATAGGAGCACACACACAAAGCAAATGTAGTATGAATTCAAGAAGCCATATAATCAGAGGTGCATGAACACTAATCAAGTAGATTGTATAGGGTGGTAATAAATGGAAGAGCTAGTACAAAGTTATTTCACGGTGGACATTTTACTCGAGAAGGTACACTAAAGTATATAGGTAAGACACTAAAAAAATTGTACAATGTGGACTTGGACTATGTGAGCTTAAGAGAGGCATATGAAATGGGTGCTATAGTAGGCTACACAAATATTATTAGTGCATGACATTTGATTCCTGAGAAGGGGTTGGAAGAAGGTTTGAGAACGTTAGATTCTAATCAGAGGGCATTATATTTGATTAAATTATTAGAGGTGCACGATATAATTAATGTTTATTTGGATCATATAGATGAATCATCACCATTTATACCAATGTTAATGTAGCGTGATAATTAGCATAAAAATGAGATTATTGTAGATTTTGGGAGGTGCTAGTGGAGTTGATTTGGGATGTGATAATGTTATAGGAGTTGATTTGGTATGTGAAAGTAGAGTAGGTGTTGATTTGGGATGCGATAATGGTGTACGAGTTTATTTGGGATGCGATAGTGGTGTAGGAGTTGATTTGGGATGATATGTCACTATTCGGCAGTCGACTATACCTAATGAAGATCCAACAGTAACAATAATCTTCTCTCAAACCTATCCATCAATTTCCAACAAATGACCTTTTAAAGTAGGTGGATTTGAGGTTCATTTGACTCTAATGTATTTCAACATATATTGTTATTCTTGTTTATTGTTATTCATGTATGTATTGCTTAAATAAATTATCGTTTTAACCCTATAATAGTCATCCACATTACCTCCACTATTAAAAGAAAGAGAACATTTAGATCAACTGAACTTAACATTTTCCAACTATCGTTCCAACCAAAAGAGTTGAGGTGGAAGGGTATCCTAGGTATCACATCACAAAAATTGCAAGAACAAGATTCTAAATGAAAAACTATTAGAAATTCAAACTAACAAGCAACTAATATTCAAATTGGAAGTCAACAACATGTGAATTACAATTATTTGTTCATTAGTTGGTTTGTAAAAAATTATGATTGGATCCATAATATTTTGGGTGAATAATTGTCAAATATGAAACTAATTGATATAACATAATGTAATTGGTTGGATTTATTTTTGCATATTTTGTATAGATTATAGTTGGAACCAGTTGATATAATGGTGGTTAGGATACAATTTTCCAAATAGAATGGTAACTTTGTAGTAGAATGTGCATGATATAGCCATTTTATGCTTGTTTTTAATGACTTACATTATTTCCCTTTCACATGATTACTTACATTAAATGATTGCCTTCTTATATTTTTTTTTCTTAAATGTTAGGGAGAAATGACCTTTTGCCATTAAACATATTGTCCTTAATTTGAATGTAATTATATATGAATGGAATAATTACAATAGCTCAATAATGATATCCAACATTCTCATTAGATTAATTAAAGTTTCATATACAATACAAGTACTTCTCACATTAGCCCCATTTCATATAATATTATCTATATACGAATTCTTAGGAAGCATATCACATTAGCCCCATGATTTCAATAGTGAAGAAAACATAACAATAATACACATCAACATTGAAACAACAATGATTTATGTCATAAAATCTTCTTTCAGCTCCTTGTTATCATTTATAAAAAGCTTTAATTCATACTCCATTTGATTTTCTTTTTGTCGTAAGTGAATTTATTCCTTTTTTTCCTCTTTATTTACTTTTCTAGCAACTCCCTCGCTCATCTTATCTTCAATTTCCCCTTTGTAAAATGCTAATTGTTGTTTTAAGTTAGCATTATCATTCATCAATATGTGAATAACGTGACAACCTTATATGTGAAGTAGTCGTCATGCCAACGAAAGAACATACAACTCTCAATCTTGTAATCATCACCAAAGCAAACATTCATTAATGCACATGTTTATTTATGTTCCTATACTAAGTATCATAATAAAATATTTTTACTAACTCGATATTTTATATACCTATAAAACTTATGTCTGGTTGTTTTTTTCACTCTCTAAAGTCCTTAAACAAGCGTTGAGTCCATATAATCATTGAATGCTAGCTAAAGAATTGTTGTTGAAGATCTTGAAAATAATGCCTCTAACCTCCATTGCTCTATTTATCTAGTATAGGTCATGACATAATCAAGCAACAACATTCTTAAATTCTCACAAGAAACATAACCATCAATTAATAACATTTAAATGACCATCAATCACCAAGAAATATATATCTAATTCTCGCAAGAAACATAACAGGACACGTAAAGAATTAATGCACTTGCTTTTGATAAATAACAACGAAGCATTTGTGATGAGAAATGAAAAAAAAGTTGGGAGAACACTGAATTGTATATGAAAAATTACTAGCTCAACCCAATGGGTTGGCGTAGGTGGTACATGCCTTTGTCGCTTAACCAAGTGGTTGGGGGTTCGAATCTCACCCTTGGGAATGCAGCAAGCTCCTAGGCTAGCTGTAGCCCTCCCATGTTGGAGATGTTCCCGCAGCGAAGGGATTAGTCACTAATTCCGTCGGTGGATACCCTAAGTGCACCAAAAAAGAAAAATTACTAGCTCAAATTACAGTTGACTCTAAACACTAAATTCAAATACATATTATACTTAATGACTCCATTTTATTTATTCTACTAGCATGATGTAATTCACATACTTATATCAAAGTTAAAACAAGGAGAAGAGACTAGTAAAGTTAACACTAACAATTACATAAATACACTGATAAGTTTACTCGAACATCCCATCTAAACCTAACTCCCCCCATTAGACCACACTAGAGAATACTATCAACATCCTGTGACTCTTAATTAGACAATAACTTACAAGTCAAACACAATGCTTGATTCATAGGCAAGAACAACAAATGCTATATAAATAAAAGGAAATGTGGGATTACCATGAAAATATCGCGATTGGAGGATGAAGAAGCAAGAAGAATAGTGGAGTTTAACAAAGATAGAGGAAGAAGCATGAAGAAATAATTGTAGATCACAGATGAATAATAAATAAAGTGTTTGGGGGATAGGTATTTGATGAAATTTGCATGACAAAAGTTGGGGTTAGTTAAGGGAGTTTTTGTGTGTTTTTTTAAATAATAAATAAGTTAATTCTTTAAAATTACCTAAAATTAATAGTTATAGTACACTCAGTTGCCATGTTGGTATCTAAAGGACATAACATTTAGGGGGTGTTTGTTTCTATTTTTATTTTTGGTTTTCTGTTTTTGTTTTCAAATTCAGTAAAAAAAATCTTGTTTTTTTGAATTTTTAGTTTCTGTTTTTGGTTTTGGTTTCTTCCAATTTTAAAAAATTATAAAAATCATAAAAGTGGTTTTTTCATAACCTAATTTATTATCATTTAAGTATATATTATTTAATTATTTATTTTTAATAAAAATTATGAATAATTTAATTCAACATTAT
>JANZLH020000122.1:780137-791961 GCA_026770325.2 Erythroxylum fimbriatum | reverse complement strand
TAACATTAACAACCAAATATATTTTTATTTTTATTTACTACATTAACATTAACAACCAAATAGGTTTTTGTTTTTATTTAAAAGAAAAACATAACCAAAAATTGAAAACTGAAACTAAAAAACTACAATAAAAACACAGAAATATAACCAAACCTAGTTAATACTTTTAGGCAAATTGTTTTATTTTGGAAACATCCGGGGTGAATTGTTATTATAGATAATGACAAGGGTCTTTTAAGACTTTTTTGTCAAATGTTGCGAGAGAAATTAGACTTTTTGCCAGCATAACGAAAAAACAAAAAAAAAAGAGAAAAATAAATGACCGAATACGACGGCGTTGAGCTGTTCCATTGAATTTAAGTTATGTAGCACGACACCGTCCAGGGTTTCTTTCTGCATAATAAAATTAAATTAGTCGTCACCACTGTCCCCCAGTGCAAGAAACACACAACTTTTAATCTCTCAAAAATTTTCCATAGCTGCATCGTAACGAAATGGGTGATAGCCAATACTCTTTTTCTCTTACTACTTTCAGGTAAGATATGTCATCCTCTTGCTTTTCTTCTTGCTGATTTTTGTTTTAGCAAAATTTTTAAATATTGATTCATATTCGCTGCAATCACAGCCCTTCGGGGAAGCTTGTTCAGATCGAACATGCCTTGACAGCCGTCGGATCTGGACAAACTTCTTTGGGAATCAAAGGTGCGACTGCTAATCTAAATTACGTGGCTGAGTTTTTGGTTACCTTACCAGTTTTTTTTTTTTTTTTGCCTATTTGCAGCTGCTAATGGCGTTGTTATAGCTACCGAGAAGAAGTTGCCTTCGATTTTAGTCGACGAGACCTCTGTTCGTTTCCATATTTTCCTGTTTTTATTCATGAAATTGAATGTGAAATCTTTTCACTTTATTTTGTAACTCATCTTTTTGTGTGACAATATTTTACAGGTTCAGAAGATTCAGTTATTGACTCCAAATATCGGTGTTGTCTACAGGTTTGTTTTGTTATGCACTTCTTTCATAGATATTGCCCATACCCGATTATGGTCGTCTGAATGCTGGTACTTTCTTTTTTGCTACAAGATGATAATTAGGGTTTTCTGAAACAAAATCATGCCGTTTTGTGGCAGTGGGATATCTATATTAGCTACCGATTTGAGCTTTGAAGATGTGTTAGGATTATAAGTAGGCTCATGGGTCTTTGTTAATAATGTGCTATGAAAGATAATGAGAGGGTGCTAGCTTCTAAAGAGGTGATTTTGATCTGAAACCTAATTCTTTCAAATTGAAGAGAACGTTTGTGTTTGAATTGATTTGCTACCCTCCACAGAGAATCTGTAGATGTCTTTTGGTCGTTTCTTGTTCCTCCTGAAGACTGATATGAAATTAAGGACAGAGTTACTCCAACTCTTTTAGCTGAAATTTTAGGCTTTTGCAAATTTATCTCAACACTATGGTGGAGAACTTTTCTACTCCTACTTTGATGATTACCAAAGTAGATCAATTGTTTTACACCTTTTTTTGACATTTTCTTATTGCATAGTTGCATTGATCTGCAAAAGTTGGCCAGGGTATCTTGTGAAGTATGGCTTTCAGTGCCTATATTCTTCTTCATTACCTTTCTCTTTTTATTATCTAATTCACTCTTTCACTTATTTTATCAGTGGCATGGGTCCTGATTTTCGAGTTCTGGTCAGAAAAAGCAGGAAACAGGCCGAACAATACCATCGATTGTACAAGGTACTATCCACTTCCTTTTCTTTCATAATATTTTTTTTTTCAGCCTGACAATCTTCTTCCTGAATTTAGGAATTTCTCTACTTTATACCTTGTTTTCTGCAGTGTAACTTCTATGACTTGGTTGTTTCATGTTGTGGGTTTATCCATTAAATTATTATATAGATCAATTTGCTAAACTAGAAGAGTATAACTAATTTTTGCAACTTATTATTTGAAAAGGGAGGAAGACAACGGGTCTTCAGTACAAATTGATAATTGCCTTTGGTCTTGTTGAAAAATGATCAACGGTACAATATGAAGACAGGGTGACATCAAGTTTCTTGGAATGAGTTGCAGAACTTTATTGTCATTATTGTGACATCCTTTTACTGTTTTTGGACTGACGTTTTTATTTGCATGGTTGAAGGATAACCTCATCATCATTGTTAACCTCATGTTTGTTATCTTAGTATTACAGTTATGCAGCCCTTGTGCTCTTTTGCTTTCACATTAATCTCTCTGCTATTCTTTTTGGTTTGATGAACTTCTACAGGAACCGATCCCTGTTACACAGCTCGTAAGAGAAATAGCTGCTGTTATGCAAGAGTTCACTCAGTCTGGGTAATAGCTCTTCACATGATCTTATTTTACTCAATCTTATGGGATAGATATTTATGTATGATATTTTCCATTGAATTTCATTCTTCTTAAATCAAAGGATAGTGTATTATACTTCAATTTTATCCTGTTCACCATTTCATTAAAACAAAGTAGTTTATGATGATATCCAAAATCATGGGAAATCTCACTCCTTTTACCAGACCGTTTTGGACTCGTGGTCACAGGGGAACTTGAAATATGGCAAGAAGGAAATGTTTCCTTCCTTGCTCCCATTGCTGTTTTGTTTGTTCTAGTCCTCCAACAGTTTTTAGGAATTTGCATGAAAACTTGATTATAATTCTTGGTTTCTGATTTTGATGACCCAATGGAGCTGATAGAATATATTTTTCTCGAGGATAATTAACAAAGCTTTTCTTTTAAATGTTGATTAATTTCCTTTCTGTGATAGTGGTGTTAGGCCTTTTGGAGTATCACTATTGGTTGCTGGATTTGATGACAAAGGCCCTCAACTATATCAGGTATCCTCATCAGACCAAGCTGCTATTTGATTTGTTGGTATTGTGTTTGACTTTCTCCTAAGCATAGTGGAAACACAATTCTTTCTATTTTCATCTTCAAACTGAATTATTTGGCAATTTTTTTCTCAAATGATGCATCGGGTGATAGTTCCAAACTTTTATTCATTGTCCTGTAAAATTTTATCTCTGATTAATTGTGTGAGGAGTTCTCAAGCTAGTAAACCTATTCTTTTGAGTGGAATTGCATTTTTGCATTGTGCTTTTCAACTGTAGAATGGGATTGTATTAGTAGTTTTCTCTAAAATCAAGGTATTCATATATAGTTGAAGCTTAGAGTGGCTGCAAACTACAATTCCCCAAGTTTTATGTCATTCCGTGCTCTTTGCGGTTAAAGTTTTTAAATCCTTAAATGATAAAAACTTCAGTTCACTATGTTGAATCCTTTTTTCAGGTGGACCCTTCTGGTTCTTATTTTTCATGGAAAGCGTCAGCCATGGGGAAAAATGTTTCGAATGCAAAGACTTTCCTGGAGAAGAGGTAAGCCTAATTAGATTCCATCCAATCATACTTGTTACCCCTTCAGCTGACTTTAGATTAGTGCTTTTCAGTATGCTTTTTGGCAAAATTTAAGATCCATAGGAGATTCGTGTATTTTAAATTTTGCACAAACTATGAAATGGATGATAATCACATTCTTAACTACTTATTTCAATGGTATGCCTTTTATCCTTCTTTAATAACTTTTAGACTGTTTTCTTTCACAAATTCATTTCAATGTACAATTTTTCCTGTTCAACTTCAGATGTGATAGTAGGAAATGTATTTGGAAAGTCTAGATGCAGCATCATCGTAATTATGACATACTAAATTGCCTTACTGTTTTTCTGCATTAACTTATTCAAACTTCATAATTAGCCTATCTTATTCTTGTCCTCTTGTTTGATGTGGGATTCTGATGCGCTATCCATCTTTCTTTTCTACCTCTCAAGGACTGTAACGAGAATAATGGTTGTCTTTAAGAAGTGTTATTTTCTTACCCCTTACTGACAATGTTTCTGCAAGTAAATTTAGTTATTACTTGTTGGTTTTGCGTGCATCAATTATGTTAATATTATGTTGGATACCCCAAAAGTTGAAAATATTTATAAACTCCTCACCCCACACAGTTAAATTAAACCCTGGTATGGGGAGGTACTAGTACCTCCTTGAGCATTTGGCTTACCTGTGATGGCAAATGTAGTCATGTTTTTTTTTTTTCAATTGTGAACACATTTGTGAGCCTCATTTTCTCCAAATTTCTCAAGTTTTAATTCTTTGTTGGTCCTGTTCATCTTGGCCTAAATTTGCACTTTTAATAACGGAAGGTGATTGGGTTCTTTTCAAGGTATACGGATGATATGGAGCTTGATGATGCTGTGCACACAGCCATATTGACATTGAAGGAGGGGTAAGCAGTTAATGTCTAATTTTTCATTGTCACTTTGTTAACGAGCTTAACCTAACTCAGTGGCGTCATTCATGACATAGTCATATTTCTTTATGATTTTTATAGCCCCTCTTAACATATTGGATGCAGTCTCTGTAGTCTATTTTTTTCTTGGATGAATATTTGTTTTATTGGTTCAACTTTTGTGCTATTCCGGTTGCTAATTGTTTTAAGATTTGAGTTTTGTGCTAAGATAAGAATTTTTTTTTTTGGGCAGGTTTGAAGGACAAATTTCAGGAAAGAACATTGAGATTGGCATAATTGGTGCTGACAAAAAGTTCAGGCAAGTGGTCTTCTTTTCCCACAGAAAGCATGCTTTAGAATGAAATTAGTTACATAGGTGTGGTCCTTTTCTCTATGATTGCATGCTATTATTGGTCCAATTAACAATTGAACAATTTCGGCTGAAAATGATGAAAGGGCAATTTGTAGAACATGTGGCTCATGAGTTTGTAAATACTTAGACTAAACTGAACTAGTTGTAGATGGCTAAACTAATCTCAACTGGGTTGGAGTGAAAGTTGGTTCAAGGTTTTGTCTATAAATACTGCCAGCATTTTCTGTTTTGCGGGTCTTTTATTCCCGGTGAAGAATGGGCAGGGAATGTTCCCACCATATGTATTTTTGGCTCCATGCACCTGTAATCTGAGCTTGAGTTGAATCCCGAGTCAATCATATTATACGTATTCTTTCTGCTGGTCCAAATGTTCAGGGCCATATCAATACAGTTACTTGATCTCTTCTGTTATAGTCATAAGCTGAAAATAATATGGAAAAAGATTATAGCTAATGGTACTTTTGTCCTTTGACAGGGTTCTAACGCCTGCTGAAGTTGATGATTACTTGGCTGAAGTGGAATAACTTATTTCCTTTCTATACCGTAACAAGGCGAAATCTTTTTCTAGATTTTTTGCTACTAAGTCGGACAAACTGTAAACTGAAATTGGTTACCCAAGTACTGTCGGAGTTATTTTAGTCAGTACTTCCTCTTTGGTTGAGCAAATGCAAAACTGTTTAACTGAATCATTTTCTTGCGCTTTTTTAATGTTAATTTCTTTCATACTAATCTGTCTACAGAGGCTTTTCTTCCTGTTTTTCACATCGATAGATTTGCATGTTTTTATGAATTCGGATTTCAGAAACATACAGGCATCTATGCGAATAGGAGTATAGCTACAGTACTTGTTCGAAACGCGCATCAAGCATCAAGCATCAAGCATCAAGCATCAAGCCAACCCGGTGGGTATAAACTAACATAAAAAGTTATGACGTAAACACGACAGTAAGTGCAATTTCGAATGTAACTGTCCTTTCCAAGCCAAGCTTAGGGAAGAGTCATAATCAACGTACGTTTAGAGTTTCCAGCCGGTATTTGCTCCGGTCGCTTACCCTCCCTCCCACCAACTCTTTCTAAAGATTCTCGCTCTCTTAACAATTTTTCTCAGGTCTCAAAAGCTAGGTAGTGTTTTAACAAAATGTTTAATAATCTTCGAAAAAACGTGCCAGTATATTTTGGAAGTAAGAAAATTTTAATCAAAGTTTAAAAATAATGATAATGCATATTTTAAAATAAAAATTTTCTTATATTAAAATAAATTATCACATAAGTTTAAGGTAATGAAATTTTAACTATAATTAGTAGATTTGTTTATAGATCTTTCGTCAAAAAATATAACATAAATTTAAGTTAATAAAAATTTAATTAAAATTAGTTCATTAAAAAAATGATCAAAACATTAAAATTAAAATTAAAATTTGATAATAAGTTAAAAGATTAAAACCTATCGTTTTTCTTGTAAAAAGATGAAACATAATATTAATATTCACGGAGTACCTTCTAGAATGAGTTTTAAGTGTTTTAACAATTCTTAAATTTAAATTATAAAATTTCTAAAAATTTTGTATCAATAGAAAAAAGATGTCATTTTGTTTAATTATAATATTAATTAATATAACATATGTGTTATTTAATTATTGTTCAATAAGCAACGAAATTTATGATGTATCTTAAAACTAAGAATAAAATAAACTTCTCAAATTCTACTGTGTTAAATACGTGAAAATAATATTAATAAAAATAAATACATTATTGTTATTTTAAATTTCTATTGTTGTAATTTTTTAAGATAGAGTTGATATAAAATTATAAAGTATATAGTACAATATATTAAATAGGGATGACAATGGGCAAACCCATAGGTCAACGCCGGCAATTTTTTAAAAATTAAAAGTATAAAACAATGTCTTTTTTTAATTGGATACAGACCTGAGCTATCTATACCCAGGTCTACCATATGCCCAACTCTTTTAAACAAAATGATGTTATTTTGCTTAGAATAATTATGTCTTGAATTAATCTAAACCTATGGGTCAGTCCATTAAAAATACCTAAATTTGGCCCATAGGCCAACCCATTGAAAACACCTGAAATTGGCCTATGGGCTATCCCATTACCATCTTGAAGGACGGAGAAGGTGAATTGGGTACTTAAATTTTTTTACCTTGTACAATCTTTGTTTGGCAAAGATAACACTTTTACAATCTTTCTCTGAATAGGAATCTCAAAACTACTTTGAACACACGCAAATACAAATAAGGGCCCTAACTGAAGCTTACAACTCAAATAACTCACCTTATCACTTTGATAATATAAAAAATGCTTTTGAGGCAATGAATTATCAAATGATTGAAAAATACTTACCAACATGTGTAAAATGTACTTAAATGCTTTCTTATGCTAAAAAAAAGAGAAAGTATATATCTATAGGAATGTTGAGATTCTTACGGGTTGTTGGAGCCAAAAAACAGATGCTAAAACAACTAGTTGTAAAGCGTTGGTCGATTAGTTTAGCATATTGGTCAAACAATGTGCATTAAATGCACAGAGTCACCAATCGTTGAGACATTAATATACTAACCAATGTTACTATGAAAGCTCAATATATCAAAGTTAACAACTATAACCTATATTGGTCAACTATTAATCCTTTAGGTCAACCAATTATGTCAAAATTATAATTTTAACAACTTCAAATGCTCAAAATCAAGTTATTTAATGAAATTATAATTTGAAAACTTTTTCAAATGTTACCTAAAGAGTGATTGAAATATCAAGAAGCTTTCTCTTAAGATCGAATGCTTTAACACCTCTTAATGAATGAAAAGACTCGTGAAATGAAGTAAGATGAAACATTTATGTATGTTGAGTTTTTGATATTATCAATTTAACAAAGTTATATTATGATTAATAATAAAAATTATAAAATGACCTTGATAAGCCTTAAACTTCTCATAAATCCAATTACACATTGATAATAATGAAAAAAGGGAAAAACAATGAAAACTCTATTTGGTCCTTAATCTAGAAAGCTAGAATTTCCTAATGTTGTTCTTGATCTCTCCATTCTTGATCCGCTTTGATTCAATGACTGTTGTGTTTTTTTTTTGTATTTTCTTATTCTTAAATAGTTCTTAAGGTTTGTAGGGTTCTTTTTAGGGTTTTCCCACATAATTTGGTTCCAAAAATAGTTCTGAAATGTCAAAAGACCCAAAAAAATCCTGCTTGGAAAACCTCTGGGATGATTGTCCCCTCTTCTTCATCCACTTTTTGAATAAATACTTCCTTATATTCTTCAAGCTTTATATCCTTTATCATCTATTCCTCTTCCTCTTACTTTAAAGATTAGACTACATTAATACTTATGAATGAGTTGCCCATCTTCAAATTTTTTAATACCTTATCCTTATTGAATTCCACTTATTCATCACCAATCCAAACGTTAAGGTTGCCTTTATTGACATTTACCAAAGCTCTTCCAATACTCAAGAAGGGTCTGCCAAGAATTAGGAGACAGTTTCAAACTTCTTCAAAGTCTAACACTATGAAATCCACAGGAATTATAAACTTGTCCACTTTTATAGGCACATTCTCCACCATGCAAAATGATTTCTTTATTGATTAATCCGCCGACTAAATAAACAAGGAAATTATCTTTACATTTCCTAGGCCTAATTTCCTGAAGATTGACAAAGGAATAAGATTAATATTTGCACCTAAGACACATAAACATATAGAAAACTCTAAATTACCAACTACACAGGGTGTAGTAAAACTCCTTGGACCTGTCAACTATGAGGGAACGTGGTTGGTAAATAAGAAGTTGCAACTTTTATCATAAAGACCATTTAGTTGTCATCCCAAGTCTATTTACTGGATAATATGTCTTTGATAAATTTCGAGTACATAGGTATGCTCTTCAAAGCTTCCACAAGGGGCAAGGTAATTTGTAATTTCTTCATCTTTCCTACAAACGTTGCAAATTGTATATCCAATTTATTCTTCTGAATTTTTTGTGGGAATGGTATTGTCGGTGGATATGGAGGAGGAGGAAAATAGGTAGGATCCTCATTCTTAACTTCATCCATTTTCTTCTTCTCTTGGTCTTCTACAAGGTGGGGTTTTCTTCTAGCACTTTCTCACTCCTAAGTGTGATAGCCTTAAAATTTTCCTTTGGATTTGCTTTTGTATTTCTTGGAAGGCTCCTTGTACTTCTTATAGATAATGAATTGGTAAGTTGTCCTACTTGAACCTCTAGGTTGTGAATAAAAGAGGCATGAGTTTTTGCTACTTACTCGAATTGCCCTTCCATCCTCTTCTATACTCATGAGCTTATCTATGAGCTTTTCCAATTTTGAATCATTTACACCAGACTCATCTTATTGAAATCCCAGTGGACCTTGATTTCTTAACTGAGTCCCTGCAATTTAGAACAAGAAAATTTTGGGTAGTTCTACCACTAGGATTATACCTGTTTCAATAAGGATCATTACCTCCCTGACTAATTTGTGCTTCCTTAAATTTGAATTATTACATATTGTTGTTTTCCAATAGGAAACAATCAGCTGTGATATGGCTCTTTCGTCTGCGTATCTTATATTTGTGCTGAATTGCTTTGAGTGGAGAGAAAGAAGTAGTTGTCAAGCTATTCAATTGTTTTGTTAGGTTATCGATCTTAACCTACAATGTTGTCATTGAATCCACAACAATCATTCCTTTAAGATCTGGGAAGGTTGATTACTGTCTACTTCATTCCAATATCCAAAGACAACTATTGTTCGCCATCTCTTTTAATAGGTTGTTTGCCAGTGGTGATTGTATAATTCCTTGATAAATAACATTGAACCCTGGCCTCAAAAAGTCCATAAGGGTCCTTTGCTCTCCGTGATGTATTTCCTCCACCATCGTTCTTTCTATCTCTTTTCTTCATTCAAGCCTTGTGATCTTTAGATTGATGTGTCTTCTACTTTGCACCCAAACTTTTCTTTATTTTTTTGGGCAAGCACCTAACTCACATAATAAAAGTACTACATCCCAAAATAAAAGGAATTCAAAGCATCCTAATGCTAAAATCCCTGTCAACGACACCAAAAGCATGTTTAGCAAGTTTTATATCTAATAATAAAATTCTCAATACTTGCAGAAAGTTTTATATCTAATAATACCCGTAACAAGTTTTATATATAATAATAAAACTTTCAGTACTCGCAAGTATACAGATCATATCTTGTAGTATACGAGATTATCATTCCTACGAGGATTATGCAATAGCTAACAATTTGAACGTAACTTTGCCTAAGGTATTTAGAAATTGATTTGAATTAAATTTAAATAACATAAATTGAAACAAATAAATAAAACAAGCAAGTAATCAAATAATAAGTGAGCTACCATTTTAAATTAAGGTTTGATCAATATTGAATATTTAGGAACTATTCTTTCCTTATTTTGATTCCTTTACTATTGTTGATTCAATTTGTATGTTTGTTCCTAGATTTCCTAAAATATTGATTACTCTTTTCCAAGATCTACTCAATTAATCCTAATTAAATTAGAAATTTTCAAATTTGCAATCTCTCGATTCACAAACTATTCCTAAATTTGAAGCTATCTAAAAGATAATTAATTTCATAGCCAAGATCTCTCTCTAATTGATTGTTAATTTGATAGTTGTGGGAATATAAATAGATAGTGTCTTGACACCAGGCTTCTCGTAATTTGAGAAGTGACAAATTCTTAAGAAAGTAGACATATAATTTCTAACTAATTTAGTAAAATAATTTATTCGACGTATAAAAAAAAGTGGTTTGCACCTTCAAAATTTTCATTGTTATAATTGTTTATTTATTATATGAACAAATACATATATTTGCACAATATTCAAATAATTATTTTTTAAATAATATATTTTATATACACACATATCAAAAGAAATTAATATCATTATTACTCTTAACGCATTTAAACTTTTTATTTTTTGTTTTATATTTATACAATACATACATTATGCATATATGTATTTATATAAATCTTAAAATGATCCAATAACTTTATTAATCCAAATATATTAATTTCAAAAGAATATAAAAAGAAGTCAAAAGTAATTGAGTTATAAAAACATAAACATATAGTATGTTATATTGAAAATAGCTATTATTTTATTAACACTAGAATACATTTTATAAATACTTTTGATATGTTTTTATAAATTATTATATTTATTAAAATTTACTATAATTATTTTTATATTATTAATTTTAAATTTGTAAGATATTAAATTTTATTATAATAATTAAAATACACATAAAAGTGAAAAATCAACATCAATTTATAAAAGATGAAGCTGATCGTAGTTTAAAAATTGTTATTACATTAGAATATTATCATAAGTGTATTAGACTTTTACAGTAGGTCATTTAAATTATAATAAAGTTTAGGATGAAATTACCAATAAATTATACAAAAATATTTATATAAAATTAAAAATTAATAAAACCAAATTCATTAACTATAGCAATCTTTATTGTACACGAATGATTATCCAAATCATTTTACAATAAATGATATAATTTACAAAAAAAGATAATTACCCGAATGTGTCCGTTAAACGGACATGCGTGTCCGTTTAACGGACATGGGAATTTTCCAAAATTCCCATGCCACATCAAACCTGCTCAACTCCCAAATATCTTTACCACTTCTATCTTTCTAAATTCACTCATACTCCTACTACAACACTGCACAAACAAGTCAAACACCAAGTTCAACTTGCCAACACTCAAACTCAACTTCAATTACTCATCAACCCAACACATTCACATCACTCATTCAATCATCCACAATCTCAAACCTAATCATGCAATCATTAAAATCTTAATGATCATTTGAAGTATCATAATTTCATGCATTTTCATTTGCATCAAAACTAATGTTTTACAATGCTTTAGTGGGCATTTCAAGCCCAAATACAACATGATCAAAATACATCTGACAAATACAACTGATTTTCTTAAAATGCATCTAAAGCATTGTTTACAAAAATGGCTTGAAATACAAAATGCTAAATCTTGGAGTATGCCTTTAAGCTCATTCTTCTGGATCCCGCTCTTCACCTGGAGATGGGACGGGAAGGTGGGGGTGAGCTTT
>JANZLH020000122.1:767617-779111 GCA_026770325.2 Erythroxylum fimbriatum | reverse complement strand
AAATAATTTTCTAATTTATTAAGGAAAGATTTTCTAATTAATTAAGAAATCAATTTTTAAATAAACAATATAAATGACTCTTTCAATTACATTTAAAAGTACTTTATTTAATTTTGAAAGTGGTTTCCTTTTAATATTATAAAATAGTTTCTAATTAATGAAAAGTAATTTCTAATGATATTAGAAATAGTAATTTTTAATGAGATTATAAATAGTTTTCTAATTGAGCTAGAATGTATTACTTATATAATTTTTTTATAAAAAAAAGGACAGTTTAAAGAGATCGAAAGTTGCGAGAGGAGATTCCACACACTCAGCCAACGACGACCACACAGCTAAGAAGGTGCGAATACGTGATCGAGACGAGAACCCACCACCCATACGATAGCAATTGAGTTACAGTGCTACCGTAACAGGTCAATATTCAGGGCCAGAGTAAGACGGGATCTCCTGGCCGGAAGAGACTCCACTGGAGGTCGAAGAAGGTGATAGGAGCCTATGGCATCGTTATTGAACTTTCTGAAACTTTCAAACACCGACTCGACAAGGTCTGGGAGAAAGCGGTTGTAGTTAAGTTGTTCGGGAGAAGAATTGGTTACCGAATGTTGAAGCACCGATTGAACATCATGTGGAATCTGTCAGGCCTAATGAAGGTGATAGATTTTGATAGTTATTTTTCCCTCGTAAATTTAGTGGACACAGAAGATTACCTCACAACACTTACCAAGGGACATAGGTGATCTTTGGGCATGCTTTAGCGGTTCAACCCTAGCACCAAAAATTCGGCCCTTCCTAGGGCAAAGTGTCAAAAGCGGTGGTGTGGATGAGATTTCTGCAACTTCCTGTGTCGAGGTATCATCTTGTCATCCTGCAAGCGCTGGGTAATTTGGTCAGGAAAACGGTGAAGATCGATGAAAATACTCAACAGTCCCAACGGGGGAAGTTTGCAAGAGTGGTGGTGGAAATAGATTTATCAAAACCCATAATACCAAGAGCGAAACTTGACAGTGAAATAATCAAAGTGGTGTACGAAGGATTACCACATATATGTTTTGCCTGTGGGCACGTTGGCCATGGAGCAGAGGCATGTATAAACAAGATACCGGCACCTAACAACACCAACTACGTTAGGTATCAAACGGAGCTAAGACTAAGGAGGTCCCCGCCAAACGACGAATGAAGGGAAAGATACTCAGGCAGTGTATGGGCCATGGGTTTGGGTACAGCGACATGGTCGACAGGCTCTAATGTAGACACAACAACAAGGACGACAAAACTTCATTGAGACCGAGCATATAGGACAACAGGGATCACGCTTTACCATGACATCGGGTAGAGAGCTTCTCAAAACCACTCATAACAGATCTACTGAAAATGACCGTAATAAGATAGATGAGACAGTAAGTCTGGCAAGAATTGGACCATTTGATCTTGAAAGGAAGGCAGAGATGAGACCGAATCAAAAACAGAATCTAACCAAGTCTCCATCCAGTTCACCTCACAAGGAGAAAGAGGTAACCTAGCCAGAATTTCAATGTAACGCCATGCAACCAATACATGAAGTGTCTAACACTAGCCCTAATAGAAAGGAATCCATGCATGCAAAAAACACCTTAACACGTAAAGAACGAAACCATGTTGCAATTACCATCCCTTCTCACATCGCCCTCGTTTACCAAAATCCCTCTTTCCAACTACTTGATGAAGATGAGATGGAGTGTGAGAATCCTGATACGACGATGGAGGGAGGTAATGGGAATCCAACTCCATCTCACAACCCAGCTTCACTAGCCCCCAGCCTAAACCACCGAATCCCCGATGTGAAACTAGAGGAGTGGGAGGCGTGGAGATGGTGTTAGACTCAAAGCAAGGATCCTCTTAGCACAACATAGAGATGGACGAAACAGGTTGTATAGTTGAGGATGTAAGGACCACCCAGGTCTAAGCACAGTGGTCTTCTTCCTCTTCTCCATAATATGTCAATTATATCTTGGAACTGTCAAGACGCAAGAGGGAAGGGCCCTTAAACCAGTATTAATGCAGTTTGTTCGACTTTACAACCCATTTATGGTGGTTCTAGTGGAAACACGAATCAATGGTCGTCGATCTGATACCGTCATTCGTAACTTAGGTTTTAAGAAATCATTCCGGGTAAAAGCGGAAGGATATTCGGGTGGCATATAGGTCTTATGGAGGGAGACAGTAGAGGCTCAAATCCTTATAGCACATAAGTAATTTATACACATCTCTATTACTTAAGATGGATATTCATTTCTGTTTACCGCAATATATACGAGTCCACGATACCCATATCAAAAATACCTATGGTAGGGACTGACGAAAATAAAACAAGTAACCAATGGCGCATGGTTAATTGGGGGAGAATTCAACGCAAAACTATAAGCGGGAGACATGCGGGGAGGATTGAACATGCAGACTACTGTGAACAAAGGATTTCAAGAGTGCGTTCATAGATGTCAACTACAGGATCTTGGCTTTTCGAGCTCGAGATTCACTTGGAGAAGGGGAAACATAACTGCACGACTGGATCGAGCTTTTTACTCCACTTTATGGCATGACTTATTTCATAGTACTGTAGTACATCATCTCACCTTCCTCAAATCGGATCACCGACCTATCTTGATAAGATTTGGACCACAACACCCTTGTACTACCATATCAAAACCTTTCAGATTTCAGGTCGCCTAGTTAACTAATGAAAAATTTAGCTCAGTTAAACAAAATTCCTGGGCATTGGAGCACAACGATATCAGTCGTTCTTTAAGAAGACTTGCAAGCAAGATGCAACAATGGAATAAAGAAGAGCTTTGGCATATATGTCTGGGGAAAAATCAACTATTATCACGACTAGTAGGAATCCAGCGAGCCCTAGAAGAACGCTAGTCAGCATTCCTGACACAGTTGAAAGTCTTCCTCAGAAAAGAACTAGAACAAGTGTTGTGCAAGGAAGAATTGTTCTGGCATCAACAATCTAGGTCTAAATGGATGTCGTATGGAGATAGAAATACGAAGTATTACCATTCCATGACCAAGGCAAAAAGGCAAAAATCAAAAGTAAGTGCTCTAAGGGACAAGGAGGGACACCTGATCTCGGATTATGCAGCATTGAGGCGATTGGCTAAATACTATATGGAGCAATTATACACGGAATAGGATAGTCGAGTGGTACGTATTCAGACCAGGGGAACATTTTGGCTCTAAATCCTAATGCACATTCATGTATGAGAGCTACGTTACAGGCGACAGAAGTGCAACAAGCAATCATTGACATCGAGGCAAATAAAGCACCTGGAGTTGATGGATTTCACGTAATCTTTTTCCAAAAGCAATGGGATATAATTGGTCCTTCGATAATCGACTTTATTATGAGAGTATTCAGACTTGAAGTATGGGAAGCAATGATAAACAAAACTATACTAGTATTAGTTCCTATACTTCCATCGCCTACGTCCATCTCACAACTCCGATCCATCAGTCTCTGCACAGTCATATATAAAGCCATTGCGAAGATAGTAGTCCACCGAATACAACCACATTTACCTATCTCGTTTCCCCTAACCAGTGTAGCTTCATACCACATTGACTAGTCACGGACAACATCGTTATAATTCAAGAAGTGATACATTTTATGAGAAAAAGAAAGGCAAATCTGGTTACCTCGCCATTAAAGCTAATCTTGAAAAAGCATATGACCGCCTGACCTAGAAGTTTATACAGGAAATGTTGGAGCTTGCGGGCATGGTCGACACACTCATTAGTATCATTTTAAAATGTTTCACCATGGTTTTCATGCAAGTTAATTGGGAGGGCGAGCTGTTTGAGGAATTTAAATTTACTCGGGGAATTTGACAAGGAGACCTGCTTTCGCCATATAGGTTCGTACTGTGCCTTAAGAGACTGGGTCATATGATAAATCATATAGTTGATGAAGGACATTGGAAACCTATAAAATTGAGCAAACACGGTCCCGATTTATCGCTTCTATTCTTCGCAGATGATCTCATTTTATTTTCCAAAATCCAAGATGATCAGGTGTTGTACATTCAAGATATCCTCGATAAATTTTTCTCCATGTCTGGCCAAAAATTTAGTCGAGCCAAGACGCGGTGCTTTTACTCTAAAAATATATCATGCCTCTTAACTAGTGCAATCAGTAGAAAGTTAGGATTCCATAGTACAAAAAAACTTGGTAAGTATCTTGGGGTACCGATTATTCACGAACGAAGTTTTAAACGGACTTACCAGTATATTATAGATAACGTGCAGAAGAGGATTAACGGATGGAGTGGAAAACACCTCTCGTTTGTCGGTAGGATCACATTAATACAATTGGTGCTATCAACTCTTCCCATCTACACAATACAAACAGTACGACTCCCTCGACAATTATGCGATGACTTGGAGAAGATTATTTGTATGTTCTTGTAGGGAGCTACAGAGGAACAGAAAAAGACAAGGTTGGTCAGCTGGGAATAGGTGTGCAAGCCGAAACCATCAAGCAGATTGGGATTAAGGAAAATCCAAGAGCATAACAACACTCTACTGGAAAAACTCGCTTTGTTTTTAATCAACAAGTCTGACGCTTTATGGGTCTGAGTACTCAGTGCAAAATATAGGTTTGATAGAAACGACTTGCCAGACTCCATCTTAGCTACTGGAGGCTCCATAGTTTGGTGAGGGATCACTTCAATTTGGGTATATGTACTCCGAGGAATTAAATGGGTGATGGGCAATGGCGCAATTACTAAATTCGAGGAGGATGCCTAGGTGCAAGATATTGGTCCTCTTAGGCACAGAGTAATGCAACCTATTTTGTGCAATTTGTTAAACCTCCCATTCAATTTATTTGTAGATAACAATGGAGGATGGCACTGGAACCTATTTCAATCACTCATCCCTACCTCAGTTTGCATGGAAATAGCAGGTACACTACCTCCAAGCACTCTTTTGGGACCTGACCGGTTGATTTGGGGAGCTTTAAAACGTAGTATATTTTCTACCACTTCCACTTACAAGTTAATAGATAGGCAGCTAGAAAATAGTAGCGCAGGTGAATGGGAAAGAATATAGAAATGGGAGGGGCTGCCAAGGATCAAAGCATTTCTATGGCTAATGGCTCGGGGTAGACTCTTCACTAACCATCAAAGACACATCAAAAAAATGACCACTGATCCTTCATGTCAGGTTTGTGGCAAAACAGAAACCTTGTTACATGTACTTCGGGATGGATGTATAGGATACCCCCCGTTGCCATTACATTCTCCGAGTGGATACAAGCAGCTGAATATCAGGTAATTTGAACCAAACCAAGCAGATACAAGGGTTTCAACGGTCGATCGTATTTGGTATGACTTGTTGGTTTTTATGGTATTGGAGAAACAAAATTATTTTCGACTCCCAATTCTCTTGGCCTACAAACCCTCATCAGCTAGTGTTTGATTACGTATATTTGATAGTTCAGGCAAAGGAACTAGTTGAACGAGCATTGTTACGCCTAAGGTTGAGGTTAGAGGCCCTTGTTAGCTGGAGAAATCCTCCATCTGAATGGATATAGCTTAATACGAATGGTGCTTGTAAAGCTTCTTCATCACGAGCCTCAGCAGGAGGGATAATTCGGGACAGTACAGGAACTTGGAGAGGTGGCTTTACACATAACATAGGATTCTACACCGTTGTATGTGCAAAACTTTGGGGGTTTTTACAGGGTTACAACTTGCATGGGATCTAGGATATCGGAGAGTGGAATTGGAAGTGGATTCATTGATAGTTATCAACATCTTATCACCCTCTGTGACTCAGCAAATTCAATATAATTCTCTAATCCTGGGGATTCAAAACTTAATAGCTATAGAATGGATCGTGAATATTAGACATATTTACCGAGAGGCTAATCGAGCTACGGATTAGCTAGCGAATTATGCCAGTTCTCTTGAACTTGGCATCCACCTACTTTAAAACCCGCCTGTGGGTTGTCTGTCTATCCTCCTAGAGGATATCTCGGGGGTGTCTTTTCCCCGAGTAGTCACTTAAGGTTTTGTGTATCTCCTTTTCTGGATTAAAAAAATAAGTTTTTTTCTAAATTATAACAAGTAAAAGCCTAATTTATGGAAAATTATTTTCAATTAAATTTTGTTAAAGGAGTCAAGATAATTAGAAATAGTTTTCAGTTGGATTTGAAAATAGTTTTCAAATCAAATCAATTTTTTTTGGAATAGGAATTTAATACATTTAGGAATCAATAAGTTTAATCTAATTTAATTTTCCAAGAAATTAGAAATATTATTTTGGATCACAATGATCAATAATTAGAATAAAAAAAGCTTGATATTTCATGCATATAATTTGATTATGAGTGTATAAGTTGTATACTTTATTTATATATTTAATATATATATATATATATACTGGATGCATATTAAATTGTATGTTTTACAAGTGTGATATTCTACATGCAATTTTCTATTTGATGAGACGAATGAAATTAAATTCCTCATTAAAATATTAGGTACACATTGAGAACGTTATTGTGCCTTTCATTGTTATAAGAATAAATCAGAGTTTTGTTTATTTTTAGGCTTGTTAAGCAAACTCAAGGCCACTTTAACCTGAACATGTTAAGTCTTATTAGAGTAGACTCTACTTAAATAAATATGTGAATTTGGATGAGCAAACTTATGATCACATGATTTTAGAGGTATGGTTAGGAATAATATATAAGATATGTTTAGGAAAGAATTGTCACCAAATGAATCTAAAAGTCATATGAGATGTGATTAATAAAGTTTTTATCTAACTAATTTAAGTTTAGTTGGTTTGTTGAGCAAACTTAAAATCAAATAAATTTGAATATGGTCCTAGCCCACTAGAAAGATTAAAGTAATCTTTTTGAAAAGTAATGATGACTATTATTTTTAATAAAATAGTATGAGTAACTAAATATATGATTAAGGTTCTAATCTTATTTGATAGTCATGTCATGTAATTAATTACTTGCTTTTCTTACATTTATATTTTTCTGAGTGGAATTTTCCTTGTTTAGTTTAATTGATACTAAAAGTTAGTGAATTAAATTTCTTGGACATAAGATTAAGTTTGAGAAGAGTTTTCAAAGTTAGAAAATAAAATTGTATGCTCATTATACAATTTTGTTATAATCCATGTTGAGGATTCAACGACAAATTTTAGAGATTTGTCAAAATCATATAAATGATAAAATGTATTGACATTTTAAGTTGATTAATATCTCATAAACTTTAATGACAACATGTAAGATGTATGTCAACACCATGATAGCTTGACACAAGAGGTTGCTTGAAGTAGAGTTGAAAGGTATAGTACCTTGATGGAGTTATTCCACTCAATTTAGCCTACTAAAAGCACAAACATGGATATCAATTAAAGGCTTTGTTATAGTACAATAATAGTTGTAATAAAAAGAAAATGATTGCATAACTAATACCTGATATGACAGAGATCATATGTATTTCTAGTTCATGCTTATGAGCATTTGATATTGAATTTAAATTCAACATTATTATAATGTTCAATGTATGATGAGAAATAGATTGTTAAGTAAAAGTAGTTGATATAAGTTTATGCAAATAGTTTGTATATGTTGGATCAAAGGAGACTTATATTTAACTGATAAGATGTTATTTTGATATTAATTTGTATTATCTCTTTTTTTGGATATATTTTGGTATTTAAATAGGAAAATTAATGAATCTTTTTTTCTTAGGAGATGAAAGTGAAGATTGCATCAAATTGGAGCATAATTGGTGAAAATCATGAATTTTGAAAAAAAAAAGGATAGATTACTGCAATGGATAAGGTGAGATCACATCTAATTCCATATTCACTTAAAGAGTTATAGTTTAATTAGGAAACATATTTCCATTCCTATTATGTAAGGATTTGGATTTGTTATAGATAGGAATCTTTGCAAGATATAATTAGACTAGAGTTTAAGTAGGAAAGAAAGAGGGAGAGACCTCTTTCACCTCTCTAACTTTCTCTTTTTCGTTTCTTTCGACTTTTCTCTCAATCTTTCATCTGTCCTTTATCTTTGGTGTTGAAACTTAAGTCATATGTGGCTAAACTCAATTATTCTGATTCAAGAGGATTCAAAACTCTAGTTGTAACCTTGGGAGCTTTTGTTCTAAACTTTGATCAATGTTTTAATTCAAGTATTTCTTATTTTACATTCTTATACTTCATGAATAATTAATATTGATTGATTTGAAAAATTAATTCGATGCTGATTATTCTCTAGTTATCTATGAGTTCAGTAATTCATAATTGTCATGAAGGATTAGTTAGGGTAGCAAATAGTTTATTTATGAATTTGTATATTTAACTTATGATAAACAAGAAAAGTAAGTTGAATTGTTGCAGTTATTGTAATTATTTATTTAGGGTTTAGTCTTTTTCACTAAGCTTATTTCTATCATTTTATTGATATGGAATGTTATTATACCCAATCAATTGATGGTAAATTTTGGTTTAACGCTGGGTTTGAACCAATTAATTTAGCAAAATTTGAGACTTATTATGGCTATCTTAATATGTTTTGGACTAACTACTTGAATTGTGACAATTATTCTTTTTAGACCAATGATCAATGTTTCAATTAGTTAAGATCTTTCCCTTGAATCACTGTTAAGTAATCTTGAATTTCTCACATTTATATTCAGTTTATTTATTCTGATTTCTTATTAATTTTAGTTAACTAGTTAATCAATCAAAACTCCTTACTTTATTTTATTAATTGAAATTAAGAAACTAATGTTTAGTTCAGTTCGATAACTAAAATAAGAAGTTAGAGAATAAAAATAAATTTTAAGGGCTTCTACAACCTAATCAAAATTTGGCATGGTTGACAAGGAATTATTTTAGTTTTTTTATTTCTTTGCATTATTTTATAGTTTACTGCTAATCTTTTGTCTTGTATAACTCATTTTTCTCAAATAAGTGAATTGCAATATAATCTAAAAATAAGAAGACGACAAGTCATTTACAAAAAGATACTAAGCAAGGAAACAGTCATTCATCTGAGATAGATATTAAAATTGGTGAAGGATATAATTTCCAATAAGTTGAAGAAAAGATCGAGAATCCTAACACTAGAACTTTGAGTGAGTTAGCAGCACCAAATTTGAATCAACAATCCTTATGCATATGATTTCTATATGCTAGGGTAGATTTTGAATTGAAATCCGGTTTGATTCCCTTACTCCTAATTTTTCATGGTCTTGCAGGTGAGGATCCACTAAACACCTAAAGGAATTTCATGTTGTTTGCTTTGAAATGAAGTCACAAAGGATGAAAAAAGAACAAATTAATCTCAGAGCCTTTTCATTCTTATCGAAAGATAACGAAAAGGATTGATTATATTATCTTCCCCCTAGCTCATTGACAACATAGAATAAGATAAAAAGATTGTTCATGGAGAACTTCTTTCTTGCATCATAAGTAACTAATGTCAAAAAAGAGATATGTGGTATAAGAAAATTATTGGGGAAACATTATATGAATATTGGGAAGGTTTTAAGGAGTTATGTGCCAACTACTCACATGATCAAATTCTTGACCAAATTTTGATTTAGGACTTTTATGAAGGATTGATGCCAATGGATCAAAGTATGATTGATGTAGCTAGTGAAGGTGTTTTGGTAAACAAAACACTTGAAATGTCTAGAAAATTGATAACAATTATGTCTAAAAATTGTCAATAGTCTGGAACAAGAATGGATGGAGTTATTAAGCATGTGAATGAGGTAAGTAACATGAACCTTGAGGATAAATTTTCAGATTTACTGCTCTAGTTTGTCAAATGGTTGTAGGTCAATTGCAATCAATAAGAGTGTATGGAATATGCTCATTCTTTGGAAGTCCTACATATATGTGCCCTACATTGCAACAAGACCCCCTTCAAGAAGCTAACGTAATAGGGTGATTTCCTGGTCAACCTCAATGAAAATATGACCCTTATTTCAATCATTATAATCCAGGATTGAGGGACCATCCAAACTTTAGTTATGGAAATTAAGGAGATCAACAAAGGTATTAACCTCACAATTTTAATAGATAACTTCAAGCCCTTACATGTGCTTAACCTCAATCTTCAAATTTAGGTATGTCTTTGGATGAAATTGTTAAGGCACTCGTTACTAATGCTTAATAATTTCAACAGGAAACAAGAGTAAAATTTTAGAACTTAGAAAATCATATAACTTAATTAGCCACCTCTGTAAGTAAACTGGAAGTGCAAGCATTAGGAAAATTACCTTCCCAAATGGTGGTGAATCCTAAGGAGAATGTAAGTTGATAAGTGGTAAGGAAATTCAATCTTGATTTTTCTTACTAATACGACAAAAGAGAAAAGAAAGACAAACTTCCAACTTAAGAATCGATAAAGGTAAAAATGATTTATCTTCATTGATATCAATTAATGCCTACATACCTCCTTTTCCTAGTAGGTTGGCTAGATCAAAAGAAGAGGAACATGAAAGAGAGATCCTATAAAGCTTTAGAAAGGTGGAAATCAATATAGAAGCTATTAAGATAGTTCTGAAATATTCAAAGTTCTTGAAAGAACTGTGCACAAATAAATGGAAGTTGAAGGAAAAGGAAAGAATAATTTTGGGTAAGAATATATGAGTTGTGATAAATAGAAAGATACTAGAAAAATGTAAATATCTAAGTATGTTTTCACTTCTATGTGTTATTGGTAATAAGAAAGTTGAACCTACCATGCTAGACTTAGGTGCATCTATTAATGTCATGCCATACTTAATTAACGAGCTTTAAATATGAATTTTCAACAAGAAACTAATGTGATTATTTAACTATTTGATCGTTCTTATGTGCATCCTATTGGTATTATTGAGGATGTGTTAGTCCAAGTTGATGGGTTGATATTCCCCGTGGATTTTTACATCTTGAAAATGGATGGAGATAGTTTTGAACATTCAACTTCAATTTTGTTGGGAAGGTCATTTATGTAGATGACCAAGACAAAAATCGATGTAGATAAGGGTACTCTTTCTGTTAAGTTTGATAGAGAGATAAGTAAAGTTCAATCTTGATAAGGAACATCCATTATATGTAGAAGTTTGTAGAACTGGTTCTGTTAAGCATAATGGCGTTAAACAATTGCACTTTTTAGGAGACAACCCAAACTATGATATTTTTTGTTAAGTTTGTTTTAGTCATATATAATTTTCATTTGATGCGTTTTTAAAAATAAGTTTATTGGATTTAGGGGGAAAGGGGTCTCAAAATTCCAAAATACTAAATTTCATAAGGCGTGATCATGCTTATGTAATTCAATTCTCAGGAGTAGAGGCCCCTAAAATTCCAGGATACCAAATCTCATAAAGTGAGATCATGCCTTATTGAAGTTAATCACAAGTTAGTACAACGATAATCAACACACAAGAAGGGGGGTTGAATTGTGTACACTTTTTCGTTT
>JANZLH020000122.1:738195-754382 GCA_026770325.2 Erythroxylum fimbriatum | reverse complement strand
CTGAAATTATCTATCCACACAATCAAATAGCAGCATAGATTGAACGTATACTCATCAGTGACAATAGCTTTAAAGCGCCGCAGACCTCAACTCTGAACTTAGTAAAAACAGAATCTGCATATTGTTCTTGGACTGCTCACTGGAGATTATAACTGAGTGACACTGCTGCCTAAGAAACCAACGTAACCTGCACAATCAATAGAACAGAGGAAACTAACGCAACCAAGGGAAAATTAATGCAGCAATAGAAATCAACATAACATGGAAATCAAAGTAGCATGTAAATCAAAGTATCAGTGTTGAAGCAAACAAGGAAATCGACGCAACAATGAAGATTGAAGCAAAAAATAACGCAACAGAGTTAAAGCAATTGAATGACGTAAGTGTTGAAGCAATTAACAAATGACACAACACTCTCAAAAGACAATGAAGATTTACGCAACAGTGGACATTGAGATAGCATGAAAATCAACCGCAACAGTGGACATTAATTGAAGATGACGAAGATATTGAAGCAATTGGAGAAGACGCAGTTATGAAAAGTTGAAGAATGACCCAGCAGATAATAACTCATGTAAAAATCACTTAGCAATGGAAGAATAACACATGAAAAATATCAACACAGCCGCCACACAAAAATCAATCAACTTCTCAACATCGACGCAGCAACTCCAACTTATATATATATATATATATAAAAACCTAAAAGATGCGACCTAACTTGTATATATATATATATATAAAAACCTAAAAGGCTCCAACTTATATATATATATATATAATAATAAAAAATGAAACTCCCCCGTAGTCCAAAACAATAAAAATGTCAAAACTTAAAATAAGTAGGATATATTAAACAAAATAAATCCTAACAGTTATCTTTTCCTCTAAGCCTGCCACCTTATTTATAGCTGATGTCCTGTGCAATCGTCGCTCACCACGCTTGAAGATCTTAAAAAATGAGCTATGTTAGCTGCCTCCCTTGTAGACTTATAACAAGCAGCCACAATTGAATGCATGAAGATGCCAACCACATTTGAAACCATGCAACCAATCATTGACTTGTGGAGGGGCCAATTCACATGCAACATTAATGTTTAACTTAAACATTTCATCACAAGCATATCCTTTGCCTACAAACAATCCATTCTTAGACAAAATAACTTTGTCCTCCTCTAACACAACATTGAACCCCTTTTTACAAACCAAATTGGCCGAAATGAGATTCTTAGTAATCTTGAGAACATGTAAAACATTAATCAACAACAACTTCTTTCCCGAAGTAAAATCTAGTTTTACACTACCCTTTCCTAAGACCTTTGCGGCATTGTTGTTTTCCATAAGAACTTTTTGACCTTTATCAACATGTTAATAAGTCTTAAATAAGTCTTTATTGTTGCAAACATGTATTGTGGCTCCCGAGTCAAACCACCAATCATTAGTAACTTTGTTAGAGGCCATGTGACGTTCAGTGATCATACCAATATGTAAATCCGAAACCATTGCAACCAAGTCATTAGTTCCAAACCTTTCAAAAACAAAAAAAAGTCATTAGTTCCAAGGTCCACCATATTTGCATTATTAGTATTTTAGGCATTACCATCTTGTCTTTGTTTCTTTCGAATCCAACAATCCTTTTTGTAGTGTCCCTTTTTGCCACAATTAAAGCATGTCTTTCGTTTCTTGGAATTTTCAGCCTTAGTTTTGGAGCACTCGATATATCGGAGTATTTTGCTCAAGAGAGAAGTCCTTGGTGGTATGCAAAAGCTTCTTCCTATAATCATTCCAACTAGGAGGAAGTTTGGAAGTTATTCCTCTTACTTGCAATGACTCAGGAACTTCCACCTTTAAGTCTTTAAGCTTGGAAACAAGAACTTGTAATTCATGTCCTTGGTCCATTATAGACACATTATCAACCATATTAAACTCAAAATATTTCATAATCAAAAAGTTGTCCACACCTTGCTTTTCGGTATTGTACTTGAACTCCAAAGCCCTCCATATTTCTTTTGGTGAAGTAATTGACGTGAACAAATCATAAAGTCGATCGGAAAGATTGTTGAGAATGCGTCCACGGCATAGCAACTCATCTTCTTCCCGCTTCTTGCGTGCAGTTTTTGTTGCTTCATTATTATCCGGTTGTGGGTTGGAAGATCTTGCAAATCCGGGTCCAAGCAATACGCAATTTTCAATGCCGTCAAGAGAAACATCATTTTGTCCTTCCATCGTATGAAATTCGTGCCATCAAAACAATCCAACTTCATGTAATCTTGATTCATGATACTCTTTGAATCCATTGCAAAATATTTTCTTAAAATTGTTTAAAAAGTGGGTTTAAGTTGAATGGCTTGAGGCGTGAAAAATCACTATCTTTAACCCCACTAGTTGCTACAAGGTTTTGACAAATTTCCTTCTGGGATACAACAAGCCTAATGTTCTCTAAGACAGCAAAATCAATAGAGAACCAAAGATGAACTTCAATTAAGAATGAATATGAGAAAGATGAAGACGAAAAGATTTGGTTGTGTATTAACCATGAATTGGATGTTAAACCATCCTTATATAGACTTAAAGATGCCTATTCATAATACACATGATTGTTCATGGCACCTATTCATAATGTACATGATTGTTCATGGTACCTCTTAGGAAAACATGTGACCATTCATTTATAATATACATGATTGTTCATGGTACCTCTTGGGAAAACATGTGACCATTCATGGCATTTGAATTGAAAAGACGTCTTTTCATTTATACCTCTTCATTCAATTCCTTACATTTCAAACTATTTTCCAACGGAATTTTCTTCCAGCAATATTCCAAAAATTTGAAGACTCAAAATACACTTTGCCGGTAATACCGTGACCTATCATTAGTTAAGTAGCCAATTGTTTCTCTTCAGTTAATGTAACTTTATATAGGAGTGCCATATTATGTCTTGCCATACTTGGTATATTTGCTTGGCCTTGATCCAATTGGAAGCCACTAGGAATGCCCTTTAAATGACCTCTTACAATTGAAGCCTGATCCTATGTAGAGTTGATCAATTCTCCGTACTACGTTCCATCTCCTTTGAATCTTTTTGCATAACCTCGTTATATTCCCCAATTAGGAATTTTCTTGCTGTTGGCTTCCATGTTCCCTTCTAGTGATTCATTTCCGGTCTCCAAGAATAGGTTATTGACATCACATTCTCAAACATACTATTCTCATCTAACATTAAAAGAGGAATCTCATCAGGAAGTAAATGTTGAAGGTTAGTGAGTACATGGAGTTTAGAACAGCTCACCCTCTTTATACTTGCAGTAGCTTCATTAAGCCACAATGGTTTGCTAACAAAACTTGCCAAATAGTTAAATCCATTGATAGTCCAATATTCTAGAAGAATATTATAGATATTATCCAAAGAGATTGTATAATTGTACCACAAGCTTTCACTTTTGCAAGAATAGTCGCTTAGAGTTGAGGTGCCAAAGGCCTGCTTCAGTTATCTTTCAGCTATCTCAAATCTAAATAGGAAGAAATGGTCTACATTAACAAGTACCTCTCTTAATCCATTTTGTTTCCATCAATGTTAATTAAACATGAAGGTCCTTTGCCTAAGAAGAAACCAAGTAGAGTTACGTCCCATTTGGATGTTCCTTCCTTCAAGACATGAATTGATGGCACCACTACAATCTTACCTTAAGCAAGTTTGGTAGGACAATAGTATTGCTTCAGGAAAGGAGTGGAGTCCTCCAAAACTTAACTCCAAGTTCTCTTGCTCGAGTTCTTAAGTTGAGAAACCCTGGAATCAAAGTTTTCGTATTTTCTGCAATACAAGATATTCTTACATAACATTTTTTTCTGTGAAAAAGAAGATTATCAAAATATATAATGTTCACAAGATGAAATATTAGAACTTCGAAATCTTCAACATAAAAGCATCTTAGACCAAAGTTATCATTCCCAGCATAGTTAATTATCAACAATATGAAAAACAAAAAACAAAAACAAAAAGAAGAGACGAGTATAACCTAATTTAACTAGACTTTTAGAAATATCAAGTATTGCTGTTTTCCATTTTACTAACGTACACCAAGTGAAAGTGATACTTTAACTTTCAACTAGGCTTTGCTTCTATATTTCATAGTTTGAATCCAGTAAGTAATGCTTGCATCTGCAATGGAAAAATGACAAGGAGTTGTACCAAGAGGTTTAAAGTCACATGCAAATCTTTCAAATCGTTTTGGAATCATATAGATTATTACAACAACACTTGGCTTGGCTCCCTCTAGTTTAGCGCCACTTCCCATTTTTATCTTCTACTTGCTTTATTCCTTGTATCCATGTCAAATTCTTCTACAACAATGTCAATCTAACACAACTATTTAGAATAGATGATGCCTGTCCCTGCAAAAACAAAATAGCAAACATAGATGTGATATTTACGATGTAAAGAGTTTAAACATAGAACCTGAAAACCTATAATAAGGATAAAATGTATGGAGTTTGATCACATAATCAGGACAACATGAAGCTAAAAGTCTAGTTAGTGATAGAAACTGCGTCATAATTAAATATGGAAATGTTTAAGATAAATAAGATCAATAATCCTTCACAAATTTTTGCATCAGTTAATACACTAAAAAGTATTTGAGGTTCGCTTTCAGGATTCAAAATTTGTTTACCTTGATTGTGCGCCTAGGCAAATTAGGATCAGCAGTTTCTTGAACAACTACAAATACAGAGTTCTGAATTGATAATCAGCTTAAATCTCCCAGTAGCCTCATAAGCTTAAAGTTATCCTCATTGATCACCATTAAATCATTCCTCAGCAATTTCTTCACTTTTAGCTCCCAGGTATTCTTAGCAAGATAAAACCTTGTCAGACTTTTGACATTGAAGCTGGCATCTGAATTATACCGCAAGCAAAAGGAGTTTACTCAGTCATATGACCTGCTACAACAATATTAAAAAGGCAAGTTAAAACAGTGACTAAAAGACTGTTTCTGTAGCCCTAATGACTTTGTTTATGTAGACATGGCATTAATAGCGAACAATGATAAACCTCTTGTGTACATTCTATTCTTTTACTCCCTCTTTTACCTCTACTTTCATATGATATCATAGTCAACATTCGATCTTGAACTCAATCTTTATTCCTTCTTCTATCGAAGTTAGATTTCAAACCGAAAGTTTCTCCTTTCACTTCTTTGACCTAAACCATGTGGTTCTGTTCCATCTATCGCTTGTTCACCTGGCATCTCCTGCAAGCTCACCCTCCTGGAGGCCCCCGTTCTCTTCAGAAGCTCTTATTCCCCTTCTATTCTTCTCCATTGGCAGATCTTGTACCATTCAAACATGCATAAAGATGAAAAGGCACAAACAAAATCATTAAATTCCAAAAGAAACATCGCCAATAGTGCTTTTCTGGAATCTAGAAAAATTACAAAATGTTCCAAGAATTCCATTCATTACTAGATGTTTTGATCTGAAAACCACAATGTAAATTTTCTATGGCCAATTTGAATTCAAATAATCGTAAACCTAACTAAAAGGAACATAAGTCCAACTATTTAATAACTCTGTGTGTTAAGGAAATTGTGTGGGTGGTGGAGTAGGTGTGTCAGAGAGGGAGAGAGAGTAATACCTGTGATATAAGCCAGACAGATAGCTTTATCACCAATAGTCATTGCAAGAACACTTACCACCATTAAAATGGTGAAATCGATAAGGGTCCCTTAAGATGATTTGACGCTGAAGGATCCCACAAACTAACTTGTAAACAGAATGGCAGTCGCCACAAACACGCAGATTCTTGAAAACTTTTATGGTTGCTCTTTCTGGAGTATTGATCAAGCCAAATGCAAGGGCAAGTCTCTCACTATGAGTCCAAAGGTTTTGCTCTTTTTGTTCTTCGTCAGTATCATGCAGAGCATAGCTTGTATCAGGGACATAACCAGCCTCTTTAATCAGCTTTTTCAGCTCTGCCAGCTTTGAGTATATCTCACTGGTCTGTGGGTGGGACTGGTCACCCATTCCAAATGAACTCAAATTATCCTTCAACTTGACCCAACTGCTTGCAGGTTTTTTTTTAATGTTATTTGATTCCATTTGCCTCCTGACAGTCTCTACATCTTCCCATCTCCCAGTGGTGGCACATACGTTTGAATAAAGAACATAAGCAGAATCATCTAAGGAGTCAATTTTGAATAGATTTTCAGCAGCTTTTCTACCAAGATCATGATTTCTGTGGGTTTTACATGCAGCAAGTAAACTCCGCCAAACAAGGTCTGTTGGTGGAACTGGCATTTTTTGGATAAAAGATTCAGCCTCTCGAAATCTTCCAGATCGCCCGAGAAGATCAACAATGCACACACAGTGCTCTATTCCAGCTGGAACACCAAATTCCTTCATCATTGAATGAAAGTATGCCAAACCTTCCTCCACTAAACCACCATGACTACATGCAGAAAGCAAAGAAACAAAGGTAACATGGTCTGGTTTCACTCCTAGTTCTAGCATGTCCTGAAAAGTTTCTTTAGCCTTTTCAAAATAACCAAGTCTAGCATATGAAGATATTAATATGTTCCATGATAATCGTGGTCTTTCGATTGACTCAGGAATGATTCTCAAGACATCATCTATTTCTCCGCATTTCCCATACATGTCCATTGTGGCATTTCTAACAAAATGGTTAGAGTCTAAACCAAGTTTCACTGCCAGGCTATGAAGTTGCTGGCCTTCCTCCAATATTGCCAACTTAGCTGTAGCACCAAGGCATTCAGATATGCTATACTGGTCCAAGTATACTCCTCCTTGTCTCATCTCTAGGAGAAGTTTCAAAGCCTCCTCTTCATGGCCATGCTGCGCATTGGCAGCTATAATTGTATTCCATGTAATAGGAGTCCTATCAGTTACCTCATTAAAGACGCATCTACTATTATTAAGACTGCCACAGTTAGCATACATTTTGATAAGTGAATTGTGAACATACATGTCTGATTCAAATCCTGTCAGGACTACATAAGCATGAAGGGGCATCCCATGCTTCATCAGAGCATTCGGACACTTGCATGCACCAACTACATGGGCAAGTGTGATGTAGTCAACAGTTAAACCTTCTATTCTCATCAATTTAAAGGCTTTAACTGCATCCTCCTGTTCATTGTTATCTGCATAACCACCAATTAGTGCATTCCATGTTACTTCATTTTGTTTTGTCATTGACTCAAATACTTTTTGCGCTTCAACCATCATCCCACATTTTGCATACATCGTAATCAAAGCATTTCCAACAATCAGATTGTCATGTAGGCCTCTAAGAATTACATATGTGTGAAGACTCCTTCCTTCGGTAGCAAATTCAGGGCCTAAACAAGCCGATATTGCACTTGTAAAAGTCACAAAGTTTGCAGTTTTTCTTGAATGAAAAATTTTGAAAAATGCTTTTAGGGCATCTGGGCACTTTCCATCCTGAGCATAGCAGGCTATCATTGAATTCCATGAAATCAGATCCCTATCCCCCATAAACTGGAATACAGATTCTGCATCTTCGGACTTTCCAGCATCAGAATACATGCATATAAGAGTATTACACACACAAATATCTAAATCATATCCAAGTTTCACAACAAGACATTGAATTCCTCTGCCCCACTTTAGATTAAGAATAGTTCCAGAACCTGATAATAGAGTTGAAAGTGTAGTACCATCTATTTCGTTATGAACATGACGCATCAAATGAAAACATCTGAGGGATTCTTCACAAAGACCATCATGTACATGTGCAGATATTATTGAGTTCCATGAGATGGTGTCACGTTCTTTCATGCCATTAAAAACAGAGCAAGCATCTCTCAAGCTACCAAGACTTCCAAACATCGATATGAGAGAGTTAGCGACAGAAACATTAGTTTCCAAACCACATTTAACGACTTGAGCAAGCGCTTGATGGCCCATTGATTCGACCTCAAATAGCCCACAAGAACAAAAAACAGTAGCAAATGTATTAGCGTTGCAACTGACTCCTTCACATTTCATACGGTTGAATATCCTCATTACGTCACCTGGATCTCCTTGATGTAAACATGCAATCATTAATGCAGTCCACGAAACAACATTCTTGTGAGGCATCTCCTCAAAGATTTTATTAGCATTGTATACTGACCCATAACTCCCATAAAAATGCAGAAGTGAAGTGCCCACATACACATCAGACAAGAGACCAGACTTAACAATAAAATTATGAACCTGAGTCCCTTCAGAGACCATAAACTTTGACCGTTCACAAGCAGTAATCAAACTAGCAACCGCAAAGCCAGTAGGACTGATGCCAAATCCCCGCATTTCGTTAAACAAACCAACCGACTCATGATACAAACCAACACGAACAAGCCCAGACATCATATTACTCCAAGAGGCCTCATTTCTGTCATCCATTTTGTCAAACACGTAGAGAGCGTGGTAAGGTTGGTCAAACTTCGAGTACATGCTAATTAAAGTGTTGACGTAGAACACATTTAGCTTTATTAAACCCTCAATGCAAAGGGCATGCAAGGCTTTCCCAGTGACTTCTTTGGTGATTTGCGAGAAACCCTTTTGATAAAAACAGGAGACTTCGGGGTTTGGGTGGTCTGAGAGGGAAACAAATCCCCCAAGGGTTGTTTTTACATTTTTGGATCGTTCTTGGTATTGTTCTTGTTCTTCGTCACTTTCTGCCCATGATAATGGGATTGTTGAAATGAACTTTGGCCTTGCGTTATTTTGGCGGACAAAAGTCAATGGTAAAGGAAATTTAGAGTGAAAAAGAGTCAGTTTCCAGGATAATTTTGCCAGCGCTAAGGATTTCGGTGAAGATTGAGGGTAAAGAGCAGAGATTTTTGAGAAAAACCCTGCCAGCTCCAACAGCTTGGTTGATGAAGATTCAGAAAGATTAAGAATAAGCTTGAAAACCTATGGCAGGTCCACAATCAAAGGTCACTAGTACGTTACACTTGAATTCAAGCCCTCTTTATAGATCAAACTACATTTTTAATTGGAATGGGGTCACTTTTATCTGCATGAATTTCCGACTTCTGAATCGTTTACTGTTTTGCTATCTTCACCTTTGTTCTTTCTTCGGACACCTTCCAATTTTCGAATTAAATTATATTAATTTCCAAGTAACCTTAGAAAGTACATACAGAATTTTCACGAAGTGAACTTACAAATCTTGTCTGTACGTGGTAAGTTATATTGAAAGGTGTCAGCCATCGAGTAGTGTAAAAAGATAAAAGGAAATTGTTTTCTAAATGATCAATTGATATGCCTTGCAAGGATTCTAAATCCTATCTTCCATCTCTTCCCCGCGGACAGTCCTAATCAAGAAAGAGAGGATAGAGTAATTTGGACTAGAGATCCTAGTAAGAGATTCTTAGTAAGAACTTGCATAAACCTCTTCAATTCACCAAGGTAAGAGGTCTTATGGCATGACGTAGTTTGGTTTAAAAAAGAGTACGAAAACATAATATAGCGTGTCTTAATACTACTCAAAATAATAAGACCTATAACTATAGTAGTGGTGAGTCTATATCGATCCTACAGGGAATGTTCGGCTAGCTTTCGTACTGAAAAGAATTGGTGTTTAGGTTATGGGAAGGGGAGGTTGGTTTGAGTTCTGATAATAAAATAAAATGAAGTTAAACTAATTAAAACAAATTAAAGAAAACATTAAAAAATGATGAAAAGTGATGAATGCGTTAGGGACCCGGTCATTGGTTCAATTTCGGCGTATAATGAATGTGTTAGGGACCTAGTCATTGGTTCAATTTCGACCTACACAAAACATACTTCATTGAATTGTTATTCTCATACCTCTCTTAGCAATTATTAATCATAGGTTAATGATAAGCTCTATTAATCCCAGATTTCCCTTAGGTTATGTTTAATTAAAAAATGCTCATTAATTAAACCTAGCCATCGAACAACTTAGGATAAGCTCTCTATATTTAATTGGACAACCATATTATGAATTAGGAAAACAAATTATTCAAGGCAACAACCACACAAGCTCAGGTCAATTAACCAAGGTTATGTTATTCAACACCAATTAGAAACACAACAAAAGTATTGTATCCTTAATAATTTGAAACCATTAGTTACTACAAATGAATCTCAACAAAACAATTACGAATTATATTGAAGAATATAGCAACATCCAAACGTAACAATTATTGGTTGTGTTCAAAATTTTAGTAACGGGTTCACACATAAACAATCCAACAAGAACGAGAATAAAGATTATTCACACATGAAAAACCAAATCCATAAGTATAGGATAACATAATCAGTCCCTAAGAGAGAAATAATAATAAAAACAATGAAAAAAATGCTTAATCGGGTTCTTCGATATCGATATCACCTTCGAGTCGAGTCGGGAAGCTTAATTCTCTATCTCCTCTTTGGCTCTCCAATGACGTCTAGTTTTGCCTATCATTCTTCTCCTGAAACCCCCAAATGTTTCCTTTAACTTTTTATAACATTTTTGTCACCAAAAATGATGTATTTATACTCAAAACTAGTTTTGGGGTGAGTTGGCAGCATTTCACAGGCGTGCTTTGTGGTGTCACGGGCGTGCATGTGAGTCATGGGCATGCATGGTGGTGTCACGCCCATGACTTGTCATGGGTGTGACTAATATGTTCACGCTTATGTCTTTTATGTCATGACTAGAAGTCATTTCCAGCACTCTTCATCTTGATGTTTTCAACATATACTCATCATCTTCATGCATTTTATTATCTCCTCTTGCCATAATCCTTCTCATTCTTGTTCCATGAAGACAAATGATTGTGAATCTTCAAGAAATGACTCAAATATTGTGCTTTTGACTCACTTTAGCTCTTTCACTTTCGAATTGTACCCAAAACTAAATATAAACTAAAGTGAATGTCTTAAGCATTTCATATCATCAATCATTAAGTTTCATGAAATATATGTATAATCAATTAGACACATATCAATTTAGTTCCCTCACACTTAGCTTTTGACCGTCATCGAGCAAATCATCAAAATCAAAGTCACAAAATAAAAACACTTACTCATTTTCTATATTTCCCAAGAATAGATAATTATAAGCAAAGATGAATAACTTTTAAAAATCATAACTAAAACTTAACATTCAACACTTCCACTCATGATCAATCATCACCTTCAGAAATTGAGCTAAGATATATCCATGGGTACACTCAAACATCATTCATGATTATGACATTTCATAACTCTGCATATCATTTCATTTTCTACCACTAAAAATCACATGCATAATCATGAATCAATGCACTTTTCTAACCTTGTAATGTGGGAAAAGGTAAGGTGAGATGTATTTTGAGTAATGTAGCATAAAGGCTATCAAGCTAGTGAAGTAAAAGTAGCACTCAATGCAACATCTAGCACAAAAGCAAACATTCATTCAAAACCAGGTATCATTGTAACATCCCACCCCCGACAGGAAGGGTAAAATAGTAATTTAGCACAGGATGAGAGTGATTGGGATTAATTGGAAAATGTCATGCATACTGGTATTGGTCAACAGTGAATTTTTGCACATGAAAATAACTGTACATGCATTCATGATTATTTCCCGGTATTGGGCCTAAACGGCATTTTATTGTGATTAATGTGGAAATTGTATTTGAAAAATTATCGGACTGAGTTTTTGTGTGTTTTATAATTTATGGGAATTATAGGAATTTTTCTGGCATTTTCCGGAGAAAATTCCCGGACCGGAAAAATCGCCAAGTGGCGAACCGGTTGATTTTCGGTAGCGAAAATTTCTATCCAATGGCACTACAATATTGGGTACATTATTTAGGGATTGAAATTAGGGGCATTGGAATTGAATGGGTCAAATTTATGTCATTAGGTTTAAATTCCATTAATTGCCAAGTGTCATTAGTTCAAATTTATGTCATTAGTTTGACTTTTCTTTAGTCCTTCCTCCAATTGCCAAGTGTCCCACCATTAATGCATTGTTATCCTATGCATTTTCGGTGACTTCATGGGAAAGGAATAAAAAGATGAACTTCTTGCTTATTTCCACATGCCAACCGAAACTCTCCCTCCATCTCCTTCCTTGGTTTTGTTTTTCCTTTAGCTTTGATCCACTCCTTCTCCTCCTACCTTAAGTGCATCCTCTCCCTTTGTTCAAGCTCAAGCTTCCTACCTCCTTTGATAGGGTGATTGTCATGTAAGGTGAGGGGAAATTAGGAAGTTGGTGAGGTAGTTGAAGAATTGAAGGGATTAAAAGCTTGATTTGGTAAGTTTGGTTTTAAGCTTTCATTATGTTTTTAATGAATTAATTGGTTGTTTTAATGCATGAATTGGAAGTTATTGTTCATTCTAAATGATGATGTATGATGCATGAAGGTCTTGATGACCTATTGGCTCAATTCTTGTGTTATTAGAATGCTTATGCATGTGGAATTGGTGTTAGAAATGTTAGTATGTAAGTTTAAGATGAAAGCTGGAAAAACAAGCACCACCGAGAGAGAGGGATAAGGAAGCATTAATTGGTGTGGGGTAGGTGGCAATATAAAAGTAAAGAAGAAAAGTCAAAGGACCAATAAAAAATTTGATAAAAACAATTAATCCAAATACTAAATAAATGTTCAATCCATTGTTAAGGGTCCATAATTTGACCCTACCACAAAATATCCAATAGGCCAGTACCAATTGATAGCAATTTCGGTACCGAAAATCAACCGGTTCGTCACTTCGCGATTTTTTCGGTCCTGGAATTTTCTCTGAAAAAATTCCAGAAAAATTCCTATGATTTTTGTAAAATGTAAAACACACAATGGACCACTCCAATAAATTTTGTAAACACAATGTCCACATTATTCACAATAAAATTCCATTTAGGCCTAATACCGGGAAATAATCATGAATGCATGTACAGTTACTTCTTCATGTGCACAATCGACTGTTCAAAAATACCAGTCTGCATGAAAATGTCCAATCAGTCCTAATCACTCTCACCCTAGCCAAATTACTATTTTACCCTTCCCGTCGGGGGTGGGATGTTACAAGAAATCTAGCCGAGGATGTGCAGATGACACAACTAGAGGGCTTCATCTCTTATGATGGAGAAAAGGTATGCAAGCTTCAAAAATCCATCTATGGATTGAAACAAGCATCCAAGAGTTGGAATATCTGCTTTGATAAGATAATCAAAGAGTTTGGTTTCTTACAAAATCCGGATGAATAAAAAGGTAAGTGAGAGTGCAATCGTATTCCTTGTGTTATATGTAGATGACATATTATTACTAGGAAATAATGTCTCTATGCTACAATATGTGAAGATTTGGTTTTCCAAACAATTTGCCATGAAAGATCTTAGTGAAACAACTTATATCCTCAAGATAAAGATCTATAGAGATATATCGAAAAGGTTGCTTAGTCTTTCACAATCAATGTACATAAACAAGATGCTAAAGAGGTAATTCAAGAGAGGGTATCTTCCCATGACTCATGGGATAACACTATCAAAATCTATGTGTCCTAAGACACAAGATGAGAGGATGCACATGAATATGATCCCGTATGCATCTGTAATAGGATCTATCATGTACGCTATGCTATGTATAAGACCTGATGTATAATATGCTTTAAATGTTACGAGCAGATACCAATCAGATCCTAGTGAGGGTCACTGGGTGGCTGTTAAGAACATCCTCAAGCACTTGCAAAGGACTAAGGATGTTTTCTTCATATATAGAGATAGAAATCTAAAAGTGAGCGAGCATACAGATGCTAGTTTTCAATCCAATAATGATGATTCCAAATCACAATCAGGTTATCTATTCACATTGAACAGCGGGGCGGTCAGTTGGAAGAGCTCCAAAAGAAAAGCCGACTATCGATTTAACAACCGAGGCAGAGTACATTACCGCTTTAGACGCAGCAAAGGAAGTAGTTTAGATCAAGAAGTTCATTACTGAACTTGTTGTGGTTCTTAGCAGTGATGGGCCTAGACAGTTGTATTGTGACAACAATGGGGCTATTTCGCAAACAAAGGAACCAAGGTCTCATCAACAGTCTAAGCATGTACTCCTCAGATATCATCTGATTCGGGAGATTATTGATCGAGGTGCTGTACAGATAGAGAGAATTCCTACCGAGCAGAATATTGTTGATCCATTGACAAAGCCATTTATCATAGAATAACTTTGATTCTCATGTACTCTCCTATGGTATTAGATATCAAGACGATTGGCTTTAGTTCAAGTGAGAGATTTGTTAGAGTTGTACCCTAAAGACAATCCCCTTTACGCGTTTTGTACAAAGTTGTGTATAGAATTTATTTTTAATAATAAAGAAAGTCATATTTCATTAATTTGGAGTTCATTATTTATGAATTGATACTGATTTATAAGCAAATTAATGAATTCCATGATATATGATATAGCATGAAGGAAATCATGATGTGATCATACTACTGCGATTCCTATCTTTTGCAATTATGTCAGTATCTAAATTATCCCTAGTCATAGGATTAATGAGTTTGGACATTGTTAATCCAGACAGCTTGGCACATGTCAAACTCCTTGATTTGATCAAGCGGTAGAACTCATAAACTGTAAACATGAGATGTTTAGAGTTAAGATGTGGATGTTTACTAGAGGTAGTAAGTACATTGGATAACCTACCATGAGATCATCACATGGATGTTCTATTCTAATGTCAGTGATAATCTTATCATAGCAATGGTCCAAGTATCCTTAGACTTCAGGTACTTAAGGATATCTTGAATAATGATTCTGTGCTTTGACTCCATTGCTTGTTGCCTTGCAGAGGTCGCTTATAGGGTGGTGATTAGGTACAGTTTAAGGTATTCGAAGGTAATTGAGTAGCCAATAGAGGATTCACCATTTATGTAATAGCAAAAGATGATACCCACGGCCTCTTGCCGGGGGTCATTACTTAGAAATCTTTGGCCAAAAAACATATGTCATGAAGAATGTCTTTATTGACATATATAGTAATGAGTCCCAGGCCTAGAACTGATATCACTTGGACTATATTTGACGTAGTCAGTCTAGTGAGAGTTTTCACTTTGCCCATACTCATAACTAAATGGGGTATAGCATGGTAAAAGGATGAATTGCACAACAATTGTCTATAGTAAGGGTCGTGAGATGGTTCGTGATGAGCACAGGTTTCTTCGTCAAACCACTTACTTTTTGATCAATTGGGGGTTATGATATGTTGCTAGACTCCACTCATAACTTGCTTGGATTAAGTGTTAATCTAAGTGATCAACATAATCGGGAACCTAATGGGTCACACGTATAAGAGTGACTCGGAGGATTCATAAAATGATTTTAGATAGAGATCTATTGTATGAAGAGCAATAGAACCAAATGGATCCTAATGAGATCGTCATATTCTCGATGAGAACAGGACATTGATATTACTGAAGCAGGTCTTCGATGTTTTTTCACACTTGGAACCCAGTAGGATTGACCCCAGTGTGATTGGACCACCTCATATATATATAATTTGTAAAATGGGGAGAAGGTGTTTTAAAAGTGTTGCATTTTTGTCTTATTGCATTTATTTGTCTTTAAATGATAAAAAACAAAATAATGAAAGTAAATAAAGGATGATGACCGTGTAAAATTGTTTTACAAGTTTTAAAAGTCATCTTCACGATTCTCTCATCATCTTTCTTATCTTCTTCATCTTCTTCCTCTGCTTCATGTTTTTGCTCTCCTTAAAACAAAGAAGAGAGCTAGCACTCTTGTATTTATTTTAGCCATTTATGGATCAAAAATTTTGATTCAGTTAGTTTCTCCGATCTCTAAGTTGATATTGTTAGAGACAGCCTGTTTTGGTCGTTGTGGTTTACGACAACCCGACAAGTAGAAGATCGAAGAATGAAGAAGACTACACACAAGGTACATGGCTATTATAAGAATGATTGATTTAAGTAAATGCCATGAATTCCTATATATATATATACATATATATCATCATCATCATCATCATCGCACCAAGTCTGAAATTCCGCAGTGAAACAGGGTCTGGAGAGGTCATATAGTACGCAGCCTTACCCCTACATAGTAGAGAGGCTATTTTCGGTAGACCCACATGTAGATGTGACAGAAAAAATAGTGATGCAGGTTTACAGAAAAAATAAGTAAAAACTGATATGCAGA
>JANZLH020000122.1:494004-504168 GCA_026770325.2 Erythroxylum fimbriatum | reverse complement strand
AAATAGGACAACACAATCAATTTCTAATGAGATAAAGAAAAAACAAAATAATTAAAAAATACTTAACCTGGGCTGTCAACGTCAATGTTACCTTCGAACCGGCGTCGGGATGCCTAGCCCTTCATAGGTATTTTCTGCAAAATTGCTTCAGTCCCCATCTTGATCCCTAACTAAAAAATCCCTAATTAACTCTTGCTTTGTTTCAGCCCAACCACACCACTGTTCATGATGTGCAATTTAATGTGTTAATGGTTGGCTCTCGGCACTGTTCACTGCACTCCTTTACGTTGCTCCTTGTTCATTCCCTATTTTCTCTTCCCTGTAGCTGATTTATTGTGCGCTGACACTCCCTACCTCATGCGTTGCGCTCCTTCATTTAATTTGTTGTCTCCTACGTATGTGTTTTGAGCCAAAACGCATCTCAATCTGCGTTTTTTCCCCTCCAAAAATGCTACGTTCCTTCTTTGTTGTTTGCGTCTGTTACGTTTCTGTTGCGTCTGTGCCCTTGATTTTTTCTCCACTCTATCGCTACTATGTTGCTTTATTTCTATAGTGCGTCTACTGTGCTTATTTACTGTGGCCTGATGTGACCATTAAAAGTCACCCATCAAAATAAAATCCTTCTCTTCTGCACTGTGTGACGCCGTTTGCGTCCTCTCCACTTGATTTATTTCTGTGTCTCCTCTCTGTTCTATGCGGCCCACTAGTTCTACGTAACGCTACGTTTCACGCATGCGTGGCTGCATTTATTATTATTGTTTTTATAAATTTGCAATTAAAATTTTCTTCTTCTTTGCTCTCCATTTTTTGTCTTTTAATTTTCTTTGTCTACTCCATGAAGACAAACGAGTATTGATCTTCGAAAAATGTCTCAAATAGGGTGTTTTTGACTCAGTTTAATTTCTTTGCTTCCAAATTGTACCTAAATTCAAATATGAATTAAAGTGAGTATCTTAATCATTTTTGTATCATTAATCGCTAAGTGTAAATGATTAAATATATCAACAATTAAGCACATATCAATTACCCTTTATCAACTAGAGGATTATCGACCATTGTTGCATGATAAAATCGTCAAATTTGATTGTTTATGTGTATCTATGGAGAGCATGATTATCAAGACATTAAAGATGAGTGCAAAAAAGGTTAAGATAAATTTTGGATTGAGCTTTATTAATGGTTTCTTTAGTTAAGTATAAGAGTTGATGAGTATTTTCCACTATTTATTTATTGAGAATTTTATGTTCCTCTTTGATGCTTTGAAGCTTTTTGACAAAAATAAATTGTTTGGTTCCTTAAACATTAAATTCAAACCTCTCCAATTAGCTTTATTTAAACCATCTAGTTTAGTACGAAAATTATTAAATTTGAATGGGGATTTGGATGGTTTACTTACGCTAGAGAGATGCATAATTGTTGGATAATGATCAATGGATTAGGAAATAGGATTTATAATAAGGAAAAGTTTGAAACCATTCTAGGTTAGCAAGGCATCTATCTAACTTCTTCCTTAGATGCTAACTTTCCGTTTGTTTATTAATCTAGGTGTAGAAGTAGCTCTAAAGTATAGTTTATTACTTGGATATCATAGGCACAACACCTTAGTTCCTCACAATATTTCTCTAAACAACTATTTTCATCAACTTCAATAGGGTGTAACATGGAGTTAAAACTCTCCAGCTATGATCCAAGGGGCTTTAACGAATGAAGATTGCTCCTAGAGTATAACATCCTGTTACCCACGTGGAGGCTAGAATAGGAAATACGAGAGATTACTGAGAGATTAGAAATGCATTTCATGTTCATGCATAATATGCCATACTCATACACGTGAATATAGATATTTTTGCACATGAAAATGATTGTACATGCATTCATTGACATTCTGGGTATAATTGACTTATATATGTGAAATGCGATTTCTTTTAGAATCATGGTTTATGTGTATTGAAAAATTTAATTGGAAGGTGTGTTTAGTGATTTTGAATTTTTGGTGAATTTCAGAGTAATTTTCAAAATTGTTAATTATTATTGTATTAGGAAAAATGTCATTGGGCAAGTAAGTTGACGAATGGAAATAGAAATAGGAGTTAAATAATATTGGAGAATTGTTAAAAATGACTTTAGAGATTATTGAGAAAATGACTTTGAAAATTTCATAGATGACTTTAGAATTTGTAAGAAGATGATATTGAAAATTTTGGAGATAATTGAAATGAAAAGATGAGAGTTAAGGGACTAGTTCAATAAAAACTTAGTTAAAGCCTTAGATGTTGGATAAGTGACAAGTGTCACTTGTCTAGTTCAAGTTTCATTTGTCTAGTTCAAGTTTAGCATACAATTACTTTGAAAGACCAAGTTGCGTTTTTTTTCTTAACTTTGAAAGACCAAGTACTGTACTCTTGTCTTCATCTTCCTTATAGCTTTCTTCCTCAAGTTTTTCCTTAACACAGAATTTTTCATTAAACCCCCACCAAAGTTAAACCTTGTTTTCATCTATATTTTTGCTACTCCCAATTTTAATTTTCTTCCATTTGCATTAAGAAAAACCGAAACTTGCCAACCCTAAAATGGTATACAGGAGTTGCATGAAGATTAGGGCTTCTTGATTTTTTTGAAGATTTTGGAGTTTTATCAAGCAAGTATTTTGTTAATCCTTTAGAGTTGTTGGTTTATGAAACAAGAATAGTGATTTATTGTCATGACATGAATAAGAGAAAAATGGACATTTTTCATATTCACCGTGAATATAGTATGAATATATGGATTTGTTTCAGTTTTGATGATCATTATGCTATAAGATAGTGTAGAAATGATTTTGGAGTTGAAAGATCATAGAAAACTTGTATGATTAAGTGCACAAAAATTTGGAGAAAAGAACAAGTAAATGCTCTGTTTATGTTGTTTCTTCACTGTGTACATGAGTTTTGATTATTTTTATAGATGAGCAAAACAAATGAATTTAGAGTTGAGGAATAGTGGTAAGATGATGTTCTGATATGGGAAAGTGATTTAAAATGAAAATTGAGAAGAAAAATGAAGAATATGAAGGAAATAATTTTGCAGAAAAAAATGAAAGTGCTGGAGAAGGAAGAAGAAACGCAGAGAATGAGAAAGAAGAGTGAATGAATTTTTTGTTTGATGTATGTGTTTTAATCTGGAATTTGGAGTTGTTTGTGAATGATTTTAGTTGAATGGAAGTTGAAAATGAGAGTAGAATCAAATTAGAAATGTTAGATAGAGAAAAAGAAGAGTAGAAGATGAATAAAATCCAAAAAAATGAAGAACATGTGTGGAATTTTCTGGTTTTGATTTTTATTGTTAATTCCTTGTTCTTGATCTGGTTTTGAATGTGTTAGGTTGCATGGAAGTCTAAAATGGGGTTGAGGTAAGTTCGAGAAGTTGGTTTGAAAGAAAAGTGAGAAGAAGAAAAATATGCGTTTCGGAAGAAGAAGAAGATGAAGAAGAAGAAGAAGCACGATCGTGCAACTTCGGGAGAAAAATTGGGAAAGCTGCACAATCGTAACTCTTCGTAGGCAACAGAAATCTTATGATCGTGACTTTTCAAAATCCACTTGAATCTCCAGCACGATCGTGACTTTGAACCCTTTTCTGAAAGTTGACAGATGCAAACATCCCTTGTTCTTTTGGCCTTACCTTTTTCTCCTGACCTCCAAATGACATGGGACTTGAACCATTAGACTCGAAACACATTTTTGTACATCCTCACTAAAAATTATAGCCATCAAAAATCATTTAGGAGAGATTGAGTGATAAAATTGGGACGGAAATTGGTTCTAGAAATTGGGTGTGCATGGTCGTGCGTTAAGGTTGTATGGTTGTGACTTGTTTGTTGGTGTGCATGGGCATACGTCATGGTTGCATGCCAGTGACTTGATTATTTTGGAATGCATGACCATGCACTGATGTTCCACGGCCGTGACTTAATTTTAAGAACTCAAAAGTGCACGATCGTGCATCAGAGAGGTTTTTGCTCCCTGAACATCCTTCCTTCTTTTGCCTATAAATTCTTCTATATTTATCCAATTGGAATGATTTGTGTTTTGGAGTAAACCAGAGACCTAGGGCTACAAATTGTTTGAAAAAAATAGAATTTTAATTCTGTTTCTAAAATTGTAGATTATGAATTAAATTTGAGTACATGATACTGTTTCAGTATGAGAACAGTCTGAAAAAGTTTGGGGTATAACTTTCAAATTTTTGAACCAAATTGAATGATTTTGGTGTCATTAGAAACTTAAGAGATAGGAGAACAATTTTTTAGAAGAGAGTATTGTCAGATTATTTCATTTTCATTGTCAAATTGATCATGTACAGTAGACCCAAAAGTCAGTTTCCGGGAAAATCTAAAATGATTCGATAAGTTATGACTTGTGATTTTTAATGGTTTTATTGAGGTACAAACAATAAGTATAAATGATACTTAGGTGAGTTTGGGTATATGAATGTCTATGTGATGAGAATAAAGGAAAAATACCTGGGAATGTCATGAACATGCGTTGTGCATATTTCATATACATACATGTGCATTAATAAACATTTATAATTGTGCAAATTTGTGATATGTGTATGTTGTTTGATATAGAGGAGCAACTGGAACGTCAACATCCAGACGTTGCCGGAACTTCTAGGCATTAGCTTCGAGAGCCACCTGTGAGTAACCTAAATGGTTTCTCTCAATTAACTATTTTCTTAAAAATATGTTTTGAATGATAAGGTGAAAGTGATTGATTATGTTGATGTCGGACAATGTAGATTCGAGATTTGATATATTAAAGTGATATTGAAGTGCTAATTGTATATGAATGTGACGGAATAGTTGTTACTCCACAATGATGCTGAATGTTGGACCTTGGGTCTGATGGAAAATGTGATTTGACTATGAATGTGAAAGCATGTGACTGATTGAGCATGTGATATGTAAAACATCCCAATATATGAATGCATGTAAGATAAAGAGAGTTGTGACCGGAGACGCCAAGACAAAGAGCTTAAAACTCATAGTGTGATTAGAGCCTCAGGCTCGGTTGAGAATGTACCTAGTATCCACTAAGCGATATGGGACATAATTTGACGCAGTTTGGTATCCACTAAGGGATATGAGCTAGTAAAAAGGCACTCGGTCACAACGATAATAATAAATGAAAGTGAGTTTCACGTGTATTGCATTTATACTTGATATGTGTATTTTTACATGAATGAAATGACCATTATGATTATTCTGAAAGTGAAAGGTGATATTTTATGAGTATGTAAATATGTGAATAATATGTTACGTTTATTGATATGATGCACGAATTGAGCGAACCATCGATGATGGTTACCTCATTGAGTTCGTAAAACTCACCAAAATTGCAACGTTGATTTTCAGAACCGAGAGACGACTTTAGCTACTAAGAGACGCTACAAGAAGTATAGTCTTGTACTTTTAGGAACAAGAAGAAATGGCTCAAAGGTCGGTCAGTTGAGTTTGAACATATTAGATAAAATTTTGTGTATTTCCTCTTTCATATAGCACATTTTGTATTAGGTTATGATGTTGTGTAAGTATGGATGTTGAAAGGTACATTGTATAAACGTTCGGAATTGTGAATGAAATGAAGGAAATTTGGTTTTAAATTATTGTGACTTTCTTTATGATGATTTATAAGAGAATAAAGATGATGATGCCATGTTAAGTGAATGTTGTGATTGAACGTAGTGCGCCATTATCATAGGTTATGTACTGGAATATCCTTCGGGCGTCCCGGTATGTACCCTAAGGTAACGGGGTGCTACATAGAGCTTGGTCCACAATGAGGTTCTTTGCAATGCATAGTTATAGCAATAAATCATTATGTGAACAATGAGATATTATTGTTTTAGCGTGACCATCATATACATCATTTGATTAGTGATTAGGGAGCGGCAGATTTAAACTTTTCCCTCATCAATTAGTATAAGAATTGTTCCATTATAGTGATAAGAGTAGTTAGTAATCAATCTCCAACGCTTTGGGAGGATATTAAGAAGGTTGCAGCTATCCTTTTTAATCCTAAATTCCAAAATGCCCATTAAGTGAGGCTTATTCTAAAAAATGAAGTTCCTAAACATTAGTTGCTTAGGAGAGGAGTTAATTCCCATAACTTTTCATATAATGATTGTCATATTCCCAGAACATAAGAAAAGGTCTTCTTCCTTCTGTTGAATTTTCTTCTGCTTAGAACTTTGGAATCTTCTTATCGTGTAGAGAAAGGAATGCTTTCTACAACAATAGTGCTGCTTATTTCTCTTTCTACAACGTTAGTGCTGCTTATAAGTCTTCAAAATTCATATTAGGCTTTCTCAAGGTCTCTAATTTGGAGTTATTTGAAGTAGCATTTTGAGAGTGAACAATGGGCATATAATTTCTTTCCACTTAGAGTGCAGCTTTTGTATGTTCTAAGCCTAGAGTTTTGTTTTAAGAGTGAACACTAGAGTTTGAGGCTTCAGTTGCAATTTTAGTGTTAAAATAAGTTGCTATGGAGGTGCTTTATTCTTTCCTGTCATTGTATCCCATTAATTCCTAAAATTAACTAGTTTAAAAAAATCTATCAATGGGCTTCCATATCTTCTTTAGGTTTATTATATTAGGCTTCCAAGCATATGTAAATCTAACTTTATTATTAACAAGCTCATAGTTATCGTTCACCTCAAAATAGTGATTTCAGCTGGAAGATACTTGATTGCAACATCCAAAACACATTTTTTGACAAAATTAATATGTTTAATTGCAATAGTGGCTTGATCTATACATAAAGGCTTACCAATAAAGTTGGCTATATAACCTAAAACATTTGTAGTCCAATATTTCAAGGGAACTCCATAAACATAAATCCATAAGGAATGTTAGTGAATCTGATACCTCCCATGCTCCCACTTGGTTGTCAATTGTATAGTAGGATAAGCTTATTTAGTATATGCCAGGGTCTAGCTTCTAAAACTTCTTCGTAAAAAAGGGTAAAATAACTTAGAAAATAAAATTTCCTCATTATTGACCAAAAATTCAATGAGTCCATACAATTTCTAGTTAGAAAGTGTCTACATTTTCATGGTTAGATAGGACATCATTTTTTCCAAAGATATATCCTATAATAGTGGAGTTTTATCGCGCAGTTCCCTCCTTTAAGATTTCAATAGGAAGGGCACTACCTGTTGCTCCTTAAGTCTTTCTAGTGGGGAATAATAAAGCTTACTCTTTGGACTAGTATCTCCCACCATTTAAAGCCAAGTGTGCTTAGGGAGAGGGGGTGATAAAGGATTCATGTTGAGACAAAGGTAGTTCAAATTGGATAAAGGTACAATTAAAGGCAATGGCTATTGTGGTAGAAGGGTTTGAAGAAGGAGATTGGGTGGAAGAAGTAGTTGGGAGAGGTGGAAAACTATTAGTCACAACTAACATGTTTCTTAAAAAGGAAAGTGAGTGTGGTAAATGGGAAGAGTAGAGGAAAGAAAAAAAACAAGGGGAGAAAAAGGTTTAAGAGAGGAAGAAGAAAGGAAAACAAGAGCGGATTGACAATGTTGGTGATTACACTAGCAAAAAATAAGACAACAAAGGGGATTAGAGAAAGGGAGAATGAAGATTAGGCTATGCAAAGCATTAATAGAAAAAGAAAGAAACAAAAACTTCTCTCTCTAGTAAGTACATACATTCATATGTGTCAAAATCCCTTCCTTAACTTTGATGGTTGGATCCTTTATTTGTCAGCTATAAAAGTGATAGGTCAATTAAGTTCTTATAATATTCTAGAATCTATCTTGGACTTAACTGTCATATATGATGCACAAAAAAGTTTAGAATTGGTACATTTATAAATTTCTAAGAGTATTATGTCAAAGATTTATTTTTATATTTAAAAGAAGTTTTTTTTATTTTATAATTTGATATTTATGTCTCCTTTTAGTTTACATTTCTCAATTTAATATTTAATTTTTACTTTTAATTCATTCTGCAATATTCTTCACCATAATTTTGTTGAAAAGGATAAAAAAAAGTGTGATAAGCGACAAAAGGAATCCCGAGCTATCCAATGATACTTGGATCGGTCATCATCAAGTCCCCAAAGGAAATCTGCAAATATCCTTTCCAAATTCAACAATATCCCCTGAGGTAGGTTACAGATGGCTAACCCATTTAGATGAACAGATGAAAGAGCTAAATGTAGAGGCATAATCCTCCCCCTAACTGAGAGTAAATTTCTCGACTAGTGACAGATTTTATCCCAAACCTTGTCAACCATAACATTAACGAATTTAGACTTCTGACGTCCTTAATATGTTGAACAACCCAAATATGCAAAAGTCCCCTATTTGTGCTACAAACATGACACATCATCAATCAAATTCCTTCATGTCTAAGAACATTGATCCACAAAGAAACCACTATTATCCACATTCACTATTATCCAGTGGTTAAATGAGAATGTGAATTTTAGGGTAATAAAGTAAGTGATATTTTCTTTTTCAAATGGGAGATATAAGGATGAAGGGTTGTATGATGTGGTTCTTATACAAGTGGGATATATTCTTTGAGGCATTCTTGGCAATAGGATAGGAGGGTCATACATGATACAAAATTGTTATTATTTTACCATAGATGAAAAACTAATTACCCTTAATTCATTATCATTAAAGAAAATATAAGATTGATAAAAAAATGATAGGAAACATCTAGCGAATATTTAAAAATTTTGGACAAAGCAAAACAATAGATAAATGCAAGGAGAAAGGTTTGATCTTGGTAGCAAGATTTTTTTTTGGTAAATCAGAAAAAATCAATAAATAAGAAAAGATATTTACAAGAAGGTTCACAGACAATGCCACAAATGGCTCCCCCAGCGAAGCCTAAGGGCAAACCAAAATAAACTAAGGGACACCGCAGCATAGAAAGAAGTAACCCGAAACCCAATCTACAAACAAAGCCAAAGAAAATTCAAGAATACAAGGAACAAGGAAAACCTAGCTAAAACAACTAAGCAGAAGCTAGCAACCTAGGAAAAACTGACATAAAGATATTGCATATCCATGGCCCCATAATGACCCAGATGAATACTGTCGCTGATGAAGAACAGTGTTGCACCTCCAAGGAAGGCTAGGCAAGCACTGATAGCAAGATTTGCGATATGAGATATACATTCTTGGTTAAATGCTAGATGCTTTTTCTTGTTTACAAAGAATCTTTCCTTTCTTATATTTTTTATGCTAATGTTAATTTGCCTAGTATTGTTATGTCTCTTTTGCAGGAAATTGAGGATATCTTTTAAGAGGATGTGTCAACTATAATAAAACCTATAAGATCGAGCACCAAATTAATTTTGTTTTAGGTGCCTAGGTTCTCAATTGACCAACCTATTAGAAAAATCTATAGGAGACAAAATGTTGGACCCCGATTTTGGAGCCTAACATTCGGAGTCATAAAATGTGAACTTATTATCCTATAGGGTTATTTCCATGGACCCTTATTAGCCATCATCCCACAATGGTGGCGTGCCCCCACCAGGACAAACACCAAAACAACTCACTTCTCCTGTTTCTGAACAGATTTTGGGGAAAGCCCAAACTGGAATTTCATTTCTACTTATTCCAAACATTTGCGGCTCTATGTCTCTAGTTTCTTTGGAGACAAGAATCATCGCATTTGGCGATCCCATAACCAAGTTATGGCTGAAAGACTCCAACAGGATTTTGACCTCAATCATATTGCACCTGTCTTGGGGATATCATATTAAGATCATCTTAGGATGTCTTGATAGAAGACTTTAAGATCTACAACTTTCATGAAAACCTCGAAGATAGATTCTATCGTCTGAAGGATCAAAAATGGAGCAGACGATAGCAAGAAGCAGATGAAGCAAAAAGCAGACGATAGCAAGAAGCAGACGAAACAAAAAGCAGACGAATCAGAGTCAACTTAAGATGAAACAAAGTCAACTTAAGATGATGCCACCCTTAAGACGAAGCGGAGTCAACTTAAGATGAAGCAAAGTCAACTTAAGATGATGCAACTCTTAAGATGAAACAAAGTCAACTTAAGACGAAGCAAAGTCAGTTTATGACGATGCCACCCTTAAGACGAAGCGAAGTCAACTTAAGATGAAGCAAAGTCAAGTTAAGACGATGCAACTC
>JANZLH020000122.1:465677-481407 GCA_026770325.2 Erythroxylum fimbriatum | reverse complement strand
CTATACAAACTCACTTTTTCAATTATAAAGATGTTACCCATAATACATACATACACAAAAACCCATTTCACGCTTTAGCCCCCAAATATCATTACAAAACATTCAGCACAACTTTCTACCGATTCCTCATTTAATAATTCTAACTTCCACGTACTCTTCGGTATTACTCTCAAAACATCCTTGCAATTTGCTCAAATTGACATTACCTAATTTCTTATTTAATCTCACTTAATAAATCAAATTTTTCAACAAGAGTTCAGGGTCCAACATCAAGAGTTACGATTTTTGGAAAATTCGATTTTATCAATAGATTTGAAGTTTTGTTATTTTCGCTTCTAATCCGACCCTTTCGCAATCTTTGTTTATAATTTCTACTTCCGACATCCGATTGCCTTGGTTTTTGAAGCATTGGATTCCTAAGATATTTAGCTACTTTTTCATAGGGAATTATGAATTTTTGGAGATTAAATGGAAAGAGATTGTTTTTAATTAAGTGATGTTGGAAACTTCCTGAACATGGTTCAGTAATTTGGATATATCTTGATTTGTACAGCTCCGATTGAGTTGATTCTTAAGGTAAAATAAAATAGAGACATGGGGCTACAAGTCATATGAAGGACTCGAATTTCAATTCAATCCCTAAGATTTTCAATTTCTGGAGTGAAATTTGACGTAATGTTCAGTCGTGGTTTTGTAATGGTCTGAAAGTATTTTATCCATAACTTCCTCATTCTGAACCGAATTGAGTGATTTTGGTGTCATTTTAAAGATGAGACATAGAAGAACATTTCTATAGAATGAAGTTTTGTCAAATTATTTCATTTACCGGATCAAATTATGGAGGCAAGATGTCAGTTTTTAAAGGCTAAATGAAGGGCATTTTTGGAACATCACTTAAAGGGTTAAGTTATTAGGCTTAGAAGTGAGGGCTTTTTAATCATTTATCATTCATTAAAGAGGCAGAAGTGTGTTGTCGTTTTAAGAAGCAGAAAGTCACGAAAATTAGAGGGGAAAGAAAGAAAAGAATCAAAGAAAAGAGGGAGAGAAGAGAGAAGCTTATTCGGTGGAGAGAAGAAAAGGAAGAAGAGAAGAGAGCAAGGTAGGGTTTCAGTTTTGATGGGTTTCAAGCAAGATTTTTTTTTGTTTTCAAGGGGAAAAAGGTTGAAGAAGGTGAAAGTTGCCTATGGAGCTTGGAAAATGCCGAAAATGGTGGAAAATGAGGTAAGAGAAACTTTTGAGCTTTGATATTTTCATGAGTTTTTTGGTTAGATACCTTGAAAATGGTATAGGTTTGTGATTTCCAAGTTCAATTTTGGTGATTGCTTAGTATTATTGATTCAATTTTGGATGATCGATTAATTAGGGTTTATGTTATTAAATTAGGGATTTTTCGATTTAAGTGAGGCAATGGAGATTTGGAGGCTTAAATCAAGTTTCAAGCATGGAATGGAGGTAGGTACCATGTTTATTTTTAGATTTATAAGCTTTGTGTGTGTTCTTGAGAAATTAAGAAAGTGAAAGGGATTTTAATTTATTGTTTTCGAATAGTTAAATTTATTGTTTTGAATATTTTGATGAAATTGAATGATTGTTTGTTTGATTTTGAAAAATCTAGAAGAGAAATGTTTTGAAAGTTTATTGTTTATATTTTCGAAAAATCAAGAAAGAAAGTATTTTCAAATTTTATTGTTTCCGAATGATTTTGGAGAATTGTTACGAAGGTTAAATTCATTGTCTTAATTGATTTGATAAATTGATGAAAGTTCTGAAGTTCTTTATTTATGAATGAATTGATAAATTTTGAAAAAATGTTGCATTCTTTGATCTTGATAATTGAGAAATTTTTTGGGTTTGAATGATTAAATTTATTGCTTTTGGAATTATTTATAAAGTATTGTTTATATAAATGTTTGAAAAATTAAGATTTCCGAATACTTTTGAAATTGTTTATAAAATATTGTTTAGGCAAATGTTTGAAAAATTAAGATTTTCGAATACTTTTGAAATTGTTTATAAATACTGTTTATGCCAATGTTTGAAAAATTATGATCTCCGAGTACGTTTGGAATTGTTTATAAAAATATTGTTTATGTAAAGGTTTGAAGAATTATGATTTCCGAACATTTTTGGAAGTGTTTATAAAAATATTGTTTATGTAAAGGTTTGAAGAATTATGATTTCCGAATATTTTTGGAAGTGTTTATAAAGAAAAGTTATGATTTCCGAATATTTTGAATTTGTTTATAAAGTAGTGGTTATGTAAATGTTTGAAAATTATGATTTTCGTATGATTAAATTCCTTACTTTTGGAATAATTTTAGAAATTTGTTGTATGTTCAATAATTTACGAAATTGCAATTTTTAATTCCGAATATTTTTAAGAATTGTTACAAGTTTTGAATGTTCGATTAATAAAGAAAATTTCGGAAATTATGAAAATTGTACAAAGGTTAGATTTATTGTTTCTAATGATTTTGAAAATTGATTTAAGAAATTGTTATTCATGATGTTTGAATTATTTAAAGAAATTGTTATTTATGTTTTCGAAAAATCAAGAAAAAAATGATTTTGAAAAATGAATTAAGAAATTATAATGATTAGTGATTTTTATTATTATATTGAATAAAAGGTGAAATTGCTACATGAATTTTGGATGATAAATGTGCATTGTGAATTTGAAGGTGTGTGAATTATGTTTCAAAGAAAATGATATGATCTATGCATTCTTTGTGTTTCGGACTCCCATAAGTTCACGGCTATACCAGACCGCTATGCGGGAAGGTGTAGTACGTTCTGTTCACGGCTGCACAAAACCGTTATGCAGGAATGTACAGTACGTTCCGTTTTGGACCAACCCAAACCGTTTGATGTGTTATGTGTTTTGATTTGTTTACCTTGTGATGCATTTTTAGGTGCTGCATTCATGTTTCGAAAGGGTTCATGAATTGTGAAAAAGAATTTGAGAAACAAAAAAAAAAAGGGGTTTCCAATCGAGAAATCTTTAAACTGATTTAGGAAATGTTTGGAAAGTTGAAAAGTTTGAACAATAAGCCTTTTGACAAAAGTTTGTGAAAAATGATTTTCGCTTATTTTTCAATTTATAAATGTGTTATCCACTGAGCCGTCGTGCTCACCCCCTCCCTTTTCATCCCTATCTCCAGGTATTGAGCGGGAGATCGGATGAAAAAGAATCAAGACTTTTGTTCGATTTCACATGTCTTATGTTTTGAGTATTTTTGGATTTTGATATTGGTTTTATTTATGGCTTGGAATGCCATTAGCGATTTGTAAGCATTGAATTCTTGATGTATACGAATTATGGATTTATGTAGTGAATTTGATTTATTCTTGTAAGCAATTAATTCATGAGGTGTATGAATTATGAAGAATGTAAGAAATTGTATATGGGATTGATATTTATAGATTATGTATGATTACGGTTTCTGGTTTGCGATTGTATATGACTTCGATTGGCTTGCAATTTGATTGGATTTGAGATATGGATAATGAAATTGTTTGTGTTGGCTGATTAAGAATTATTGAAGTGTTAGGGTTAGATGTGTGTTTGTTTATGTTGGAAATCCGGACAGGAGGTCCGATGATGGTGGTTATGGTTGGATGTGACTATAGAAGTGTGTGATTTTGATATGCAGATTTTTTAGTTTTTCAAAATACAGCCGTTATGCTGCCCAATTTTTGTGAAATTGGGTGGGGCTGGTTTGTATTTTAGTCATGTGCGGGTTTTTATGGAAAATGAAATAATAAGAATTTGATTAAATTGATGAGTTAAGAGATATGTATGATAGAATAAGAGGATTTTTTATGATTTGAGTTTTGCATGAGGATGAATTTCAAAAAAAACAAGGAAATTGTATGGATCTAAGTTGTTTTGTTTAAGGATGAAATGAATAAGAGTGAAAGAATAGTAAAAATAAATAAATAAATTATCTCGATTTCTGATTGGATTAGTCATAGGGAACGCGATGCGATACTTTTCTAAAGTTTTTGTTCGCGGATGTCGGATATTCGTTTTGGTTCGATTGGAGTTCGTTTCGTTTTCGCTCCCTTCGATTTCGCTTTGAGTTTAGGATCCGAGCCCTTTGATTCGCTTTCGGATCCGTGATTGTGTTTCCGATGGATGACTTTCGATCCGATTTTCCTTCTGCTTTTTGTCTCCGGTTTTCTTTTCGTTTGGAATCCGTTTTTTCGGATATAAATTCCTTCGTTTGTTTCCGCACGCTTTCTTTGCTTCGGTTTTCCCGGTTGGGGTCCGATCTCGAAATCGGGTCCCAACACTGATGTTAGTTTATAATTGAATATTCTGGCTTTCATGTTGAACCACTAGTAATTACTTGTAACTAAAATTTAAAATAGCAGTAATTTATTTTGAAATTTGAACCTTTTCAGTTAACCTAGCTTTTTTCCTGGTTCATAAAGATAATATATAGTGTTATCCTTTTTTAATATGCTGAATATGAGGGAAATCAACTCTAATAGATAAATTTATTTTCACAATTTCAGTCTAATTAAGGACATTAATTGGACAATCCAAGCCACGTTATTGTTCATATTTCACCAGTGAGATGGGATATGTAGAAGTAGAACACATTTGAATGGAGTTGATAGGTTGTGCTAGTCAAGGAAGACGGAACTGGGGCCGGAGAGCTCCGCCATGGATGTGGTGGAGTCCCAAAACATAAAGTTAACCAGAGCAAAGGTAGATTCTTCCCTTTCGGAGTCGCAAAGCATAAAGTTTGCCAAAGCTACTGCCCATCCTTTGGTTGTCCAATATTTCACATTAAAGATTCTCATTTTACTTCCTTCAATTCCGCAAGAGCTAAAAGTAAAAAAATTATATTTTATATTATATATTTTAAGATGCTTTATTAAATTATTCTGATTACCAATTAAAGATAATATTAATTTTTAAGGTGATATTGAAATTTGATGGACCAAAATTCAATCATAAATCATATACATAAACATTAGCCAGGACATAATTATCTTAGTTTTTGTATTTATCATGAAGCACCTTCAGATTTAGTCCATTTTTAAAGTACTACATCAACTTAACAATAGTCTTGCTAAATGCGGTATCTAGGGATATCTAGAAGTACATATCTTTATCTTTAACTGGTAGAGATGTTAATTTCAATAAATCCATATGAAAAAATAGAAAATAATAAAAATAATAAAAATTTAATAAAATATACATATTAGAGTTATAAATGAAAAAAACTCCGTGCAAATAAAATAAATAATACAATAAATACATAACAAGTTTAAGAATAAAAAGGATAAAAATAAGTAATTGAATACATAAACTTGAAAGAAGACAAGTAAATAAATAAAACAAACACGTCATTACAAGAAAATAATTAAGCTAAGGAAATGCTTAAATTAAATAACTAAGGGGGAAAGAAATACACATTAAAAGATTAGGGCCATTAGGCTAAATACAAAACAAATGATTCAAATGAAAATATTTAAAAGACCTACTAAAAAAATAAAGACATATCTATGTGAGATCTTTTACCCGGATTCTAGTACACCAAAGTTTTCTATTAAAAGTTACGTTCTCAATAAGTTTCAATAGAGCCATATCATTTTTTATATCTCCCCTCAATTCATTTTAGGTCTTTCTTTTCTTCTCTTACAGTCCTTAAGTGCAATTCTCTAACATCTTCTTACTGGAGCGTTAAGATGTCTCCTTTTAACATGTCTGAACTATCTAAATATTGTCTCTCTTAAATTTTCATTAATATTAACCACCTTTAAACTACTAGTGATATTAATTTTGATTTAAATTACGAGCGAAACTCTTCTATAAACGTATTTTTTAGATTTGAACATTATATTTTCTATTTAAAGTAAAACTTATTTATCAACGCACTAACTTATTTTAATTATAAACTTAATTTTGTTATATAATTAATAAGAAAAACAATTAATAACTATAGTAACATATAATTGATAAAAGTGACATTATGACTTTTGTAAAATTGAAAATAATATCTGAAAATTAAAAAATTGAATCTTTAAAATAACCATGAATTCACTAATTCAATTTATATAATTATAATTATCCAATCTAATGAATACAAATTCTTATGAATTCTTTTAGTGATAATACTAAGTTTCTAAATGTGTAGGAAGACAAGGAGGTTGTATATATGTTATAGCCTATTTTCTAGCAGCCTATTAACTTCTGATTTAGAGAAGATTTTGAAAAGAACATGATTCTCCTATAGAATCATAACCTCTTGGAGACTCCTGCCTTTCCATATCTTGTAAGCCCATGTATTCACTACTGGAAATAAAGGACTTTTGTTAATAAAGAAACTAACTAATGTAAAATTCCAACTGTTAGATCCCTCTTTGGGTATTTTGATGTTAGTGTAATGAGATATTAGATGAGTTTTCCAACTTAATATATTTTGTCTTGGATTTACTTGCGAGAAGGTAGGTTCATAAGGGCTGCCTTGATTGGATCCAACCATCTAACTTTCTTTTCCCAAGAGGGCAAACTGTAGGCCTCAAGTAGCATAACTTTGAAAATCTGTTGCTTACATTAAAAATAAAGAGTGTGGTGGGAAGCTACTAGATATTCCCTTAGAGTATTGGTCTACTAAGGGGCTTAGCTTAATAGCTAGACATATTGAAAATCAATATCCATAAGCGAAACAACTACAAAGAGGAGAAGGGTAGATATATTGGAATGTGCATGAGTATAGAGATGAACAAAGACCTCCTAAATAACATCCCTTTGATAAGATTAAGAAAGAATGGCAACCTTTTTGAAGATTCAATTTTGGTTTTTACTAATAGAAACTAACTTTAGCTCAATAAGGGAAATGCAAAAGGGCTACATGAAGAAAATTCAATATTGGGGATTATATGGAATTCATGGAATTAAAAGACAACTAAGAGGGGGAATATGTAGAAGCTAGATAGATGGCAGGAGTGCAAAGAAACCATAACCAAACACTGAAACAAAATGATCAATGCTCCCATTTTAGAGTTAACTAAAGTTTTTGGAGAGGAGGCTAATGAATTAATGTTACTCATCTTTATAACCCAAGAGGACATAGGACAATAAGATTAGTCAAACTATTCAATTTCTAACAAGGCATATATTAGTTTAAGAGTGGAAGAAGACCTGCATAGAGGCACTGATAACCAGGAAGATTAGGAATTCATAATTGATAATAGGAGAAAGTCTAGAAGGAAGAAGAGAGGTAAGTCTCCTAATTCTAAAACTCAATCCTCATATCAATAGTTAACTAGAATATTAGGGATATTAATTACCTTAACAAGTAATTAGCCTTAAGGGACTTTGTTTATGAAGTCAAACCGATACTTATATGTCCATTGGAAATCAAGCTTAACCAATATAACATCTCTAAGTTTCAGATGATAGGCGCAACCACCACTATCACCATTATGGTTGTATCATTTTAGTTCTTAACCTTAATAAAGTGTTGGAGTATTAGCTAGAAGCTACAAATTAGTTTGCTACATAGTAACATTTGGTTTATTTAGGAGAGAATATAGGTGCAAATAACAGTAGTCTATGGATATAATATCTAATTTGAAAGGAGAGAACTATGGCAAAACCGCTCCAACTTTCACCAATCCACTGTTATGATCTAGATGATAATAAGATATTTCAATAATATAATGCATAGAAATGAGGTTAAGGGTTTTGCCAACCTAAGGAACTATAACAATGATCTAAAAGATTGTATCCAAAATTTAGGGGTTACAACCTAAGATATAATAGGAATTATGCTCCTAGAGTAACAAACAATCTTAGCAATTAAATTAAGTAGAAACTTGATAGAGCTCTTATAAATAATAAATTGATGGATATGTTTCTAATTAGCTCAACACTTTTTTATAATCAAGAATATCATATTACTCTCTTGTCATCATTAAAAATATGTTCTCAAATAGTAAGAAGAGAATTCCTTTTAGTTTTAATAACTTCCTATCTGAAAATAGGGCTTTTAAAAAAGCTATTCTTTACGGAATGGAGTATAACATGTAAAGATGAAAGTCCTTTATTTGCATCAAGAAATTTGGGTACATCAAGGCAAAGCTCAAAGCCCTAAATGCTAGGAGATCTACACATATTGGGAACCTAGTAAAAGAAGCCAGGAAAGGCATGATTCAGTCTATACCAACAGCCTGACAATCCTACAAAACTGTGTAATGAGAGGATTATAGTTCAAAACTACCTAAGAGTTGTCTTCTCTCATAACTCATATTAATCAGGTAGAGTTCAAGGGTGATGTGGCTCAAATATGCACAAAGGAATACAAAATCATTCTATAATTGCATAAAAGCTAGGAACAACATCAACAAAATATGTTCTCTAAGGAATCTAATGGTAAAGTGGTTACTACCCATGAAGAGTTCCAAGGAGAAGCACCCAGCTACTTTAGGAATTTTATAGGTTCCACATCCCTTTGCCATTTGTTAGTCTAATTACATTCTTCCTTCATCATTCACTAATCCAGTGAAGAGGATAAGGAGACTTTATACAGACCATTTACCCCTAAGACATAGAAAAGGTAGTCTTTAAGTTAAACCTTATGAAAGCACCTGGACCAAATGGGCTGAATAGGTACTTTTATACGAAGGTATGACCCCTTTCGAATGACATGGTATTAAAAGTAATTTTGGAGTTTTGAGAATGGTAAAATTTTAAGGGGAGTAAATAGAAATTCATTTATCTAATCCTAAAATGTCAAAATCCAAGTTCTTTAGGAGAATTAAGACCTATCTCTTGTTGTATTTTTTTAATGCAAAATCATTTCTAAGTTATTGGCAATAAGGTTAAAGAAAGCACTTGGAAAATGGTAAATGATTTATAAAGGTCCTTTCTTAAAGGGAGACAAACTAGGGACATATCTTAGTGGCTTAAGAGTTATTTAGGGGCTACACAAAGAAAAATTATCTGAAGAATTGTGCATTGAAGATAGATTTCAATAAAGCTTTGATTCTATAAGCTAGGATTTTATTATAAATGCTCTCTAGGAATTTAATTTTCCTAGAATACTCAAGGAATGGATCAAAGAGTCTATAACGACTACTTCCTAAAGTATTTTGGCGAATAGGGAACTTACAACTCTATTCAAGAAGGATAAAAAGATTGAGCAAAGAGGATTCCATATCCCCATATCTTTTCATTCTATGCATGGAGGATCTAAGAAAATTACTAAAGTATAACATATGGAATAATCTCTCATTCAAATATCATAGTAAATGCAAATAAGTGAAATTATTTTGCTATACTTTGTAAATGACTTAATCCTTTTCTTTAAGGCCCATTACAACTTAATATACATTTTCATTTCCTTCCTCCATACTTTCAAAAGATTGTTAGGTTTGGGGATTAATTATAGCAAGAGCCACATGATTTTATGAACCAACACTTCTCCTTACTCAAACTGGCTCTTAAGGCTTTTAGGGATGTAAATTGAAGACCTCCATTCATATAACTAGGTCTCCAAATTACTAAAGAAGATTCCATTTTAAGGAAGCTTACCCCTTAGTAAAAAAATTTTAAAAGAGGCTAGTTAATTGGTGCAACAAAGACCTCTCATATGTTAGCAAACTAGTTCTCATTAGATATATGTTGAACTCCATACACACATAATGTTTTGCACATATGTTTCTATTTAATGGGATTCAAATCTATAGAAAAAACAACGAGAGGCTTTCTATGTAGGGGTATATCAAATGACAGGGGCAATGACAAAGTGAGTTGGAAAGAGATTAACAAACATATTAATGAAGGATGATTAGGTATAACTTCAATTAAGTTATCCAAAAAGGTTCTAATAGTTAGAAGGTTATAAAGCATTTTGGGGGAGAAAAAAACACTATATAGATTAGAGGGCTCCATTCCTACTTCTTCAGAGGTAGGAATATATAAGAGATTCAACTAAAAATTGAATGATTACATTTTTTTTCATTAATTTCTATATCTTAAGGATAAAGGAGTTAGTTTAATCTAATGCAAGATTGGGAATGGTCAGAGAGCTTCCCTTCTCTGTGATAATTAAAGCCATGTAGGCCCTCTTGTTCAATCCACTTATAGATCCTATATTTTAAATGTCAACCATACAAAGGTCAAAGAATGAGGATTAGGTGATCCTAAGCTATAACCATAGTGAGGATAGGCCTAACACTTACATTAGGCTACCCAACTCTTGTGGTTTTTTTCTCAAATACCTCATGTAGGAATCTATCGAGGGAAGTAGGGGCTGTAAATTTGCCTATATTCTAACCTGATTAAGATAATGATAAACATTAGTTATTGTATGTTTATAAAATCACATTCATATGATTGAAGTAAGGTGTATGCACCTATGAAGAAGCTTTAACATGTTGACCTAAGTTATCCTTGTTGCATTTTCTGGAGTTATGACCAGAATTACTACATTTTCGACATTTCTGCACTTGTCTTTTCTAAGACAATTTGTTTAAATTTTTTATTTTCTTTGGCTCATTTTGTTGTTTCCTTCTTACAATTTTGGGTCTACTGGGCATAAATCTTTTAGCTAGAGGATGTATCACCTTTGCATTACTTAAAGGCCAAATTTTTTTACCTTTAATTGGTTGTAATGCGTATTTATACAAACTCATGAATTGACCCTTTCTATAGCATGAATAGATGAATGTCTCAACCCTTTCTTTTAAGTGATGGTTTGTACTAATCACATGTTTGCGTGAGCATCCATATAGGTCACATACTCGATAACTACATTTTTATTATCTACCAATCCTAACAGTATGCTTCCCATCACCCTTTAAAACTTCGTAAACGCCATCTCCATTCCATACAATTCTTCATTGCATTTCTTCTCTTTTGTTCTTCTCCAACTTATTCACTATAGTTGGTGCAATATCTGACTTCCACCTAACTACAAAATGTTTCCTATTAGCTTGCCTCTTCATCACCATTATTCTAATTGTCTCAAGCATGCTAATCATTGGCTTTTCCCTTGCTGGTAGGATCCACCTATTAAAAGTTTTATTAATATTATTGTCAATTATAGGGAAGTTAGTTTCAAAGGATTGGTAACATTTTGCCCACCTCTCTTTAGGATATTCAAGTAACGCTGAAGCACATCAAGGGCTTATTTTGTCAAGCCTCTGCTATTGCTTGTTGAAATATTCAACATAGGTTGACCATGCATAATTCCAAAACTACTGTCTAAGGTTCTTTCCCTTCCAGTTGTCATGACAATTGTGATATATATGTCTGGCACACATTCAGTGAGCTATATTCGATAAAGTCTCCTTTACAGCCTTGACCAATCCCTAAATCAAATTAAAAAGGCATTAGTTAATATTTCATACAATGATTTCAATTGTAAGTATATTAACATGAAGATACCTTTTGCGTATCATATATGACTGTAATTCCTTCACCATCTTCCAATTCCAAATTAGATGCTAACAAATTTATGAACTAAGTCTATGAATATGTGTCTTTTTACCTCTACAACTGCCCAGGCCTATAGATATATTACTCTATCACCATCCCTACCAATTGCATTTAATAATTAGCCTTGAAATTATGTCTTTAGGAAGCATCGATCAATCCCCAAAATTGGTTTTAAATGCTTCCATCCTCTTTTAATAGAATTAAAACAAATGCATAGTCTTTTAAACTGCAACAAAATCTAAAAAAGGTATTAATATAATGTATAAAATAACATATTAAAGTAGGAAGTATTAACATGTTAATGAAATTTTCATTTATACTTATAGCATTGAACTCTCTTGATTTCTCGATAATTGTAACCTAACTGTTGATCCCTGATTGCTTACCTTCAACTCATGTATATAACATTGCAACTTCACCTATTCATTAATATAATCTACTACTCTCTCTTTCCTCAGTCTCTTCTTTATTCTTCTACACATGCTTGAATTAACAAAAATATTAAGTTTTTCTCTACATTCTTTGACCATTTTTTTGGTTGAGATACTAGGCTTCTCTAGAATTTTATCTTTGAAGTGTCTCATTAAGAATTTGGCGTAAACCAATTTTGGTTTATTTCTTGTAAAACAACTATGATTAGGGTTATAAGCTTTAACTTTGAAACATCTCTCGTTCTTATCATATCCAACTTACAAAATCCACGAGCATCCATCAATACACACAACCCTATACAAAATCCACGTGCATCCATCAACACACACAACCCTATCTGATAACTTTCACATTTTTTTAACCTAACATTGTATCTGGTATATGCTGCATAATTTACAACATCATCTTTAAATTTTTTTTGCAGTTTTGAACCCCATTCCCAATCTCCACTCATGTGCCAAATCTGTAGGATTATCCCTAACATTTAAACTAGGTCTACACAAAGCTTTACCTGCCTCCTCCACTAGAATATTCCTCAGTACTAATAACACTATTATAATATGTTGGTTTAATTTCAACTGGATGATGGTAATTTGGAATGCCTACGTAGAAGTCTGATTGAAAATATGAACCTGTTCCTCCATATTCTCATCCATACGTGCACCCTGTTCCTCTAACTTTTCATTTATATGTGGACCTGTCCCTCTAAATTTTCATTCACTTGTGGACCTTGGTCCTCCGAATTCTCATTCATATGTGAACCTTGTTCCTCCACATTCCAAGTGCACCTGGTTCCTCCATATTTACACCTTGCTAATTATCATTATGGTCCTCTCCCCCAGTTATATGTAATATATCAAGAGCATGGACAAGTGTATCTAAATGATGAGCTACATATACGTTAACAATCCTATATATTTGTATTAGGTTTACTAGCCTAATACAACTTTGTTTTGACTCCATAACTCTTAGTGGCTCTTTAAAGTTAAAAACAAGTACTCTATAATATGCCTTATCAATTTGATTATACCCTAAATCCTTCCCCATCTCTTATATTTGTCTATTACTAACATAATCAATGTCAACATTCTCAAATGTAGCACTATCCCTACCAACATATCTGAATTCAAGCTCTAACATAAAATATTCACCATCAAAAGCCTTATACTTCCATATTGAGCCATTAAAAGTTATAAAGCAAACATTAAAAAATAATTTCATCCAAATTAGAGACTCAAGCATGAAAAGATATTCATATGCAAATTCAAATAATAGAGAGTAAGACATAATGGTTAAGAAACAACTAACAAGTTTGGCTTATATAAATTCTAAATATTAATTCAATTTATAGATTAAAAAAAATCAATTTGACTTCAATACCAGCGAGTAGAACAAAGACTATAACTAAACCTTAATCTACTAATTTTGTTCATGTAGAACAAAGACTAAATAAAACAAAAAGTGATAAGAAATTGATAATTACTTAACTACCTTGTAACAATTAAAAATAAATACTTAACTACTGCAAATTAGCTCTATTAAATGACTAAAGCTTAGAACTTTTCTGATGTTGTTCAAAAGTTTAAGGTATCCTAGTAATAAGTCTCTTTAGTAAATGGTCAATTATAAGGTTAAAACAAATAGTACGTTACAAAAATTAGCACTTTGTCAGTATTTAAAATACTCCAAAGTGCTAAAAGAGGTTACTCCCTAGTTAAAGAATTTACTTGTTTGTTAGTAACAATTATTTATACTTTGAATGAATTATTAAAACATTTTAATTTTTTAAAAATTTCATTTACCATTAGTATCGCGAAGTCTTTATCATCTGGGGTGGTGCAGTTTTTTTTTTAAAATATGTATTTTTGAAAGTAGCCTTGAAGATTAAGGAAACCTCCTAAGTGTACAGAGTTTAGGGAAGTTAAGAAATTGCATTTTTTGTTATCAGACCAATAAAATCAAATATTATGATCAATGTAAAAAATAACACAAATATAACTCCCATTCAGTCTCATCAAGAACAAAGCCATCTTTTTGTACATTCAGTGACCTAATTACCAATACAAACCAATCCTAATAAAGGAGAGTTGAACCTGAAATCGAAAGCTCCAATTGCTTATGCTAGCCTCCCAATGGAGAATGTTATAAGTGAGGTGAGGGGAAAAAAACTCCACGCTCCCCTAATATTATTCAGGAATTACATTCTTATTTGAATGAGATAAATGGGGAAAAAATTTAAGAAGATGCTCGACCTATTAACTCAAATTTGGAATTTACAATAAAGGATCAAGGAACTAAAGTAGTCTTAATAGAAGGTAGAATTCACTCCATACCACTTGATACTACCATTGCAACTACATGTACATTAAATGAAGAAAAGGAAGCTGCAAAATGACATTGGAGCAAGACAATGTAGTAGCAAAGGCATCTTTTGTTTTGTCTTCATTCTTAAAAGTTGTTTTGTTATATACATAAGCCTAATAACCTAAACATTCAGACGGGACCACATGAGAGGCAAGCCAAAACACATATGTTCCCACATGGGACTGCCTCCCATGTGCAGCCATAATAAGAAAAGCAGCCAAAAGATACGATAAAATCTAATAGACAAAAGTAGATACGATAATTGAACTAACCAACCAAAAACATATACAATTATTAAAGCAGGCAAAACCACATACATAAGGAAAATGAAGCAGATATGAATAAGAAGCAGTAAAAAATACACAAAAAAGAAACAACAACAAATATACAAAAAAATGAAGCAGCCAAAAGAAGATACAAAATTGAAACAACTATTTACCACAGTAAACTCAAGACGTTGTAAAGTTAAAAATGGTGAGGACTTCGACTGTGACCAACAATAGACTAACTTTGTAAACTTCAAGATGGTGACGACTTTGCTGGAGACCAATAACGAATGTCATAGGATGACTAGTGATGGTGAGGAAGGGCGGTATTAACAGTGAAGATTGGGATTTTCTAGTGGCTTCTTCGTGATAAATGCTTTTGTTAGAGATTTAAGTTCCACTTTTGTTAATAGGTTAGGTTAATTAATTAGTTTAGTTACTAAATTTAATTATTTACATTAATAGGTTAATTGGTTAAGTTAATTTGTTAGGTTAATAAATTTTAGGGTTAAATTATTTTATTAAGTTAAAAGGTTAATGTCGATTCTAGTGAATGTCGATCGGAAAGTAAAAACAAGTGGTGGTGAGAGGAAAGATGATAGTTTTACTGGTACAACATTTCATATTGAAAATAGGTGACAGTGGGAGATGATTTTTGAAAAGGGGAAAGAAAAAGAGTTTACGAATGACGTCGTTTGCTATTTTACGGGTTAAGGACATATGAAGCACTCTAACTGGGTTATCTATCACAAGTTCCCACGGATTGTTGAATCTATATCAACTGTTAATTTTTAAATACACAGCTGACAGCTAAGAAGTAATATGTTAGAGATTAATGGCCTGTTTAGTACATTCTATAACTATTCCTAACATATTAGTAATTCTATGTTTAGTTAGAAACCCATAATAGCTACGCATCAAAATAATTTATTCTTAAATTACGAGGAATATATAAAACTCATCTCTACCTAGTTTTAACTTTTCCAAGAATAGCTATTCCAACAGAAGACAACTTTATCCTTCTCACAATTAATAATAATAGTAATAATAATAATAAGATAATTAATTTCGTATAATAAAATTAAAAATATTAAAAATATTAAAATAATAATAACTAAAAAATTTATAATAATTATTAATAATGATAACAATAATTAATAATTAATAATAACAATTACAATAATAAAAAATAAAAGTAATACAAAAT
>JANZLH020000122.1:423480-437057 GCA_026770325.2 Erythroxylum fimbriatum | reverse complement strand
AATCTCAGGGCCTTTTCGTTCTCATTGAAAGAGAAGGTAAAAGATTGGTTATTCTATCTTCCCCCTAGTTTAATGACAACGTGGAATGAGATGAAAAGAATATTTCTGAAGAAGTTCTTTCCTGCATCAAGAGCAGCGAATATCAGAAAGGAGATATGTGAGATAAGACAAATTATAGGAGAAACATTATATGAATATTGGGAAAGGTTTAAGGAGCTATGTGCCAGCTATCTACATCATCAAATTCCCGATCAACTTCTGATTCAATACTTTTATGAAGGACTATTGCCAATAGATCGAAGTATGGTCGATGCAGCTAGTAAAGGAGCTCTGGTAAACAAAACATTTGAGGTGGCCAGATAGTTGATATCAATTATGGCTGAAAATTCTCAACAGTTTGGGACAAGGATGGATGAAGCTATTAAGCTTGTGAATGAGGTAAGTAACACACACCTTGAGGATAAAATTTCTTATTTAACCGCTTTAGTTCGTTAAATAGTTGTAGGTTAATTGCATTCGACAAGAGTGTGCAAAATATGCTCATTCTCTGAACATCCTACGGACATGTTCCCTACATTACAACAAGACTCTCTTTAAGAAGCTAACAATAGGGGGCTTTCCTCATCAACATCAACGAAAGTATGACTTTACTTCAATTACTACAATTCAGGATGAAGGGATCATCCAAACTTGAGCTAGGAAATCAAGGAGACCAACAATAATATCAACCTCACACTTTTAAACAACCTCAAGCTCCTATATATGCTCAACCTTAATCTTCAAATTCAGGTATGTCTTTAGATGAAATTTTTAAGGCGCTTGCTAATAATACTCAACAATTTAACAGGAAATAAGGGCAAGCCTTCAAAACTTGGGAAATCAGACCACTCAATTAGCCACCTCGGTAAGTAAATTGGAAGCGTAAGCATAAGGGAAATTACCTTCCTAAATGGTGGTAAACCTTAAAGAGAATGTGAATGCAATGACTTTGAGAAGTGGCAAGGAAATTCAATTTGGAACTTCTTTACCAATGGAGGAAGAAAAGCACGATGATGGAGAAAAGAAGGAGGAACTTCCAACTCAAGAATCAACAAAGGTAAAAAATGATTCATCTTCATCAATATCAATTAATGCACATTTACCTCCTTTTCCTAACAAGTTGACTAAACCAAAAGATGATGAATATGAACGAGAGATCTTAGAAACTTTAAAAAAGGTGGAAATCAATATACCACTTCTGGAAGCCATCAAGCAAGTTCCAAAATATGCAAAATTTTTAAAGGAGATGTGCATAAATAAAAGGAAGCTGAAGGATAAGGAGAGAATAATTTTGGGTAAGAATTTATCAGCTGTGATAAATAGGAAATGACAGAAAAAACGCAAAGAGCCAAGTATGTTTACTCTTCTGTGTGTTATTGGTAATAGAAAATTTGAATGTGCCATGCTAGACTTAGGTGAATCTATTAATGTTATGCCATACTCAATTTATCAAGCTTTAAATCTGAATTCTTTGTAAGAAACTAGCTGATCATTCGTATGTGTGTCCTATTGGAGTTATGGGGGATGTTTTAGTCTAAGTTAATGGTTTGATATTTCCAGTGGATTTTTACATCTTGAATATGGATGGAGATAGTGTTGAAAATTCAGCTTCGATTTTGTTGGGTAGGCCATTTATAAAGAAGGCTAAGATGATTATCAATGTGCACGAGAGTCCTCTTTTCATAGAGTTCGAAGGAGAAATAATAAAGTTCAACATTTTTGAAGCAATAAAGTACCCAAATGATTTTAAATCCGTTTATCATATGGATATTGTGGATTCATTTATGCTAGATATATTTAAGGAAGAAAGCGATAAAGATGAGTTCGAGCTTAAGGCTAAATCGGAAGTGAACAAGCAACTTTATGAAACTTGTGAAGTTATAGAATTGTTATCAATGATGCTAATCGATTTGGAAACTTTGAATGATGAACTCACTATAACTCACAAGAAAATTTTACCTTATGTTTTGCAGGATCCAAAGATAGAATTAAAGGTGTTACCTGATTACTTGAAGTATGTCTATTTAGGTGATAGAAAATCATTACCCACAATCATTTCAAAAAGATTGACTAAAGAGCAAGAAGAAGGGCTAGTAGCACTACTTAAGGAATACAAAACTACAATTACATAGAACTTTGGGAAGAACCAGCCATGTCAAGCATAACAACGTTAAACAATTGCGCTTTTCGGAAGGCAACTCAAAATATGATAGTTTTATTTTGTTTTGTTTTAGTTCTTTCTAGGATGCATTTGTTTGTTTTTTAAATATAAATTATTGGTTTTAAAAAAAATTTAAAAATTAAAAAAAAATACCAGACTACTAAATCTCATAAGACGAGATGTTGCCTTATACGATTTAGTGTTCTAGAATAAGAATCTTAAAATTCCAGACTACTAAATTTCTTAAGGCGAGATCTTGCCTTATGTGATTTAGTGTTCTGGAATTCTAGATTGCTAAATCTTATAAAGCGAGATCTCCCTTTATACGATTTAGTGTTCTAGATTGATACTATAATATTCTAAAAAAATAAAAATAAAAACTATAATTTTTTATTACCATTTTACTTTATTTATTTATTAATATTTTTTAAAAAACCCCGCAATTATTTTTCCCTTTTCATGTTATTAGAATTTATTTATTTTTTAACAAAACCCTAATCTTTTATTTCTCTTTGCAGGAACATTAAAACTCCACTATCCCTCTCCAGCTCTCTCCCAGTGCTGCACTATCACCAACCCATGCAGCCCCAACTAGCTCTCCACACAAGCATAACACAACCCTCTCTTCGACAACTCTCCAATGCCGCAACACTCTTCCACCTATGCATTCATGTAGCTCCTGTCTCTGACTTTCACGCAGCCCATCCAGTCCTCACCAATGCACCAACAATGCTCCCACACATTTTTTAATTTTTAATTTTACTATTTTAATTATTTTTCTTTTTTCATTATTATTACTTACTTTTATTTAATCTTTCTTTTAGTTTAAATTCAACTTTTATTAAGTTGTTAATATTTTTGTTAAAAGTAATTTTTGTTTATCTTGTTTAGTGTAATGAGGCGTTCTAAGGCTACTAGCAAGATCGCAACAAAAGGCAATTCACTAATGACTGCTAAATCTGCTGAAAGCTCTGAAGCCAACAACAAAAGGAAGCGTGCGTGGATAATTTTCAAATACTCATAATTCAAGGGAGTCCTCTATTTTGTGCTTTATTCTTCTGATTATCTTTATTGAGTTGTGAGTATCTTATGCATACATTAGGGACATTTATGATTTAGGTGTGGGGGGAGCGAGTTTTCATTACAATAAACTTTGTGATTTATGCTCGGACTCATGATATGTTGATTCATATATTAATTATTCCTCATGACAGCATCATAGTTTTCTGATTGTTGTTCATGAATTATTCTTAAGTTAAGGTGCATTTTTAGTTTAAGATCTAATGCATGATAGAGACAAGTATGATTAGGGTTTTCGTTAAATTTTTTCAAGTATCTCATTGATTTTCTTGAGTGAAAAGTGTGCAAGAGTTGATGCAATTTTTGACACCTACGTGAGCTTTGAGCCTAAGGGCATTCATCACATATGTGCTCATATATATCTTTATGTTGTGTGTTATCAAACATAACTTGTCTCTACTAGAACTTGTTTTTGAATACGTGTTGAGACCACATTTTTTATGAATTTGTGTATAAAGATGATGAGGGCATTTAGGATAACCATTTTTTGACCTAAGCAAACCTACCCCACTTTTTTATCCTTTGAAAACTAATTTGAACCTTAACCTTTCTTTCTTGCATAATAACCTTGGTACAAGCTGAATTTTCCTTTTTGTTGTTGATATCCTTTATAATTTTGAACCCTTAAAATGAAGGAATTGTATCGAGCTTATTTGAATAAGATTTTAACTATGTCCATGAAAAGTTAATTAGATGATTCAAGTTGCATTGTTTTGAATTTTTATAGAATGGAGGATAAGTAAAACAAACAAACAAAAAATCCTCTTTAATATTTTTGTTTTTTTAAAAAAGAGAAAAGAGACAGAAAAAGAAGAGAAGAGAAGAGAAAAAGTGATTGAAAGAGATGTTATTTGAGTTTTGATTTAAGTTGATAATTGTTTGGATAAGTTTGTATGATTTCCTGCAATTTATTTAGCCAAAAAGTTCCTTTTTTCATACCTTACCTAAGCCACATTACAGCCCTTATTAAGTCCTTTTGATTTATACATTAGGTTCATTTTGTTTAGTGATGGAGATATGATTCTTGAGCAAGCTTATGGAAATAACTCTCTATGTTTTGATTTGAGAGCTTAATGAACTCTAAATACTTTGAGCGTATAGAGTGAAATCCTTATGAGGGGGTCAAGTCTTGTTCATTTGATTTTGAGGGAATTAATGGGATGCTATGTTTTAACAATGAGTCCTATGAGTGCTTATTCTCTCAATTGATATTTTTTCTTAACCCTTAAATGTGAACTAGTTTTTGGATATTGTTTTGATGACATAAAGGGAGATGAGAGGTTGTTGCGAAGATGATTAATGTATTGAATTGATTTAAGCTTGAGGACAAGCATGAGTCTGGTGTGGAAGAATTTGATAAGATCTCATCTTGACTAATTATTTAATATTATCTCCTTTGTTTTGAATTTATTTTTATGCTTAAATTTTAAAACTAATATTTGTTTTGTTTTAGGAGATAAAAAATAGAGATTGCATCAAATTGAGACTCTATTGATGATAATGACAATTTTTGGATAACGTCAAAAGATTGATGCAGTGGATTCTCTCATTTGATTTTTTGTTTAGGTTTTTCATTAAAATTCTTATCTCAGTCCTAGCTAAAGCTACAATCGGAACCTTATCCCATTGTCGAAATGAGGCTTAGGTTAATTCTTAGTTTTTGAAATTAACAACCGTTGTGGGAGAAGTAATGGCTGGGGAGTACTACATATGTCTAATGCTCGAAGAAGAAAGGCTGACCACTTGAAGAGTTGGAATTTGACTAGAAGACTTCGCCTTATTCTTATCTTGAAGGAGCTTGATTTTGAATTCGTTTTAGATAGACATCTTTAGTTAGATTAGGATTAGATTAGAAAACCTATAAAAGGGACGTTTCTTATAACAGAAAAATCTCTCTCTTCTTACATTTTTTAATAATTCTTTAGTCTTTCTTCTTCTTTTTTATTGGATCGAAAGCCATATGTGGCTAAACTCATTGTTCTAATTCAAGGGGATTCAATAGTCTAATTGTAAATTTGTGAGATGTGTTTCAAACTTTTATTCACGCTGTAATTCAATTATTTTCTATTTTGAGAAGAGTTCTCATATTTCATGAATGATTGATATTCAATTAATCTGACAATTTAATTTAATATTGATTATTCTATCGCTATCCAGGAATTCAGTGATTCGTAATTGTCATGAAGGATTGGTACAAGTAGCAAATAGGTTATTTATGAATTTCCATATTTAACTTATGATAAACAAGAAAACTAAATTGAATAGTTGCAGCTATCTCGATTATTTAAATTAGGGTTTAGTCTTTTTCACGGAGCTTATTGCTACCATTTATTTGATATGGAATGCTATCATACCCAGTCAATAGATGGTAAGTTTTAGTTTGGATGCTGGGTTTGAATCAATTAATTTAGAAAAATTTGAGACTTATTACAACTATCCTAATATGTTTCGAACTAATTGCTTGAATTGTGAAAATATTCTTTTTGAACCAATGATCAATGTTACAATTAGATGAGACCTTTCCCTTAAATCGGAGTTTGGTAATCAAGACTTTCTTATTTTTAAATTCATTTGATTTAATTTGTTTTCGTATTAATTTTAGTTAATTAGTTATTTAATCAACCCCCCATTTAATTCCATTGCTTGAAATTAGGAAACTAGTGTTTAGTTCCCTATGGATTCGACCTGGTTCCATGACTACTACAAAAGTTTGGATAATCGATATTATTTTGGGGGCTTCGATAACTTGATCAACAATACAATAAGGTTTTTTCTAACCTTTTTATATGCCGTCAATTTTGTATTTCAAAGAACTTCCCTTTAGAACGAGATCAAGCAACTACGAGGGTCATTAGGTGATCATTGGATAATAATGAGAGATTTTAATTACATGTTGAAAGCAACAAGAGCTGAGGGAAATTTCAAATAAAAAAACCACTTGAATATATTGTTGAAATGTTACTGCAGTGCTCAAATTGTAACCTTAAAATGGAAGGACTTCACTATTCTTGGAATAACAAATCAGAAGGAAGGTTCTGCACAAGGAAAAAGCTTGACAGAAGATTTCTAGTTAATAGCTTTTGGTTAGATACCTTTAATGAAAGCAAAGCTAGCTTCAAAAACCATCTACTTTTGGATCACACACCTGTAGCGCCCCCTTACCGCAGGGTACATACCGGGACGCTCGTAGGTCATTCCGGTACATATCCTACGATAAGGGTGAGTCCCAACACCATAGACAATTATCATCTTGAAGGCTTAGGTTGAACTTTTGTTTTGTGTTTTTAAGAACAAAAGAAGAGCAAGCAATGGAGAAGGAGGTGGAAAAGATGAGCAAGCAAAATCAAGAAGAAGAGAGGGAGGAGAAAGCTACGAAAATGGGGGAGGAAAAACCAAAAAAAATTCACCAAAACCCTTTTACCTAAGAAGCATCGTGAATGAACACTAAAAGACCATTAATTGGCCTTTAATTAAGTCAAATTTAATAGTGGATGCCACATGTCTTCTTTTTGTGGTCTCTAATTAGCTCTTTTAAAGAGCTAGTCCATTTATCTCTAATTTCTACTCCAATTTTTCCCCAAAATTTTAATGACTCAAATCAATAATTCCTAAAATCATGTATATAATTTTCAGTGCCATGGGACAATAATTTCCATTGCCGGTAAACAATCAGTCTGCTACTTGGCATTTTTCCTAATCCAGAAAAGTACCCCGAAAAATTTTAGAAAAATTTCTAAAATTTTTCAAAAATTCAAAACTCACAAAGATCCACTCCAATCAATTTTCCAAACACAAAAATCACAATTTTCACAATAAGCACATTTATGATCAAATATACCGAAAAATGTCATGAATGCATGTACAGGTATTTACATGTGCAAAATTTCACTATTTACGTATATGTGTATGCATGAACATACCAAGACAAATTTTAAGCACTCATAACCCGTTCCAAATGACTATTCTACCCTTTCTATCGGTGATGGGATGTTACAACACCAATCTTGGTCTAGGATATATTTAATACTTAAATAAGAAAACCTCCCTTTTTGGTTCAATAATTTCCTACTTGAAGTATAGGGTTTTGGTACTAGCTAATAAGTTGGATGACCTAGTGAAACTTGTTGAATCAAGAGAGATAGAAAGGATCTTGTTTTCCCTAAATCCTAACAAGAAGTCAAGGCTAGATGGTTTCAATGTATTATTTTTCCAGAGGATATGGAGTCACACAAAGACAATAGTGATTGAGACAATAAAAGAATTCTTTGAGAATCGCAAGATGTTAATGGAGATAAATAAATCATATATGAGCCTAATTCCTAAGGTTTCAATCTTGAGTTCACCGAAACATTATCAACCCATTTCCTGTTGCAATATTGTATATAAAGTGATTACAAAGATCTTAGCTGAAAAATTGAAGCCTACATTGAATCATTTAGTAGACTCCTTTCAAGGAGCTTACATATAAGGGAAATCTATAGGGGACAACATCCTTGTGGTACAAAAACTCTTAAAATATTATTCAATGAAGAATTCTAGTAAGAACTATGAAATAAAAATGATTTCCATAAAGCATATGATTATGTGGACTAGAACTTCTTGCGTAATACATTGTTAGCATTTGGTTTTTTGAGTAAATTCATTCAATGGATCCTATAGTTTGTCACTATAGCCTTATATGCTATTTTGGTCAATGGTGAAGTGACTAGAATAGTGAAAGGAGCAAGAGGACCGAGACAGGGAGATCCCCTATCTCTTTATCTTAATTATAGAGGTGCTTGTGAAATTAATTAAACAAGCGATCAAAACAAATCAAGGCTTCAAATTTCAGTCAAAATGTAAAGGATTGAAAAACCTAAGCCTCTCTTTTGCTGATGATCTAGTATTGTTTTCTGAAGCTGACCCCATCTCTATCAGCATCCTCATAGTTGTTTTAAAAAACTTCAAATCAATTTCTTAGCTTAAGATAAACAAGCAGAAATTCTCTCTCTTTGTGTCAACTAGTGCAAGAGTATAGAAAGATGGTTAGCAAACATCATGAGAATCTCTATGGCTAAACCTCCTTTCAAATATCTAAGAGCACCCATAACTACAAAAAGACCTACCAGCATGGACTTTAAAGCCCTCTTAAATAAGATCAAGCAAAAAATTTCAAGTTGGAGCTCCCAATGAGCTTTATAGCAAGTAGAATTCAAACTATGACATTTATACTCAATCATTTACATATTTACCAATGTTTTTACTTGTGGCTTCCTAATAATATTTATAAAAGTATTGAACACATGTTTAGAAGATTTCCCTCAAAAGGAAGCATTAAAGGGTGATATTTGGTCAAGGTTAAATGGAGGGAGTTTTGTAAAGAGAAAAAGGAAGTTAATTAGGCATTGTTGTGTCTACTTTATATTGTTTTTAATTACTTTCATATCTTGATTTTGGTTATAAATCCTTATGTTTTGATCCAAAAGATAGACTGTGTGAAATTGGTGTGGATATTACATGAATCTTAAATTTGTGAATGTGGTATGAACTGAATGCAAGTCACAGCCTGTGACTTACATGCATAGTTGTGCATGTTTAAGTCACAGACATGACTTACATGCACGACCGTGCATGTGTAAGTCACGGTCGTGACTTACACACCCCCTTCATTTCTTTCATTTTTCCTTGATGTTTATGTGGTTGCTACAGAGGTTGAGGGCATAAAACCCTAGACTTAGGAGCATACTACAAATAGAAGGAGAAGGTGGCGATGAAGGGGACATCTTTGATTCACTCTTCATTCTTTACACCAGAAACAGAATCGAGGGACAAAATCAAAGAGATAGAGAGGGAGGCGGAGAAAAGAAACAGAGCTTCAGCTGAGAGAAGAATGGAGAGAAAACAGAGAGTCGGGTGAGAAGAAAGAAACACGGCAGAAAGTGAGAGCTAAAGTTGAATTTCGGTGAACTTGAGCAATTATTCATTCGGGCAAGAAGAGAGTAGAGGCAGAAGGCGAGAGCCCACGCCAGAGAGCTTGAGTTTGGTAGGATACCCACCATCAACTTCCGCGTTTGAGAGTCTTTGTTTTATTTTCTCATCTTTATTTCATCTTTTGCTGATAATGTTGAACTCATTTATCTCCTGTCTGTTAACTTATTTTCTGTTATTATTATGTTGCTTGTCAGTCCATCTTTAGTTTATTTGTTATGTTTATTGCTTTTACATTTTTCAGTTGACAGTAACATGTAGTTAAAGTGTATGGAGATAATGAACTGTGTTTATACTATGATGGACTGATCTCTTTTTCTTTAGAATTAATGTAGTTATTTTAGTCAAATATGCAAGATTAAAGGATTGTGTTGTTGCCTTGTGTTTGTTGTGGTTGCTGAGGTGAATGGGTGTAATAGCATGATCAAACTTTGCATCATTTTGGTATTAAACGAAGGATTGAGAAGAGAAGTTTAATATGGAATGAGAAACTACAGACGCTTAGGTTAAAAATTAGAAATATATTAACCTAAGTGTTAATTAGTAGTTGGGCTTCCATAGTCACTGACGAAAATTAGATTAGTTAATTATTCAAGTTGATCTTAGGGCCATACTGTTAATTTCGGTAAGACAACTATCTGATCATTTCCCTTAATCATGCATAGGAGATTAAATTAGTGAATTTAATTCTCAAGAGTTTTCTACTTCGATTTCTACTCGTCTTTGTTTCTGATTAAATCATTTTATTTTTATTTTTATTTTGTGATTTTCTTTGAAGCTTTCACTCAATAATTCGAGATAGTGTTTAGGATTGCATTGTTTTTATTTTTAATTCAAAAATAGTTATAGTTAACCAATTTCACCTCTGTGGGAGGAGACTTTGGGTAACTACTACAACTACCTCGTATACTTGCGAGTAGGATGGCCTCGGTAATTTTTAGAACTCTTTGGGCACAATAAGTTTTTGGCGCTGTATTTGGGGAGGTGTTTAATGTTTTGAACTTGAATGAATTTTGATTGTTTTTTTTTGCTAAAGTGATTTTGATTGTTTCATCGATTGTTTTGTCTGTTCATGTATACAATTTCCTCATGTTATTTAATTGAGTTGTTTTAGTAATTTTCTTATTAATTCACTATTGTTTTAATTTGGTTTATGCGAGGAAGGAGGTATCAAAAAGGTGAACTTACTCCCTTTATTGACAACGTACATCAGATAAGAGGACTTATAAGGGATGTTGAAGACAATCTCGAGGGACCTAAACCAGAAGATAAAGAGATGGGTGAAAGGCAGCCAGTGATGAAGGAGTATGCTAAACCAGTAATTGGTACTACAACTTTGTGTATACGATTGGGGGAGGCAGCTAGGAACTATGAATTGAAGAGCATCCACTATAACATGCTGCCATCATTCTATAGGGTTCCCAATGAAGACCTTTAAACTTTATTCGAGAATTCTATACCAATCTCCAGAAATTCCCGTTGGATGACCTAGATGAAGATCAACTCAGGATAAGGTGCTTCCCATGCATACTAAAGGATCAGGCCAAGGCCCGGCTGATGACCCTTCCACTTAGTTCATTGACTACATAGGAAGAGGTGTATAAACAATATATGGGAAAGTTCTATTCCCACCAGAAGACTTCTGAGTTGCGGACAAAGATAACTACCTTCACTCAGATGGAGGAAGAGCCATTCCAAAAGATGTAGGAATGCTTCAAACTCCTACTCATTTAGTGTCCACACCATCATTTTCCACTCCACATGTAGAATCAGTTCTTTTATGATGGATTAACATAACAATGTCAGTGGACAATGCAACAGGAGGAGCTGTGGGAGAGAAGACAACTGAAGAAACATATGAGATATTCGAAATGTTAGGGGCTAATTCTCATCAAAAGAGTGTGAGGTGAATAAGAGCTGGAGTTCATGAAGTGAGATCAAATCAAGAACTAGCTATGCAGTTAGCTGAGTTACTAAGTCATGTAAAAATGCTGATACAAGACTACCCCAAAATGTTCAAAATCAAGAGTTATGTGGTATATGTGGAACTTGTGGTCATGGAGCTAACATTTGTTCGTATTCTTGTGAGCCTTTTGCAGATGGGGAAGAACAAGTGAACTTATTCAATGGTTTTCAATCAAGGGAGCGAAATGATCCATTCTTAAACAACCACAACCTTAGTTGAAGAAACCACCATAATTTTTCATAGAAGACCAATAATCCACCAGTACAGCCCCAACCACAATACCAAAATTTTCAGAGCCCAAATTATTATCAAACGCAATTTTCACTTTAAAACCCACCAAGTAAGCCTTCTTTAGAGGAAAACCTGAACGCATTTATTCAGGTCATAATTCGAAATCAAGAAATGAACAACAAGAGGTTTGATTCTTTGAAGGCATTTATGAATAGGATTGAGATCCAAGTAGGGCAACTTGTGGCTCAAATGCACAACAATTAGAAAAGGAAGTTGCCCAGTCAACTCGAGTAAGCCCAAGCAGTCACTATTCTAAGAAGTGGCAAGGTAATCGATAAGCATGTTAAGATCCCTTTTAATTTGTTTAGTGCAGGTAATTAAGAGGAGGAGAGCCTCTCCAATGAAGAAGGTATGCAGAATCGAGGAAGCAATGGGCACGATAACCCTTCAAATCAGGTTTAGAAAGGTGAAAAGTTAGGGCACGCAACCGAATGCGATGATTGACCAAGATTGCATAAGGCGACTAATCCTTATAGACCACCGATGCCATATCCAAGTTGCCTTAAGGAATCAAAACAAGATAATCATCTTTTCGATCTTTATAACATGTTTTCTAAAGTTAATATTAACCTACCTTTGTTAGGTGTTAGCAGAAACATTCTACCTTATATGAAGTTCTTCAAGGAACTAAGCACCAAGAAACGAAAGTTCGAGCCAAACAAGAAGGTGATAGTTTCAGAGGTTGCAAGTGTAGTGCTGCAGCAACCTAAATTGAAGGATCTAGGGAGTTTTCTTATGAAAGTATCAATAGGTAATGGTGATGAGGTTAAGGGTATGCTTAACCTTGGGGCGAGTATAAACCCTATGCCTTAATCTATTTATGAGAAATTGGATCTAAGATAGTTAAGAACTATAAACATGTGTTTGCAATTAGCTGATAGGTCAATCCATTATCCGAAAGCAATAATAGAAGATATGATAGTGAAAGTTGGAGGATTATTGTTCCTGTTGACTTTGTGGTTTTTGGCATGAGGGAGGTTAAACAGTAAGGGAAGGACCACACCATACTCCTAGGGAGGCCTTTTATGTCCACTACTAATACCTTAATTGATATGAGGAACGGAAAGCTGAGCATGACTGTTTTGGGAGAAACAATAGAATTTTCAATCTTTAATATTGAACCTGTTCCTACTAACTACTATTTCTAGAGATTGTTCTTTATTCAATCAGGTTAATGCTATATATTTTGATTTCGCCTTGTAGGAAGAAGAAAAGGAGCTGGACTTGGTTAAAGAGAGTGATGACTGTTGCCAATTGTTAGTAGATGCAACTAAAGGGGAGGCTGGCGAATTCTTGAGGAAAGGTCCCAATAAAGAGAAGAAAGCGGTCGACTCAATCACTTTGAGCAATTCACCTTGAGCATCACAGTTGAGGTTTCCAGCTAAAAGCCATTAAAGAAGCACTAAATGGAAGGCAACCCATATGATTTCTATTTTAGTTTTCAATTAGTTGTTTGTTATTTCTTTTTAATGATACTCTACTTAATTTGTTGGCTTTATGTACATAGGCCTACTTTTCAATCTCTTCTGTTTGTTTACCTTACAATTGTTCACCACTCCTCAATGAAGGACGCCATGCTTCACACCACATCAACGCAGCCCCCACCCACACTTTTGTATCGTATTCTATCTTTCTCTTTTCATTATTTTTACTACATGTTAGTTTAATTTTTTTAGTTTTTAATGCTTGTCCTTGCTCGTGTTATTTTTTTCTTTTGTCTTAGACCCCTTTTTTACTTTTTGTATCACATTAGGAATAGTATGATGTTTAAATGTGGGGTAGTATTAGTTAAAAGAATATTATTTGTATGTTGTGTGTTTGTTTTCCCATTTAGTAGTTAGAGGTGCATGGTTATTAAATGAACTCGATCGGGATTAGAAATGCATAGTATGAGTGAATGAGTATCCTTGCATGCTTAAACTAATTGACTTGTATTTCGGTTAAAAGGACATTAGCTTCTTGTGATAGATGAATGACACCTTTCATTTGGTAAGAATTTGAGCCTTTTTGAAATATTAAACACCAAATTCAAGTATTCTTTGTTGAGAGTGTTCTTTCATGATTAAGGAACTC
>JANZLH020000122.1:410387-423380 GCA_026770325.2 Erythroxylum fimbriatum | reverse complement strand
ATAGCAACACCAACCGACACGTCCTTTGCTAAGTGGAAGAGAGAGGAAAAGGGTCCGTGACCCATTTGGTCCGTGACCCATTTGAGACCCAATAATTTAATACCCAATAACCATTATCTTGGGTGCTTTTCAAGGGACTCAATATATAAATTACATGGGACATAAAATAGTCTAACAATCTGTTGCAAATTAGTGATGAGTTGTTCCAAAGCAGTACGGTTGTAGCTTCTTTTTCATGGCTCCCACCACCTTGAAAATTAATTAATTTTTTTCTATCATCTTGATAACCTTTATGATGAATAAACTTAAAATCATTTGCATTATAAAGCTTATTAAATAGAAGAAAAACCAAATCAACCTTTAGTGAAAGGATAATAAAGGTATTGACGTGTTAAATTAGTACATATGATGTATTGGATAGAATGAAAACTTATAAAAGAACGATTCTTCTATTTTATTAGAAGTACTAATGACTTTATTACATGATAAAGTCATATGAATTAAATGAAATGTTGATTTAAAATTTTAAAAAGTTCAATATTGTTTAAATCTAAGTAAAAATTAAGTATTGAAAATGCTGAAGCACTTTAATGAGATCGATAATGTGACAATTAAATTTTTAGTTATCTATAGGTAATAAGATTCTCAGTGAACATCTTCATAACTAAATTACATAAGAGAATGGATTTGTGTAAGGATGAATATATAGTCTGAGATATTGGATTATGCAATATTTATTTCTTCTATAGCTATTCCTAGTATTATAACTTATCTTTAGTAGTTATAACTAAATCAATTAGTAATAATTTATATTAGATATAAAACGTTGAGACTTTGAAAGAGACAAAGTTATTGATTTAGGAATACGATGCTTAGTTGAAGCATTCATTTTCTAATAAGTTTATAATTAAATAGGATAATAAAAGGTTATGGATGTAAAAAAGGTTAGATCTAATCTTATAAACCCATTGAATAAATTGTTTGTTTTCAATGTACACTTATAAGAGAATGGTTCTTAAGATGAATTGCGGGAGTAATATGAAATGTGAAAAGTTCAAGTCCTTTGACAATATATCTAATTGGAACTAGTTCTTTTATTGATCTATTTGATATATAGTTGAAAGGCCACAAGTCTCTGAAAGATTCACTTTCATGATGAAATCAATGAATTTACTTTATAGATGATTGTTAATTTATTATGTCTACAAAAATGTTAGTGGGTGTATAGTTTTTCTCTTTAGTAGGAATATGCAAAGACGTATTGCCCATAAAGGGAACAATAATTGATACTTTCAATTGTTGAAAATATATTTGTCCAAAAGCAATCTATATTGGATATGAAAAGGTAATAACTTAACTCTGGGAATTAGATCAATAAAGATAAATTGGAAGTTGTTAACATATTCAACTCTAAATATATAGATACTATACTAAAGATTTTTGGTATTTGAGATATCTGATACTTGTGAAGTATTGAAAATATACATTATTCTATATATGAATTGATATTTAAGTTTAAGGTTATATGGATATTAACTTTAGAAGTAAATCCTAATTAAGGTATATTTTACTTAGAAAAATAGTATTTTAAGATTGGAAAGGTTTCAATGTAGTAATGGTTAATAATTAAACTATAATACATTTTTCATTTAGTAGAAATGATTATAAGGATTAGTTGTTCTTTATTGAATTTGCTATAGTTCCTTACATGGTTCAAATAGTAATGTATTGTAAAACATTAGAGCCATTAGGTATGCAAAAAGGAGCTAAGGTCTCATTAAAGATCTAAGTATGTATTTAGGTAATTTCTTTATGGTGATAATTAATGAAAGTTGTAAGATTTAAGCAAGTGCTCATTATAGAGAATCTTGTAGAATTCTTTCACTATATTATTGTCCTAGTAGTAACATAAACATCACTTGGTTAATTGGTATAAGATACTTAAACGATTGGCTTAGTGCAAGTAGCAGATTGTTGGTTTATATCCTATAGCTAATCAGTTAGTTGAAGTTTAGTGACTAAATAATTTAAAGGAATTCTTTATCTTATACATATTCAGATTTATATAATAAAGTATGTAGGATAAATATACATTGAAAATGAAATTATGATGAGATCATAATTATGAGATTTATATTGCATTAATGTATTATCCTTCAATTGTTCCTAGTGATTAGTCTATTGAGACTGGACATTAATAGAGCATAAAAAGAACACGTTATGTTTTTCCTTGTGAAAGAAGTAGTTGATTTCATAGGCTAAAGTATGTAGATACTTAAGGTTATAATTTGTATCTATTGCTAACATATTTGGGAACCTAATGGGTCACACATAAAGAACAAATTGAAGAGAAAAAAAATATTTTAATCAAGTTAGTGAAGTTTGAGAAGCTTTATAATTAAATATGAGGTATATTTAATTAAATATAAGGTATAATTAAAAATGAAGGAAGTAGTTGATCTCATAGGCTAAAATATAGAGATACTTAAATAAATGTATGGGTGTTTGGCCAAGATGAAATGACACTTTGTAAAGCAGTTTACAAATGTTATTAATTGAATCAATAATTAATGGTGGAAAACTAACATAACTAAAATCAAATAAAGTATATATTAATTCCATTTTCTATTTGATTGAAATGTTGTATGGTGAAAAGATTAAATTATATAAGAAAATCATGCACGGAAAGCTTAGTCAAAACCACTTTGACATTTTTAAATATTTGGGTGGTCACGATCTATTGTTAGTCGCCAACCTTGATCCATAAATATACTTTGTTTAATTAGAGAATTAAAGATAAATTAAAGGAGTTTATTTATTAAGTCCTAATTATGATTTAAGGTTATAATTTGTATCTGTTGCCAACATATTTGAGAACCTAATAGGTCACACATAAAGAACAAATTGAAGAAAAAAAATATTTTAATCAAGTTTGTGAAGTTTGAGAGGCTTTATAATTAAATATGAGATATTTAATAAATAAAGGTCAACATGAGATATTGGATCTTATTTATTTCCCTATGTGCGAGATTAGCCAAATTCTTAAAGGATCTTGGATTAATCAATCTCAAAACCTAAATTAGGAGTAACGAAGTCTAAAAACTTTCCAAATGAAACTTTGAAGGAACAATTTGTAATATTCATCTTTATTTGAAATCATTGTAGCCTTTCAAAACACGTGAAGTAATTCTTGAAGGTGGTCACTCTTGCATTTTGCTTTCATTACTAAGTTGTCAACATAAATTCAACATTCTTATAAAGCGTGTTATTGCTTATATACTCATGATGTCTTAAACAAAGATGAGATTAATTATAGAAATAATTATTTAAAATAGTTGTCAATATACCATATTAAAGAAAGACAGAAAAACTATAGAAAAAGAACTAAAAAAGTCTTAAAAAGATAAGTTAATAGGTCCAATTGTAACAATGAAGGTGTTAGGCATCTTATTCACCTAAGCATAGGTTTGAAGAAGGTTTTACAAATTTTAAGAATATTTGAAAATAAACTTAAGCGTGAAATGAATAAAAAAAGTTAATTAAAAAATAACACGTGTGATTGGATATCTAAAAGTTTGAGATTTATCTCATATCTTAAAAAACACTTGAATTGATATTAAAAAATAAAATTTAAAACATATGGATAAAGCTTAAGAGTTTATGGTTTTAATTATGGGTTAAGAACAAATATTAGAGATCCCTAAATTGTATGCATTGAATATAATTTTTTTAATTTTGGTTTAATAGAATGAACTTAATTTATATGACAATGCAATTTGAACAAAAAAGATGACAAAAGAGATGAAATGAACTTCTTAATTGAAGGAGAGAACTTTTATTTAAAAGAATGAAAAACTAAAAAAATATAAAATTAGATATTTTAGAGAGGATTTAATAGAATAATTTTTCTAAAAGGTATTGATGAACTCAACTATCTAAAATGAAAACAAAATGGTAGATTATAACATTTTTAGGGAACAAATATTTTATTTTGAATTATTAAAAGAAAAAGAGATTGAGTCCAAATATTTATTAGTTAAAATTAAGTGTAAAAAGCCTAAAGAATCAACAATGAAAATTGAAAAGGACTAAAATATATTAGGCCTATGACACATTACAAGGGGAAGAAATTAAAAGAGCTTTTAGGGAGATAAAGAGTGAAAGGGCACTAAGACCTGATAAGATAGCCATAGAGGTATGGAAGAGCCTAGGCAAACAGAGTCGTACTTGGCTAGTCAAGCTTTTTGATGTGATCCTTAAGTCCACTAAAACGTTAGATGAGTGGAAACATAGTATGTTAATTCCTCTATATGAGAACAAAAGAGACATCCAAACTTGTAACAACTATAGAGGCATCAAACTATTTAGTCATACCATGAAATTATAGGGTAAGGTGATTGAGAAGAGATGTTCATATCCAAGAGAACCAGTTTGACTTTAAGCTAAGAAGGTCTATTACAATAGCTTTACATCTCCTCAGATGATTAATGGAATACTACGGGAAAAGACAACTTAATCTACATATGGTTTTTATTAACTTAAAGAAGGCGTATGATAAGGTATATAGAGAAATCATATGGAGCTGTTTAGATGCTAAGGGAGATTCTATGACCTATATACATGTTATTAGGGATATGTATTAAAACGTAAATAATAAAGTAAGGACGATAAGAGGAGATACATAACGTTGTTTTATTGATATTAGGCTATAATAAGGTTCCTCGTTGAGCCCTTTTTTTAACAATAATGATGAATGAGTTCACTAAGAATATCCAAAGGGATGTACCTTGATGTATGTTATTTACTGAGGACATTGTTCTTATGGAAGAGACAAAAAAGGTGTCAATTTCAAGTTAGAACTTTGTAGAGAGATGTTAGAATCGAAGGAATTTAAATTGAGGAGGACTATGACTAATTATTTAGAGTGTAACTTTTTAGGTCATAGGGTGACTTTTGATGTAGAGGTAAAGATTGGTTCAAAAGTTATACCATAGAAAAAGTGTTTTAAATATCTATGATCTATCATCCAAAGCAATGGAGAGATCGATGAAGATATAATTCATCGTATCAAATCAGGGTGACTTAAATGGAGAAGTGTATTAGGAGTTTTATGTAACAAGAATATATCACTCAATTTCAAAGGTAAAATTTATCGTTTAGCAATTAGGTCGGTCATGCTCTATAGGCAGAGTGTTGGCCCATCAAATAGACCTATAGTCATAAGTTAATGGTGACTGAGATGCGAATGCTCTCTTAGATGTGAAACCTTACCAGAAGAGATAAAGTCAGGAGTGCAATGGTAAGAGCTAAAGCAAAGGTAGCTACTATTAATGAAAAATTAAGAGAGACAAGACTTAGGTAGTTCAGACATGTTAAGAGGAGACACCTTAAGGCTCAAATTAAGAAGATGTGAGAAGATTGTACTGTAAAGAGAAGAAAGAAAGGCATTAAGAAGATGTGAGAAAATTGTACTGTAAAAAGAAGAAAGAAAGGCCTAAGAAGAACTGAGGTAAGAAATCAAGAATGATATGACTCTACTGGAACATATTGAAGACATGACCCTTACTAGAAAACTTTGGTGTACTAAGATACGAGTAAAGGATCTCACGTAGAGAGATCCTTTTCTTACTGTCAAGTCTTTTGTATATTTTTCCTACGAGTCTTATGTCTTGTATTTTGCCTAAATATTTAATATATGGTACTTCTCTCTTAGTTATTTAACTTAAACACTTTCTTACTTAGCCTAAATATTTTCTTTTAATGACTTATGATGTATTTATTTTTAGTTGTCTTCTTTCTTATTTGTGTAATTAACTAATTATTTAATTATAATTTTATTTTTTACTTTTTAAATGTTTATTGTATTATTTATTTTTATTTATATGCATATGTGAGTCTATAAAAAAAACTTTCTATCAATTAGGGTAAGACTGCACACGACTGGGCCTCTTTAGACTCTCTGTTTCATTAGAATTTTCATTGAGTTATTATTGTTGTTGTTATTGTTGTTGTTGTTGTTAACTCTTTTAGTATCTTCCCCTTTGTTTAGATAAAGACTAAGACTTTGGTCTTTAAAATTAAAATCAAGTCTGAATCATAATTAAAGTCTAATAATAATAAATATAATCAAAACTTAAACTATTAAATTTTAAATATATTATACATGGCCATCAAATTTTCTTAAAATTTATAACTAAGTTTAACTTAATTTAAATGAATTCTCTCTATAGTTTTTCTATATATGTGACCCATTTGTTTCCTTACAAGCTAGAAATAATTACTAATTATGAATTATAATTCAAATTTATAATTACAATTAGATAAATTGAAACTATTTAAAATTTTTTTAATGATTTGGTGAAATAATTTATAATAATAAATCAATATTGTTAGTCTCCACTGGCACCGAAAAAGAGGAGGAAGTGATTAGATGTTGATAAATTTTAATAAAATATTTACCGACTTAGTGTGTTAATGAGCACAATTTGTAAAAGATGAGAATATGATATAAAAAAATAAGTTTCAGCGACACATATAAGCAATAATATAGAAAGGTTAAGGGATGAGAGATGCAAATTGATTTATAGTAGTTTGACGAACAACCCTTAGCTATGTCTACTCCTAAACCATCTTGGAATTTCCCAAACACTTTTTTTGAGGCAAAGAATAACCTTTTTATAATCTTTTTTTAAAAATGAAATTGAATTAAGCCAATAAATGCAAATCAAGTTGAAATTAAAAAAGCTCTCTAAGTGAGAGTTCCATAATCAAATAGAGAACACTATATTGTTTAGCAAACAACATTTGTTATTACAATCGTTTCTCAGCAAAAAGAAACCCTTTTACAATCTACCTTCACAGTGAAGAGGAAATTCAATGCGCCACTTGAAAAACCCCTACAGATAACATACAATACCAAAAAAAAAAAAACTAAAAATATCTCATTTTTATCACTTTAATGACATCAAATGGCTTACTTATACAAATATGAGACAATAAATAATCTAAAACTTGATGAACGCATAGAAATATATGTATAACATGCAAATGATTCTTGATAGAAGAATTAAGGAAAAAAATTATTTATAAGAGTTTGGGAATTTATTAGTAGTTAGAGCCAAAAACTACTCACTACAATGACTAGTTCCAACATACTAGTTAACCACTAAGTTATATTGATCAGCCTATGTGCACTCAATGTATAAAATTAACTAATCGTTGAGCATTAGTTGATCATTAGACCATATGGGCCAACCAATATGCCCATGGAGAGATACTGATCGAACAACATTAGTATATTGGTTACTAATATGTCAATAAACAAATAATATACGTGTCTAAACTATATTGGTTGACCACTAACCTATATTTGTCAACTAACTCTCCAAAAATCATGATTTTAATAATTTGTCAAAATTGAATTTTTAAATACAATCATAATTTAAGCAACTTCTACAATGTCCCTCAAAGAGTGTCTAAAAAATCAAGAGACTTTTCTTTAAAAAAAACTTCAAAACCTCTTAATAAATGAAAAGATTAACGTAATAAGGTAAAATGAAATGTTTTTGCATAGTGAATCTTTTAGATCACCAAAGTGACAGAATGAGATTACAAGTAATATCACAAAATATATAATATTGACCTTGATATGCCTTGGTTTTCTTTTGTTTTTGGTTTGATCTTCACTTTAAATGTTGCGAACTTCAAATTTTCTTTATCATCATTATGAACTATCATCTTAAGTTATGGCTACATCATTGCTCTTGTCTTGCTTCTCATTAAATAACATACTCATTACTAGTACTAATATTTTGTTATCATCAAAACATCAATTAGAACCTCCCTTAGTTCAACAATCCACCTCTTTTTAGGGATGACAAAATAATAGTGATATTGGGGAGTAATAACGAAGTTCATATAATCAATAAAGTGACTAACTCCCCCTAATTTATACATTAGATATAATTAAACATCAAGAACAAAAATATATTTTCAATATTAAGTTTAAAAGAAATATCTATACATATAGAAAAGCTAAAAAGACAATAGAGTTAGGACCTTGGCACAATCGGAGTAGACCATTAATTCTCCAAAAAATGGCAACATGGTACTTATCTAGATGAAGCAAGGATGAGGGCCATTCGAATAAGGGTTAACTTCTATGGGTTTCCCTTAAATACTGGCCCTCAAGAGGCTTAAGCTACATTGCTAATTCCTTTGTAAGACCTTCGAATTTGGATGAAAACATAACCAATCTGAAAAGAATAGTATATACACGAGTTTCTATTCAGGTGGAACTAAAAACAAAGCTCCTTAATTCAATCAGAATTAGGAAACTTGATGAAGAAGGAAATATTATATATGATTCTATACCCACCTCTTTTCCATAGAGACATATGAAGAAGGAATAAGTGAAAGTATGGAAACATAAAGGAAAAAAGGTTTTGAAAAATATCAACTATGCACTATCTAAAGATCTAGAGAATGAAATTTAGAATATCATTTCCTATTTAAGCAATTAGACACTGGAAGTACTCCATCTGATATGCCAAATGGGGAATTGGTTGCAGCTAATTCTAAAGGGGAGACCTTCAAAGTTGTCATGACCTTAACTGTGGGTGCTAACCGGCATTAAAGAGGTAGTAAACTTAAGATTTATTGGATCCTTAGCAAGCCTAAAATGCCTTCAAATCCTTATATCCATAATACAAATGCGATTTCAAAATGATCAAACTCACATTTATTATAATCAAACAATTCTAACAATATTCAATCTTATATGTGCTACAATGTTGTGGTAGTTAATACAAGGGAAATCCAACATATACAAGACTACTGTGGCTCTAGAGTCAAATTTCACCAACAAACATACATCAAATTGCTGAAGAAGAAGAAGACCAGCGAAGCACCCTATTACAAGAGATCTAAATAGAAGATGCTAAAAAATGGTTAAGGGGACTCAAACCTCGTTGAGTGAATTAATACTATGGTTATGTTATGCTTTCCTAAGGATTTCAAATGATACATACGTATGTATATATTTATAATGTATTACTTCTATAAATGCAAATTTCATAACATAATGTTTGTTCATAAACATGTATGCATTTCTTGTTAAGTCAAAATGACTTTACGATTAATAATTTTGATGAAGACCAAATAATGAGACGAAATAAAATGAGACGGAAGCAGATACAACAATGAGACGGAACAATATGAGATGGAAGCAAAATAAGACGAAAGAAAATGAGACGGAAGCATATACAATAATAGGACGGAACAACATGAGACGGAAGAAAAATGAGACGGAAACCAAAATGAGACGGATGCAAAATGAGACGGAAGAAAAATGAGACAAAAGAATTGAGACGTAAAAATGAGATGGAAGCAGATACAAAAATGAGACGATACAAAAATGAGACGGAAGCTGAAATGAGACGGAAGCCGAAAATGAGACGGAAGACCCGATACCACGTCAGATAATTAGTTAGTTTGAGTTAGTTACTGAACTCAACTGAATAACTGATTCTTCAAAGATCAAGAAACAAGAAGCAAGAAGCAGTTATCAAGAAGCGGTTAAAGACGAAAGTTATAAATACGAGTTGGAGTCGAAGACTGTAGAAGTTAGTGAAATTCAAAAGAGCTAGAGATTTTAAAGCTATAAATTTTATTCATTGAGCTATATTTAAAGCTACTATTGTCTGTAACAAAGCTTGAAACATCTTTCAGTAGAAAGAAGAAAAGCAGATAGCCTGAAGAGGCTAAGTGTGAAAAGAATACTTACTGTAAGAGGCCTAAAGAGGCTCAGAGAAAGGAATACTTCTATCTTTGAGAAGTATAGTGAAATCTCATAAAGGATTCTGAGGACTGGACGTAGCCCACGGTTTAGGGTGAACCAGTATAAATCTGTTGTGTCGATTCTCACTCTTAACTCTCAACTTTTATTCTTATTGGTCTATACAAGCACTTAGAAATAAATTGCAATACTTCATAATACTGATTTTCAGTAGTTCTGAGAAAAAGCAAGTTTTTTAAGAAATTCATAAAAAGGGGATCATCAAAAAGAATACACAATTCAACCCCCCCTTCTTGTGCATTTTGTATATCGAATATTAAGTCTATACTAATGTGTGATTTACTTCAGGAGGAAATCATGATGAGATCATGATAATGATATTCCTATCATGTGTAATTATGTTAGTATCTAAACTTTCCCTATTCATAGGATTAATGAGAAGGGATATCATTAATCCAGATAGACTAGCACATGCTATACTCTTTGATTAGATCAAGCAGTAGATCTCATAAGCTATAGATATGAGTTGTTTAGAGTTAACATGTGGATGCCTACTAAGGGTAGTAAGTACATTGGATTGACCTACTATGAGAATCATATGGATATTCTATTCCAGTGTCAATGATAGTCTCACCATAGCAATGGTGCAAATATCCTTTGACTTTAGGTGCTCAAAGATGTCTCGGATACTAATCTTCTGCTTTGACTCCATTCATTGGTGACTTTCAGGAGTTACTCATAGGGTGGTGATTAGGTACAGCTTGAGGTATTCGAAGTTAATTGAGTAGCCAATAAAGGATTCACCACTCCTTATAAAAGGAGATGATACCCACGGCCTCTTATCGGGGTCATTACTCGGGAGTCTCTGGCTAGAGCAGATATATGTCATGAAGAGAATCTTCAATGATACATAGAGTAATGAGATCCTTAGGACAATATCTAAAAACACTTGGACTAAATGTGGCGTACTCAGTCTAGTGGCAGTTGACACTTTAACCATACTCTGAACCAAGTAGGGTATAAATGATGAAAGGATGAATTGCATGGCAACATTGCATATAAAAGGGTTCATAGTCAAACCATTGACTTTCAAGTCAGTTGTGGGTCATGACGTATTGCTAGATACCGCTTTTGACTTACTTGAATTAAATGTTAATTCAAGTGGTCAACATAACCGAGAACCTAATGGGTCATACATATAGGAGATCCGAAAGATGAGTAAAATGGTCTTGAATGGTGATTCAAGATATGAGAGAGTGTTTCAGAATTGTGTCGTGATGTGATCGTGGTAGAAAACGTTGCATGGAATGGATTAGTAACAAGTGTTGTTGACTTCCATTAATGCATGCTATTCATGGCCATTAATTTCCCATAATTTCCATTAATGCTTGCTATTCATGATCATTAACTTCCCATAACTTCCATTAATGCATGTTATTCATGACCATTAACTTCCCATAACTTTCCATTAGTGATGGGGTTATGGAAGGCCAAATGGTGCAGAAAATTGAGATGATTTCCGTGCATCTTGTGTAAGACATATGAAAAGAAAAAGAAAGGTTCTTTTTCTTACACGCACACTTTTTCTCTCTAACTCTCTCAAGAGTTCTTGTCTTTGCTAGCATAAAGAAAGAATTCTAGCCATCTCCTAGTGAGGTTTCATCCTTCTATCTTTATGTGGACTTTTATTATAGACGATCTGCATTGATCATTGTGGTTTATGACAACCCAACACAGAGAAGATTAAAAAACGAAGGAGATCGTCAGAAAGGTTTGTAAACATCTTACATTTCATGTTTTTGTTTTTCTATATCTATATGCATGAGTAGATCTGGTTTTTGAGGTTCCATTTTCCGCTGCGTATATTTGATATATATTATGTATAAGATGCATGATCAGAACCTAACAACATGTAAATCTTGTTTCTTAAGCAAGATGAAAAAATTAGTCTTTAATAAGCAAGATGACAAAATTACCGTTTAAAGAAGGGGTGAATGTTTTCATGCTAAATTAAGGGGGATTAAAAGCTAATTAATTCCTACCAACTCTCCGTTGATGTTGGGGGTTAGAGGGAGGCCAGAGGGTGTCAAGGACACTCCATTTTTGTGCAAAAACTGTAAGGAAACAAAGTATCTTTTTGGTTTGTTCACCATCTTTTAAATTACTCTCTCAAAGAACACACGACAAAGCTAGCAATTTGTGTATGTTGTAGTCATTCTTCGTAAGAGGTTTCAAGCTTTGTTCTTCGTGTGGATATCAATAGAGACATCCTCCTTTGGTCATCGTAGTTTACGACAACCTAAAGAGGTGAGACAGTGAAGAATCAAGGAGATTGTAAGGTACACATTTTAAGTTCATGTTTTGTTTCACTAAATCTAATGGCACATATTTGATTATATATTTTCTGGGTTTCATTTTATTTATCGCTGCGCATTCTGATATATGATGCATGTGATGCATGATTGAAACCCAACATGGTTCGGGAACTTCGGGGGATTCGGGAGACCATGAAGATGGAGGTAAGCTCTCCAGCACGAGGAGCCCCATAGAGGGTAACTTTTCGTCGTCGATTCAATAGGGATATCGACACTGATGACCAAGTTAAGCACTCTTTCTTTGTTTTTGTTGTTTCTTTCTCTCGTATTAAATTGCTTGTGTTATCCTATATTAATTCATTTGGGTTTTGTATATGGATAATCGTATTCTCATTATCGTTTGATTATTTGTGTTTGAACCCATTGGGTATCATGAAAGATTGTTCGAATGCGTTCATTAGATCATTTTATTACAAACCCATTGTTAGAATTTCAATATAATTTGTAATTGATATATTTGAAATTCATTTCTAGTGACCAATGGTTCATAATCATTAGGGATAAAATAACCTAGGTTAAATGACGCATCATATGTGATTTTTGTCGGACCCCGCTCTCGGAGCCCGGCGGTCCCGGGTGGTGAGCCCTGACTGATGGCCCATTCCCGAGACGCTGGTTGCTGGCTGAAATACTAATACTAAACTTGACACTTGCTACTAACTTACTTTGGCACAATAAACACCTCATTTGGAGTTCCACAACTCAAGATATATGTCCTAAGAAACTATTGGTCCAAACATCACCTGAATTGGAGGTCGAATGAGAGAGTTATGCCCTAAACAATGAACTATGTTCATAACCAACATCCATCTCGACCTCTCT
>JANZLH020000122.1:391235-401488 GCA_026770325.2 Erythroxylum fimbriatum | reverse complement strand
TGGGAATTCCGACGACAGCTGATCTTTTGCAGGGCATCGAGCGCTCCTCAATAGTTAGAGGCTTTTTGGTACTAGGTTAGCACTATTTTGGATAGTCCATTGAGCATCTCATTATTGAGCATTTCGATGTATTTTGTTTCAGCATTGATTGTATGACAATATGTCCATGTAATTTATGAAACTTTGATAATGAAATTGCATTTTGGATGATTGACTTAACCTTATTAAAGGGTTTCGTTTATAGCTTTAATGTGCATGAATGAATGGTAAGTGAGATACGTTGCTTCCGCAATTCTATATCTCTCGGGATTTAGGGCCCAATGGTCCTCGATTGTGTCACCGTTCCGGTTAGTTGGGCTTCCGGCACCGGGGTCCAGCACTGTGCGACTGGGCTCCGGGATCGGGTCCCAGCAATGGGTAATCAAAGCATTGATGTCCCAAGTTTCATTATGCGAATATATGTAGTGACCAGAATACCAAACTCTGGAAGGAGTGTATTTAGAGCTTGGTGCACTATTAAGGCATCAGGAATCAGAGTGTATTTAGAGCTTGGTGCACTACTAAGGCATCAGGAATCAGAATGTTCCCCCTGATTGTGTATTTAGAGCTTGCTCTGGAGGTGAACCGTCCTGATTGTGTATTCCCACATTCCCCCTTCTTTAGTGTACCTCTTGGAAAACAACTCCTTGATTAAGGTACTTACCTCTACATTAGACGAGGTCTTGTACCCCTGAGAGACATTATCTAGGAATTCCTTTACTATGCTCGTCTCCGGAAGTCCACTTAGTAGATGATCTAGGATTGATCGCTTAATGGTCAAATAGCACATCTTGTTTGACCGCTTCCAGGCTACAAATGTTGCTTTATTAGCTTTCGAGTTGATAGACATAAGTGAAGCTGTCAAAATGTCCATATTAATATTTCTCAATCTCCTAGGCAAACTCCACATCTTGCTTCTACTTCTTAAAATTGACACTAATCAGGGTTTTTAATGGTTACAAAGAAGGTGATTGCAAAATTGAAAATGTAAAGATCATCACAAATATATGATAACAGCGAAACTCAAAGCTATAAAATAGTATATGTATTGAGAATCTAATTACACATATCATTAAACACCTGTGGGATGAATACATGATACATGCAAATCAGACTTCCATATAAAAGAGATCAGAGTACACACCATTAGCTCTCATGACACTAGCACCTATGGGTGAATAGATCATTTAAATAATAGTTTTCCTCCATCTAATGCCTTTATGCATATCTGAAAATCTCATTTAATTTAAGGCCAACATTTATGGGCAAAATAACCAAACATAAGACCAAAGCCATCCCCCAACATGCAAGTAGAATAATTCAAATAACTCGAAAGGCCACTGTAGTGACTGCATTCTCATCAGTATTCAAAAAGGTCCACAAACACAAGAGATACATATTTATGTTATCCTCACATTCTGTATAGGCATATAATATATGATAATATACCATTAATAAATGTAAAATCTGGATGCACATTCTCACTATCATATAATAGTGCTGAAAACATTATCAATGAACTTTATTTGAGACTTTCTTTCCTAAAAAATCTCAATCAGAGTGATTATCATATGATATCGAATGCTAAACTTACCATATGAGACACAAAAAACCTTCTATGTCTGCCTCATGTCAAGGTCAAAGCATGAAAATTCACTCAAAACTAGCTTTAGAATGTTTTATTTCCTCTTTCTGGAGTTAAACTTTATTTATTACCAATGTAATAAATTCATAAAAATTTAAAAATTCACTTTATGAATTTTTTGGACCTGGAAATTGACTTAAAAAGACCCGAGATATCATTACGAGAATTTTAAATTTTTTTAGTTTTTTGCCCTTTAGTGTGCTGATGTCAGCACTGCGTCAATGCGTTGAGGCCAGCATGTGGGTGGCGTGGGTGTGCTTGCCACGCAGTGCCCGCCATAGATGCGCCTAGGGTGCACTAGGCATATATGATGCACATGCCAAACGAGCATCATGTGCCCACCGCCTCTGACGTGTTCCTTGCACGTGTCGACACGTGGTAGTACCCCAGCCTACCACGCATCCGCCAGCTGTTTGGTGCGTGCATCACCCCCTTAGGGGTGGTACTGTGCAAGCGTATGCAGGAGACATGCAATTTTCAGCGAGTTTTAGGTTGATTTTTTGCACTTTGAAGCTCGTTTTCAACCTGTTTTTCGATGCTAAACACATGCAGTACACATTCAAGCAACCATACACACGAAAAAAACTGAAAATTGGATTTGTTTTTCTCTAAAGTCTTTATGGAGAAAAAATCGAAAAAACCCTCATTTTTGTCCACTCGGTTGTGTAACCGCTCTGATAGCACATGTAGTGCATAACTCGAGTCTACGTTACCCGAGTAGGATCAAACATGAAAGGGAGAAACTAAAGAAATGTGGAAAATACTTTACTTTAGTTTCGTGACTTCAAACAAACTTTCTGAAGCTGAAACGAGCTCGAATCCATTGAAACCTTCACGAGAGTCGATTTCTGAGACGTTGTTAAGGCCTTTGTGTTCTTTTTTAATATGTGAACTTCCTAATAAGCCAGAGTATCTGTATGTTTCTCGATTTGCTTAAGCAGCTATAGGAAATCTTAAACTTTTACATATATAACATTTATATCGAACTTCCCCATCACAAGTTCTATACAGATCTAACCCATATTGATTGAGGTCAATTTTCGTCACTAGACTTCAACCCACTAACTTAGAACTTTTATTAAGCTACTTTATTATCTTTATCCGGATCAAACCCAATTAGCTTAATCGATAATTTGTTATAACCGTTAACATGTAATTAATTGTTGTTAACCCTGTAAGAAAATATCTAACAATAACAATAAATGTTAATGATCTAACTAAAGAGGAAGACAGAGAGCAAAATATAAGGCAAGTTTAGTTACCAGAAAGGAAATGAAAGGTTGAGTCGGACGTGAACTGGTACTTAGCCGACCGAGGTTAGGGTAATGAGAAGGGAGAGCCTCTCTCATATCTTCTAAAGTAGCGTTAATATTAATTATTGCTTGTATATATACAAATTAAAATATATGTATATATATACATATACGACCTATAAATCTTATAGCGAGTATAAGTGGGTCAGTTAATGATGGGTTCAAGGGGAGTGAGCATGGCTGTATCTAGGGCTTCCAGAATCAAATCAAAATTGGCGTCCCTGTTGGAACCCACGGCTCTCGAAATCGAAGGCGTATCCTACCAGCACACTGGCCATGCTGCGATTCAAGGACACACCGGCGGCGAGACCCACTTCAATGTCAAGATTGTTTCTCTGAAATTCGAGGGAAAGAGCCTCGTGGGACGTCACCGCATGGTGTACGATGCACTCGCCGACGAGCTTAAATCTGGTTTACATGCTCTCTCTATTGTGGCAAGGACTCCTCAAGAACTTATTGTTCCTTCCCACCCTCCTCAAGGTTTCCTTCTGCTCTTTTTTAATCAAATTAAATTTGCTTTAAATTTTATTTTGTGAAATTAAATAATCATGATAGATTTTGTTATCGACATTCTGATGGATTGAAATCTTGCTTTGCTTCCCTGAAAAATCAAATATTTGATTTCTATTAATTTTCTAATCTAACTTCATATTTTGATTCGCCATAATGTAGCAAAAACAAAGGATTGATTTTGGTAAGAGGACTGCCTGCTAGAAATACCATGCGCAGAGGACTTGAAGATTCAACGTACAGTGACTCAAGTGGCTTTACTTGTCTGGGTGTTTTGTAACAAGCTTAATATTAATGTGAATTTTCAAGATGTCTTTCCACAAGGTAAAAATTTTCCTAACAATTAGTTAATTAATAGTGCCCGTCAAGTGCCAGTGAGTGATTGACTAATAGTGTGCTTACATGGATGAAAGTTGTTAGTTGGCTTACATGGATTGAGAGTTGTAGTTATATGGGTGGCTCAACTAGTAAAGTATGTTTTTCATGAGTTTATCAATTCAAAGGTTTCAGTTCAAGTCACACTTGGAGCCTACAACTCATCTTAGAGTGATTCTAAATGCTAAAAGATGAACTAACTTTTCCCTCCCCATTTTCTTAATCATCTTCCATTTTGGAAATTGAGTTGAATTGATAAAATCACTAGAAGCGACGAAAACAAAATAGAGGTAGCCTAGAAGGCTAAACCAATCGTAGCAAATTTAAGGAGGTGCTACAAACTACTAATATGTAATGTTTCTAGATTCAATTGAAAGTTAAACAAGAAGATGAACTTAGTTACTATATGGAATGTAACATCGCAGGGTTGTGCTGTGACTTAAGTTGGTGATGTCTTTTGCAATAATAATTTCCCTAGTCCATAAAAATGTGTGGTTGCTTAATGCTTGGATATCTTGTTGTGCATTTTTGAAGTGCCTTGGTTCCTTTCCCTTTAAAGTGTATAGATGATGCAATTAAATGTCAGTCTAAAGACTACTTGATCTCCTTTGGTCTAGAAACTTTTGCTACTTGCCCATTCCATTATTTGAGTTTAGTCATGCTTGTTATAGTGGATGTTGCATAGGCCTTATAGTTTATTCCAAAGCACTATTAAATATTGGTAGTTGAATAAGAGATGATTGATTGACTCAAGCCCTAGATTGTAAAGGAAACATAATGCTGAGCTTTTGATTGTGAACTCGATTTTGTCTTTGGTGTTGAACTTTTGCTTAATTGTTAGCCATAGTATAAAATATGCATGGGGTAGGTTGTTGGGGAACCATATTATGGAGAAAAAAAGTATTCTATATATTGAATAATGTACATGTACAGATCTACAAGATGCTAAAAACGGAAAAAATCAGAAAACTAATTTTCCTATTTTATTGGCAAAACCTATGATCATGTGGCTTTTGAAAACCTTTAAAAGGTCCATTATTGGCAAGTATTCAATATCTTTTTTTCCATTTCTTAATTACCTCCAATATGGGTGACCGATAGACTTTCTACAACAGAACTTTGTATCCACAACCATTTACATATAGTGGGAAAAAATGTCTCCGGTATATTTAAAAGATAACAGAGGTTTAAGAATTTTTAAAGGAGTAATAAAAACGTTCTTCAAACTTTTTGTAAATGTAAATAATTTCATAAATAGAAAAACTATCATAAAATTACAAGACAGCTACTCCATATCAAATGAAGTTACAACATTTTCTATAATTAGAAGATCCCTTTAGTTTAAGTGGAAATATAGCTTCCTACATTAAATTCCTACAAAATCAATCTCATTTTTAGGTCTCTTATGATAATTTGCATCCTTGGGTAAAGATGCAAATTGGAAATGGGGAGCCAACCTAGTTTTGGTTTAACAATTAGATGGAACTTAGGCCTTTTTACAGGAGAAGTGAAATGCTTCATCTGAGTACTAAGATTCCAATAAAGGCTAAAGTAAGCAACATCATACAAAATGGAGATTGGGCCCATAATTACAGAGGAATTGGTGGATTGTTGAGTTTCCTAAATTGTTAACCAGAGGGGGTAGATGACAGACCTATCTGGATTGTTAATAGCACTCTGGAATTCACTTTTTATTACAAGCTAGCTGCACAACCCAAGGTTCCCTAGTATGAGTTAGTTTGGAAGAAACTACTATCCCCTAAGCAACTATCATTAGTTGGTTAGCTGTTAAAAATAGACTAAAAACTAAGAATAGATGGTGTGGAAGCTCAGGTAGCTTTGATCCAAGGTGTCTCTTGTAAAAATGATATTGACACTATTCCATATCTATTTTTTCAAAGCAGTTTTTATCAAACCCTCTAGATCCTAATCCAAAGTAAAATATCATTGTTCATAGAATGAATGGAAAAACATAATCCAATAGGCTAGTATAATGTACAACTACTTGAAGAAGGATTGGATCATCCTGAAAATTGCTTTATGTTGCATCATTTACTCAATCTAGAACGAAAGAAGCAATAGATTATACAAAGGAGTAGAAAGGGAAGCTCTAATGCTGGGGGGCTCTATTGTCAACTGGATCAAGGAAATTCTAGTACCTCATGATACTCAACCTACCATCAGTTAAAGAATGAAAAGTTTATGGAATGACTAATGTTTTCCAATAGTATTTGGGTTAGAATATATGTATACCTAGGTCTATATGACTTAGTGTTAAACTTGTTCTCTTATCATTGCACTTTTAATTAAGCTCATCTTGAGTTATTAACATTCTTTCCTTTAAAAAAAAAAATCTCCGTATGAACTTTTCGTAGAAACCATCCTTAGTTTACTAAAGTACCCCATCCAGTTGTAATTCATAATGTCCTTTGATTTTCTAAACAATCTAGCATTCCTCATTCTCCAAATATAGTAAACTACCATAACAAAGCCTGTTTTGAACAATTTTTGATCACCTCTCACATTACATCTCATCCTGTTAGCCCATTTAAGAGTGCTCATCCATGTTTGGTTATTTTCTTGCATATTGAAAATCATCAAAAACTGTCTCCACAGTTGATTAGCATATGCACATTTGAAGAACAGGTGATCAAGAGTCTCCAAATAGTTTGCATAGAGTGGACATGGTATTTGGTACTTAAAACTTTAGTTTATCTCTTGTTCCCAACCTTTGTAATGTTGTTAACTATAGTATAAAGCAGTAAGCTAGAGCAATCTTTAAGTCCCAAATAAGTTTAATAAATTGAAATTTAATCAATTGTCCCAATAGCAGCCTTTTACAAGATTCAATAGATAATATTTTGGTACTATGTAGCTCCTGTTGTATTAAAACTACCTTTAAATGATTGGGCTAGTGATCTGGAAGACTATTCATGATACTGGTAGTGCCTTTGTATGAGTGAAAAGGCCAGCTTCAATTTCCATTTTGTATTAGCATATGCACCTTAGTGTTCTTAGGAATTGATCCTCGTAGACTTTAGAAGTATGAAGTGGTGTAAAGTGGCCACAAGGATGCTAGTTATCAAACTAGAATTTTGTGATCATTCCATTGCCTATGAAATGCTTTACATGAGGTTGCATAAGTTGCCTTGTGTTCAGAATCGGATGGAATGCATAAGATTGTGTAGGTTTGCTTTGAATAGCCTATATGCTTTCTTGCTTGATGTGCACCATGTGGATCCAATTCGTCCATATACTTTCTTTTTCCACACATATTCTCCAAAGTCTCTTAGTCATTAAAGCTTTTTCCATTCTACAAACTAAAGTGATTCCAAGTCCTCTATAATCCTTAGGTAGACATATTGAGCTCCATTTAACTTTGGGGGAGATTCCATTATTGTTGATTTGTCTATTCCATACAAAATCCCTTATACTTCTATCAATATTCTTTAGGATACTTTTAGGTAAAGTAAGATGTGATAACCAATAGCTGTGCAAGTTATTAAGAATTGAAATTGACAATTGTAATCTGCCTCCATAGGATAGAAATTTGTTTCTCCAATTTGATATTCTCTTCTATATGGAGGTTATAAGGGACTTACATTTTATTTCCTTATGCTTTTTAGTTAAGATTAGAACTCCCAAATAAGTGTGTACTATTTGTTGGATCCTCAATCCTAAATTTTTTATCAAATGGATAGAGTCTACTTTATTGTGTTTGGAAAGATATGTTGAACTCTTGTTTGGATTAAATTTTCAAATCAGAGATCTCCTTAAGCCTTTGAAGAGATTGTGTCAGAATTCCAATAGATAGAGGATCAGTGGCACACATTATAAGAAAAATGTCGTTTAGCGATGGATATTACCGACATAAAACCTAAACATTCTGCCGACAAGTCAGGTTAGGGACGAAATTTACTGGCGGATCAAGGCATCGTAGAACGGCCGTAGGTAATAATTTTTGACAAATAACAGAATGTTCGTCAGTAAATGTACCGACGGATGATTTATGTAATCGTTGGTGAATATATCGACGGTTGTTTATGTGGTTGACTGTCAGTAAATTTTTTACTGTCAAAATTCATCGGTCGGTAGATTTACAAATGCTATTGGTTATTCCGTTGGTAAGTTTATTACAATATTACGGACGATTATGCTTGTTCTATTAGTGAGTATATCGACAGTTATTTTGATGCAAATCTTGTTGGTAAAGTTGGCTATAGAATTGGTTATTTCATCTGTTATTTAATGTTAATATTACTGACAGTTTATTGTTTTCCGTCGGTAAATATAATTGATTTTTTTAACACACTTTTGTTTTTTGTCGGTAAATTAACCAAATTTTTTTTAAAAAATATCCTGTCATTAGATTGAATTGATGATCTTATGGTTGATGCATAATTTAAACATTTATGAATTATCTCTACATAATATTTTGATTTATTTATACAGAAAGTTGATTGATGATATAAAGTTAAAATTATCTTAATTGATAATAAAAATATTAAATTCTACATAATAAGTATTTGTAATTAAATGAAATGACTATAAGTACACTATTGATTTGGTAACAACGGATGCTCTGATTGCTACGATGAAGTGTTACCCCTCCCTTTTAACTCATCCATCTCATTACGAAGATGAGCTATGCATTTCATCGATTATTGCAACTGAGTTTTGGGTCATCCATATATGTAAGTTGAGAATATGCATAATGAATCCCTCAACAAACTCAAGATTAATGAAACTATCAGGTGTTAATCGTCTATATATTTAAGATCTATCAACATTACTCATTTATGCAAAATTGCTAATTTCAAACAGTGATTCTATAGTTAGTATCCTTCATGTTTCCAAAATTTACAGAATGACTAAATTTTATACATCCCTTAAGTATTAATCAATTGAATTAAACAGTGATTCCATAGTTGGTGTTGAACTTTTGCTTAATTGTTAGCCATAGTATAAAATATGCATGGGCTAGGTTGTTGGGGAACCATATTATAGAGAAAAAAAAATATTTTGTATATTGAATAATGTATATGTATAGATCTTATAGGCAGTACAAGATGCTAAAAAAGGAAAAAAAAATCATACAACTAATTTTCTTATTTTATTGGCAAAACTATAATCACGTGTGAAAACCTCTAAAAGGTCCATTATTGGCAAGTATTCAATATCAATCTTTTTTTCCACTTCTTAATTACCTCCAATATAGGTGATCGGTAGACTTCCTACAACAGAACTTCGTATCCATAACCATTTGCATACAGCGCGAAAAAATGTCTCCGGTATATTTAAAAGATAATAGAAGTTTAAGAATTTTAAAAGGAGCAATAAAAATGTTCTTTAAAATTTTTGTTGTAATTATTTTTTAAATATAAATAATATCATAAATAGAAAAAGTATCATAAAATTACAAGACAGCTACTCCACATCAAATGAAATTACAACATTTTCTATAATTAGAAGATCCCTTTAGTTTAAGTGGAAGTACAACTTCCTACATTACATTCCTACAAAATCAATCCCATTTTTAGGTCTCTTATGATAATTTGCATCCTTCGGTAAAGATGCAAATTGGAAATGGGAAGCCAACTTGGTTTTGGTTTAACAATTAGATGGAACTTAGGCCTTTTTATAGGAGAAGTGAAATGCTTCATCTGAGTACCAGGATTCCAATAAAGGCTAAAGTAAGCATCATCATACAAAATGGAGATTGGGGCTGTAATTATAGAGGGGTTGGTAGATTGTTGAGTTTCCTAAATTGCTAACTAGAGGGGGTAGATGACAGACCTATCTGGATTGTTAATAGCACTCTAGAATTTAGTAATGCTTTTTATTACAAGCTATTTAGAGTTGCAAAACCTAAGGTTCCCTTGTATGAGTTAGTTTGGAAGAAAGTACTATCCCCTAAGGCAACTATCATTAGTTGGTTTGCTGTTAAAAATAGACTAAAAACTAAGAATAGATGGTGTAACATTCCGGCTCCAGCGGGAAGGGTAAAATAAGAATTCTTAAGTGTTCAGTAAGAGCTTAGTAATGCAATTGCATATTCATGCATTGTGTGATATACTTATATTGTGATAAATGAATTTGTTGCACATGAAATATTTGTACATGCATCCATTGACTTTCCCGGTATATTTGGTCATACTTGTGAATGGCTTGAGAATTGTAGGTTATTGACCTTGAAAATTGATTTGGAGAGTGACATTATTGATTTTATAATTTTGGAGAATTTTGGGTAATTTTTCTGAAATTTTTCGGGGTTAAATCCCGGATTAGGAAAACTGTCGAGTGGCAGACCAACTGGTAACTGGTAGTAGAATTTATTGTCTAAGGTATTGAATTATGGACATATGGCTATA
>JANZLH020000122.1:353067-366500 GCA_026770325.2 Erythroxylum fimbriatum | reverse complement strand
AATTAATATCAATTTGTAACAATTTTACTAACAAATTGCAAATAATATGAGCTCAACACAAGGAACTAATTTAAGCATAAAAATCGCAATTAGGAGTCAAAAAGTACTTCAACAGTTATGAAAATGCAGCCAATTAATAAAGTAAACTTGGGCTCAATCAGCAACCTAACCTAATTCTTTTAAATACGCCTGAAGAAAGCCTTAAGCTTGCACCACATCAAGTTTTGGGCTTTCTTTGAATTCCAAATTAAGCTTTTCAAATTAAGTTTGACCCAAATAATTCAAATGTATGTCGAATTTAAATGCATGTCGTTCAATTCAAAGAACAAATTTGCTTGAATGTCTAACAGTTTGTTGTTTTACCTAGTATTTAGAATACGTAAAATCCTAGAGTGATGATATTTGAAATGAATACTTAGGTTATATGATCAAACATGTGGCACTTTGTGGCTTTACTTAAACTTTAAAATAAAGTATGCATATAGTTATGTCATAAGACTTATAAAATAATTAAAAACCTAAAAAAAGAGGTAAGTATGAACAAGAATTTTCTCTTTTTTATTAATTAAGTAAAGAAAGCTAAAATAGACCTATAATAGAATAAACACAATTTTATATAAAATAAATTGGATAAAATAAATTTAAAAATAATGAAAAAGACAACAGATAATCAATAATGTCAAGGACCACAATCTTGGTGTCAGGAAACTAACCATAATCCAATCACACAAACACAGTAAAAAAACTATTTTTTTTACAGTTTCTTGATTGGATATGAATAATTGATTAACTTAAAAAATTAATAATAAATAAGCAATTACATCATATCATATTCAGATTCCTATAAAAATATATTCTTAAGGTGGCAACCATAAGTTGGCTACCTGTCAAGTCTTTAATGGTATTCATATAACAGAGAACAAGAACTCAACTTTTCAGAGTAGAAGGTAGGAGTGCTAGCCTTGCTCCTATTTATAGAGAAGGATAGAAGAGTTTCATTCTTATTAAAATTAACCTTCCTAATTATAATTAAAGTCTAACTCTAACTCTAACTCTAATTATAATTATAATTTTATTTAATAAAATTAAATATCTTATATTTGATTCTAAAGTTTTTCAAAATTCACAAATAAGTCTAACTTAAATTAAATTAGTTTATGGCATTACCCGAAGTGCTCACCAGGACAGAACATGCTTCGGTGGCAATATTAAGAAGGAAAATGGTCAAAAGGAACAATCGCTCAACAATACAACTATAATTCAAGTCGGATGGCTATGACAACTCGCATGAAGCTTGCTTGCTACACATCGACTGATACTTATCAGTGACTTGGCCAGAAACCTGACCCCAGATGATTTTATACTAGAATTGCAAATTCCTTTTCAGTTTTGTTAACTTTGACCGTCTTGGCGCATTGTTATATGTGGATAGAATTGAAGTTATTGGCTAACCAATAACACTAACAAACTGAATGATTTAGTTGATTTCAGGATGAATTATCATATCGAATTCCTGCATACAAAGACGGAACGTTGAAGGTGAAGGGAGAAGTACAAAACTCCAAAAAAAGATTTAAGGGCCTTCGCATCTCACAACCTAAATCTCTAAGCCTAATAACGTTACTTCTGTTCTATACCTGACTTCAAAAAACTCGCAATTCAACTACCAAATCCAGTTGTGTCTGTCCTGCAGAAGAGAAGTAAATAAGGGTTGCTTGGGTTGTCTGCTTGGGTCGGGGGGGAAGAATATGAAATCTCACCACCTATTATTAGGTGGTTTGACCTTGTAAATTCGGACAATCCAATTAGATGTTGTGAATGCCTCTTCCAAGTATTCAAGTTTGATGTCCTTATTTCCTATCTCAACTCCCCTTGCACGATCATACCTACCAAAAAAACGCCAATTGCAAGATTTAGTAATAACAGCATAATCAGAGATTACAGATCCCCTCTACGAGATCTACCTACTTTCATCCACAAATTGCACCAAATAGTGTAGCGGTACATCCTATACATCCTAGCGGTGAACTGATAGCTTAAACAACAAAGCACTAATGCTGCACTTACCCAGGAGGCTTGCCATACTCTGTTACCATCTCTCCAAACCGATAGTAGGATAGTTTGTACCTATGGCCAAAACAAATATATATCACTCTTAAATCCTATAATGTTGTATCAAACTACGCATCTGATCCACAGTAATATAAAGAATATATGGATAAAGTTTAAAATTGAAATTCAACATATAAAGTGATTGTTCACTAGTTACGATGGCAAACAAGGAAACTCCTGGACAACGAGATCATGATATAATGTCCCATTTGAAGCATTAGATGGATAGCATTAGGGAGAACATCATAAAATATTCTAAACGAACGATGGACCATAATAATTTACCTTCAGAATTTAGCAAAACCCAACTTTCAGGAACGAAGTAAATAAAAAAAATTTAACTTAATTTTCAGGAATGAAGTAAAAAGCTCAATAAAACAGTTAAATTTCACCCATCCAATCTTGAGTTTCCCTCATTATATCACTTGAATCATGCTACAAGTTACTGAATTACCATAGATCCAATCGAGTTATTACATACCATAGAGATCAAGATTTGATCACCTGCTTGAGTGAAGGCAAATAGTGGAGAAAAAGGTTGAGCAAGAAATGGAAACTTAGCTCTAAACTAGCTACAATAAAATCTCAGTACCATCTCCCTCCTCAAATTTCAGAAAACTTTCAACAAATGACCATAGCAAATAAAATTTTCTTGAGACAATCTAAGTTTTTTTCTACTCACGGTTATCTAACAACAAAATGGCAATTCCTAGCATAAGATTTAAGTTTTGACACATCCTTCTGGTGCAGACTGGAACTCATTAATAAGTGTTTCGATTTTATACACTTGTTGTTTCCTGTTGTCCTTTCCTCATTCCATCTTATCCTTCTCTACCTGTTTGCTTACACTTACTCTTGCTGTCTTCCAACTTTTTCACCAACTTCTTGTCATTCAACAATGTATTCCATTCTTTGACTTGCATTAAATGTCCCAAGCCACAAGTTTCAAACTTCTTCTGTCCACAAGCAATGAACTCTATTCTGAGGGCAACAAAACCTTGATTTCTCAGCTGATCAAATTCCTTTATGTCCTACCAACCCCCACCTCCACACCAAAATGTAAAAGAAAAACCTATCCACCCAAACAGTATTGTTCAAGTACTATGTAAATTTGACGATATACCATCGTGTCAACAACCATAAAACTAAATCACTTATCATTGCATATTATACTTACATAGGAATCTCCCTTCCTATATAATCAATTTTAACTGCATTCCTAGTTCTGATAAACTAAACCAAATCTTCAGTCAGTACTTCAGATTCCAACACTATAATCCAAACAGGTCACAGTAAAACAAAGGAAAAATATAAAGGAGACTAATCTATTTCAAATCCTCTCTCATGAAGCAACTAGTTTTACCATGAAGTGCAAGTATAGGACAGAAACTTACATAAGACAGTTCAACATCTTGGGAGCTGCACCTTTGTCAACACGATAGTCTCCATTAACAAGATAGTCTGGTTCCTTAATTACAGGGAATACTCCACCTCCAATTCTCACCATCCACAAAAACCTGGAGCAAATAAATACCGTTAGTAGATAAAAGATACATCAAGATGGCTACAAGAACAAATTTATGCATGGTGATCAATGATCTTATAGCTAGTGTTTCTTAGTGGATGGAGGAGGGAGGGAATCTGTTCCTTGTGGCCATATTGAAGGAGAGGAAAGGGGCAACTGAACCTATTCAACATGAAGTTCATGGATTAGACTATGTATGATTCCATACTTCTACAGCAAGATGGAGGCTTACTTATTAATATCATCGGAAGAATACCCAGTAACACCACCAAAGACGACTAACACATAGTCCACATCAAGTGATCTCATTATATCATAGGCTTCATCTTCATAAGAAGACATTGCACGTCCAACCGTAGCGATGTGGGTATTATTCCAGGTATTATTGTCAACAATAACTGTTCTGTTTCCCATGGCAGTTATCTGATAACCATAATCCCACCATGACATAACCTTTGCATTAGGAGGAGTGTTTTGTCGAAGCCAAAAGTATGCCTCACGATAATCATCAAAGATGACCCTACCCCCATGGGCACCTCTTGCAGCCAAGACAATTGAGGGAGATGAGTATGCTTCTGATGTCACCCATGTACAGTGTGTAGCATACTTACTGAGCAAATAAAATGCACCCAAGAGCAGTGCTATAGCACCGTTTCTTTGAAAAGGCTGAGATTGATCAAGTAAAGCCTGCCAAGCATCAAACATCATCCAGATTTATTTCATCCAAAAGCCCACCAGCAAGAAGCAGAAAGAAACTGTTAAATGCTATAAATTGGGCTAGGAAGAAATAAAATGTAGCCCAACTGCAATGAAGAGCCTTCAGGTGGATAACAACATGACAAATATCACTTCTAGACAACCAAATGTAATGTTATAGGAAAATAATTTTAAGAGAACCGTTGGAAACTAGATTCAGCACATAAATGCCAAACAGTGTTCACAAAGTACATTAGGAATCGGACCAAAAGAGTTGAATTATGATATGATATTCAAAGCTAATAGGTAAATGATGAAAAACTTTAAAGGTGGGCCTGACATAACATTAAACAAAATACAGCACGCAAAGCAAAGCAACTTATTTAATTTGTTGGTCTTCCAATACGGATCACAAAATAACATTTCACTTCATCATGTAATCAAGAAAACATTTAGAACAGACAGTTATTAGGGGAAAACTGTAGCCAAGGACCTGAATGGAGCACTTGAATCACTCAACAACTGAAAACATCTGATCTAATTACATTAAAAGGGAAAATAAATGAATTTTTTTTCTTAAAAAAAATTCATCTTTCAAACTGAAAAGATTCTATTCCTTACCCAGGCAGCATGTACTCAAAGTTTATTTGGTAACATAACTTCTTTTAAATTGTGAAAATTCATAGGTGATTAAAGATAATGCAGTACAGAATAACTTCTAGTTGAGATGCAATGGAAAAAAAACTTAGCTAGGAGGGGATGGTGTGAAGGAAGAAATTATAAAATCCCAAATCTTCAGTTGTCAAAACCTTACCTTAGAAGAAGCCTTTGCACCAGTGACTGCTTTAGTAGAACCAGTTTGGGAAACTTTTGTCTTTGCTCTCAACAACAGAGCTAGATTCTTTACAGTGGCAGAAACAGCAATAGCACTTATAAGGCATACTGCAGGCGTAGCAACAAGAATTAATCGCACCATGACACCAGCAAAGTACATACTGGTGAGACCATACATAACTATGAATATTGTGGCATCTGACAGACGTTTGAAACAGAAATAGAGACCCGCAGGGAAGAGGAAGAGAAGAATGTGAAAATCAAACATGAAAGATGACCAAGCAGTTGGCTGATGCTCAGAGACAGAGGCAATTATAGGGATATGATCCTTGGCATAAGTAGGGTCCAGCAAAGAGTAGAACCGTCCTGTCCACGGAGAAATGTACCCAGATGCCATGCCAACTCCTAAAGCAACAACTCCTACTCCAACTGTGCATGTCACAGTAATCCTCAAAAATGCTTGAAACAATTTTGCATCACTTAGCATGTACTTAACCCAATCTAAAAAGTAAAATACCTGCACAAGTAGTTCCGATCAGACTAAGTAGACCGATACAAGATAATCCATTATACATACAAAAATCCACATAAAAAGTTATAAGTCTTGTACAGAAAGCATCACAGTTTTGTAAACTATCTTGGTTGTAAACTCAGTTTGCAAAATCAAGTGAGGGGTATAAGACTTAGACCAAACCAACAACTACACAAAGGAACCACATTGCTAATGCAGAGTTTTAATAATTTCAAACCCATCAGCACCAGGTTTTCAGATACTAGTAGGTGCAAGGTGTGACAGAACTACAGATATTTATGCTTCCCATTGCACGAAGAGAAACGGAAACAATAGTAGAAGTAAAAGGACCTGCAACAAGAAGAAGACTCCCATTGCTGCCATATGCTCACCAGACTGGACATGCTGAAAACCCACAAAACGAATCTGCATAGCTAACAGCATTCCCAAAATATACATAGAATTATAGGCAACATATAACCTCATTGAATACCTTCCAGTAAGTAAAAGCACCAGTACATAAAGTGGGATCAAATTAATGATGAATACATAGCCTCCCCAAGCAGACACCATATAGAAATACCCAAAAGCAGAAGCCAAGGCCCAAGCAAGAGACCCCGTGTTCACGGCCTTAATAAACAAGTAAAATGTCAACAATAGCGCAAATATAGCAACTCCCTCGTTGTCATAAGACCCAGCAACAGATCTTGAGATATAGCCAGGACAAATCGCGATCAACGCGGCAGCAACAAGCCCTGCACCTGAGTCCCATACCTCTTTCCCAAAGAAATAGGCAACCAGGGTCGTATTCGACGCAAAAAATGGTGCCGTCAAAACACAGACCTCCCGAATGTGGACGGCGAAGCGAAGAAACCTAAGAGTCCAGTAGATGATTGCTGCAGTAACCATAAGACCTGGGTACAGAGTACCGCCGATGATGCGTCCAAGTGGGTACCAGCTTTCTGAGTCAAACCAGTTCCAGAATTCGTAAAACCCTTTCTGAGTCAAGAACAGAGTTGTCCGGTAGTTGAAGTAAGGATCGAATTCATGGATCATAGACTCGTAGCGAAGGACACTAAACAAACGAGTAATGAAAGCCAAGACGTAGACGAGACAGAGAATTGAGACCCGGATCAGAAGTTCTTGTTGCTTGGTCTTGAGCTTTAGAGACTTGAGAGAGAAGGTGTTTGCGAAAACATCCGACATTTTCGAATTCTTAGCAGACATTAGTAGAGTTTTAGATGTGCCGTTAATGGGTTCGTTTTTGCCAGTCATGGTTCGTATTTAATCGCCCAGAGGCAGAGATTCGACGAATGGGAAGAACTGGGTGAGAAATGCTTCAGGATCTTAGCAATTATGCATTACACTAAGATCCTTCCCAACGTCGTCAGAGGCTGAGAGAGGAAAATTGGTTTCTCTAAACAAGATTAGAATTAGAAGCCCTAATGTAAGACTTGCAAGCCCTAAAGTATACGTGGGAATTGAATTAACTTGGGTTCTCTTTAGTCCCATCAAATAGAATAGTGGATAATTATAATTAATAAGGCAATTGTAGATGACATTTAATATGAAATTGTAAGTACATAGAAATCATAGCAGACAACTAAGGAGGAGGATTGGATGGCTCTGCCTTATCCAAAGTTAACTAATATAGAGAATACTATTGTTGATTAACTCTTATTTATTGTTTAGTTTAATCTAATTTCCTTTTCTGATTTAATCACTTGTTTATTTAGATTATATAATAGAAAGACGGTTAGTACTAGTAATCATAGTCCTCATGGATTGATTCATACTCGCCGATGCTAACTACAACTATATTGTGCATTTATGGTATAAAACACACATCAAGCTTCTGGTGGCATTTTCAAGGACTATAATAGTATAAAATCCTTATTTTTAATAATCTAATACATTTTCTATTTTATTTATGCTTTTATTTTATATTTCTAAACTAGATTATTTTTACTTCTTTTTTATATTATTTATCTATAGAACTGTCTTTCTTGAACTTGTGTTTGTGACTTATTTGAAAGATTTGGGTATTTATTGTTAGCCCTCAATCACACTCTAAGGATGGAGAGAAGAACATTCTCTAGGAGCTATATTTTGGGAATGGAATGAAGATGTGTAAGAAAGAGTTAAGTTTAAGAAAGCTACCTATAAGGCTCTAGTAGATAGCACCGAAAAGGTGGCGAGAGTTAGTAATCGAGAAAAGTATAAATGGGCAAAGAAATAGGCGAGGATGACAGTCTCAAAGGCTAAAAGTAGAGCTTACGAGAAACTATATCAACAATTGGATACTAAAGATAGAGAAAAGGAAATTTTCAAGTTAGGGAAAACTAGGAAACGAAAAGTAACAGATTTTGATTAAGTTCATTGCATAAAAGATGAAATAAGGTGGGTGCTTATAGTTAAAAATGACATCACAAGAAGATGGCAAAGGTACTTTTATAGCCTTTTTAATGAAGGCATAGAGGATAACATCTTTTTGGGTGACCTTAACTCGTCCAAGAGGTTTCATAATGTTATTTGTTCCCAACAGATTACAAGGAATGAAATTATGAAAACTTTGAGAGAGATGAAGAGTGGTAAGGCAGTAGGGCATGATGAGATACCCGTAGAAGTGTGGAAGAACCTAGGCAAAGAGGGTATTACGTTGTTAGCCAAGCTTTTTAATGTGATATTTAAGTATGACAAAATGCCAGATAAGTGGAGATTTAGTATGGTAATTCCTTTATACAAGAATAAAGGGGACATCCAAAGTTGTAACAACTATAAAGGCTTCAAATTTCTTAGTCACACCATGAAGTTCTAAGAGAAGGTAGTTGAGAAGAGTGAAAAAGGATGCTTCTATCTTGGAAAACCAATTTGGCTTCATGTCAGGAAGGTACACGATAGAAGGTTTGAATCTCCTTAGAAGGTTCATAGAATACTACTAGGAAAGATAATGTAATCTGCATATGGTTTTTATTAATTAGAGAAGACATACGATAGAGTTCCATGGGAAATCTTATGGAGATGTTTAGAAGTCAAAGGGGTTCCAATAACTTTCATAAAAATTATTAGGGATATGTATGAAGGCTTAAAAACTTGGAGCAGAGCATTTTTCTATAGATATTAGACTACACCAAGGCTCCTATTCGAGCCCCTTCTTGTTTGCAGTAATGATTTATGAGCTCACCAAGAATATTCAAGAGGATGTGCCTTAATGTATGTTGTTTGCTGATGACATTGTTTTAGTGGATGAGACAAAAGAAGGGGTCACTACCAAGCTTGAACTTTGGAGGGATACGCTAGAGTCGAAAAACTTTAGATTTAGTAGGACTAAGACTAAGTACATGAAGTGTAACTTTTGGGGATATAAGGTGGTTACTGATGTAAAGGTAAAGATTGGTTTATAAGTTATACCACAAAAGGAATGTTTTAAATATCTAAGATCTATCATCCGAAGTAACAGAGAGATTGATGAAGACATAGTTCATCGAATCATATCAAGGTGGCTTAAATTGATAAGTGCATCAAGAGTTTTGTATGACAAAAAAAAATACCACTCAAATGTAAAGATAAATTTTATCATTTAGCGATTAGGCTAGGACGGAGGCCCATTAAACAAGTGCATAGCTATAAACTAATGGTGACAGAGACAATGATGCTTTATTAGATGTGCAACCTTACTAAAAGAGATAAGGTCAGCATTGTAATGGTAAGGGATAAATTAAAGGTAGCTAATATTATTGACAAATTAAAAGAGACAAGACTTAGGTGGTTTGGATATATTAAGAGGAGACACTCGAAAGCTTCAGTGAGAAGATGCTAGAAGATTATACTTAGAGATTGTAAGAGGAAAAAAGGGATGTCTAAGAAGAATTGTGGGAGATGATCAAGAAAGATATGACAATGTTGGAACTTATCGATGGCATATCTCACAATAAAAAACTTTGGTGTATTAGGATTCAGATAAAGGATCCCTTGTAAAGTGGTCCTTGTAGCTCCCATTAGACTTTTAACTCTTTCTTCTTGTAGTTAACCTATACTTATAAATAGGTAGTACTTACCTCTTAGGGTTTTAGTCTAAGAATAACTAATTTAATTAATAAAAGTATTATAAGGCGAGTACAAGGAAAAATAGTAGGCTAAACTAAAATGCACTACAACAAGTTAGAAACTAGTATATTAAACAATTCTGTAGAGTTAAGTTAGAAAAAAAATAGATTTATAAACATAGCAATTGGATTATATAGCACAACTACCAGCTTAGAGAAGTTACACAAGAACTACTAGTCAACAAAATGTTAAAAGCTAACTGAAAATCAAGATGGTGCTCTACTAGCTATTAATCAATCTAATGTCTTATGTTTTTGTCTTATGGTGTTTAAGGTCTATAAAAGCACAAGCTATTGCAATCCAATATAGTATAAGGGCCATTGTTTTTATTCCTTAAAATCTTAGAAGATCAGTCATGGGTGAGGTTCCATTTCAAGACTTATGAATGTTTGAATATCGTTGGCAACAATGATTTTCCTAATCGTATTTAATTTATTGCATATCATTGTTTGAATTTCTTATTGTATGTCATAAAAGGTTCTTAAGTTTCTTTCTTTCTATAGTGCACAAATGCAACAATTAAGAGCAATTTTAATACAATATAGTATCCATATTTCAAATTATATAGTTTCCTTACCTAGTTAACTATTCTTAGCCACTTAATTTTAGTTTAGACAAGGTTGCATAACCTTTGAATATATGACTAAAGGGTTTAGAATAATGACATTTAAAACAATTTGGTCTCAGGTTTTTGTATCTCAATTTTAAAACTTATATAGGAAAGGTTATTGGTATGACTTTTATTCTTATTTGTTGTACTTAATCTTTGCTTGATAACCACCTATAAGATAAGTGCTTTGGGAAGGTTATGTTTAAACCATACCAGATTATGCTAAAAAGCTTTCTTATTAAGGACCCTAAACACGTCGAAGCAAGTTTTATTAGTAATTCATCCAAAGTTGTGCCTCAACTAGACTATGGTTTCTTAGACATCAAGTAAGGCATTCCTTGGTGAAATTCTATCAGATCTTAGAAATTATGCATTAGATTAAGATCCTTCTTAACGTCATCGAATGTTGAGAGAGGAGAATGGATTTTTTTCGAATGAAAGAATATATAGAGAATTTTGAAGTACAATAGTGTTTTATTGATTCTTGTGCATTTAAATGGGTTTAAAATCCTAAATATAAGATTTTATCTTATATCTCCTAGTGACTTAATGATAGATATTTTAAATTTACTTCATTATAATGTTATGGACAGAAGATCACCTCTGTTTTACCTAGGTTGATTAAAAATAGTTAATAATTGTATAGGAAAAATTTTATGAAAGAGAAAAGCACCTAGTTGGTTTAAGTGGCAAGTTTAGCTCTTTTAAGTGACTTTTAACTTAAGAGGCTAAAGCTTTAACTAGTAATGAGTAGAAGAAGTGAAGATACATTAAGGTCTATAAAAAAAACTTGAATCAAATTTATCACCTATCTTTTAGTTGTTAAAATGTTATTTGATGAACACAAAAGACATGGTTTGCAGATAATTATATGCATTCGTCAGTACCTAGGACACACTCAAAGGGTAAAAGTTACAAGTTTTATTGATAAAAAAGAGACAAATACTTAAAAGGAATTAGGGAGATTGACACTTGTGGATTACATTTATTAAGAAATTGTTAATGACAAAAAATCTAAGTAATATTTATTATGAAATTGCTAATCATGTAATATTTAAGTCATAACACAATAAGATCGGTATACCTTTTTTAAATTGTAAGTATAGGTTTTGTTGTTGAATTTTTTTTAGATGCCTCAAACAAAAATGAGATTGAAAACTTAAATTTATATAATGAAATTGTTACTCTACAATATTAAGAAAAGACAAAAGAAACCCTTAGGAACTAAGGATCCTAAATAGAAAAAGTGTTCATGATTCAATTTGCAAAATAGGAAAAGTCAGAGGCACCTTATTTTATTTGTCTAAGTATTATTGGCAACTGATCGCGGCTCGTCGTTCGATCCTAAAATCGATCCTTGGAAACTGGTCAAAAATAAAAATTTCAAGATTGCAGTATAAGTTGAACCTCGGGTCGTCTCACTTTTTGGAACCGAAGAAAAATGGTTTAAAGCTAGCCTAAGTCAAACAAATGCAATAAAAGCTGATAAAAAGTTGGGTTTTGCAAGTTGATCAAAATTTAAGAAAAATGTATAAAAGAATATTTTTGGATTTTGGGAATATTTGAAATCAACAAAAATTCAAATGATAATCAAATTGGATAAATTCCTCTCGAAAATGTGCTTAGGCTATCACGGTTCAAAATTAAATTGCGGGAATAGAATCCACTAAGTTTCCGAAAAAAGTAACCTTAAGGAACCCCTTAAGTCCAAGGATTTTAATTAAATAACCCATTAATTAAAACCTCGTTAAAAGCCTTAGTGTGCGGAATGGACATGTTCATGCAATTGGTCATCGGATCAAACTTAATCATTCATATCAAACACAACCATGCAGATAATCGGGATCAATGCAATCACCTAAGACATATATGAAACCTCATATATTCAAGCGCAAGAATCCACATAAACAATATCCAAATCGCAAAATATTGTTCAACACATGATTAAACCCTAATCATGCTAGTCTAACTATACCACTGTAATCTCTAACCAAGAGTCTTACAATAACATAACTAAACTTTCAGACAATAAATGATACTCCCCTTTGAAGCCCGTGAACTTAAGCCCGATGCTACATCTTCAAGAGGATCGGAAACCTAGCCAAGCATGGCAGTCGTCATCCTCAACGCGGTTGTGACTCCACAGCATCCATGGTGAAGACGGTCCTGCGGTGTGCGGTGTGATGGCGTGGTGAGATGGTGATGAACTGTAGACGGTGGATGGTGGCTGCGGCTGGAGTGGCGATGATGAAGTGCTGTGGATCGTCCTAGGTATTCGGATGAATGTGTGTGTAAATATGGGTGCCGACTGTGGTGTCTGTCTATGTCTCTGTGGTGTGGTGTTTTTCCAGCCACCCTAATGACCTAATTCGGTAACTATTTAAAGAACCGAGGCAGGCCGGGTCGGAACAGTGAGAGAAATTTCCATTTATGGTCCGAATATCTGACTGCACGTCGCGACGTGTGAATTAATTTTCGTTGCGACGTGTGCTCTGGCTTGCTCACCGCGATGTGTTAATATGTTGACGTCGCGACGTGTGGTAGTCTGTTGGGGCATCGCGACTTGGAATGTGGCATACGTCGCAATGTGCGGCTCTGTTCTGCTGGACCTCATTGCGACGTGCAGGAAGGCTCACGACCTGTTGACTTCTTGGCATGGTTAACTCCTTTGTGTTCCTACAATTAAATCACAATTTGCAGCATCAATTGTCCTTTGGAAGAATTATCATGCAATTAATATCAATTTGTAACAATTTTACTAACAAATTGCAAATAGTAAGAGCTCAACATAAGGAACCAATTTAAGCTCAAAAGTAGCAATTAGGAGTTAAAAAGTACATCAACAGTTATGAAAATGTAGCCAATTAATGACGCAAACTTGGGCTCAATCACCCACTTTCTATGAGAAAGGTACTTAGACGATCATACCAAGCTCTAGGAGCCTGCTTCAGTCCATACAAAGCCTTATGAAGTCTATAGACATGATCTGGAAACTTACTATCCTCGAAACCAGGAGGTTGCTTAACATATACCTCTTC
>JANZLH020000122.1:309795-320419 GCA_026770325.2 Erythroxylum fimbriatum | reverse complement strand
TAGTAAATACCTGTAGGAATTAGGTCATCTTGGAGGAATGGGCCGTGGATGCATAAATTGAATATCTTGGGCCTGGGTCTAGTACAACCGACCCGACCAATAAGGTTTCATCAATATGATCAAAATTAAATCCATCCCATAAAATATTTTTTAAGAGGATGACATTTAATGGACATGAAGAAAATTGACCTAACTATTAGACCCACCTTTAATTTTTCTTTTCTAATTTTATGCTTGATTTATGATATATCCGTCTCAGTTTTTGGCTATTATGGTACACACATACTAATTTATCTCCCTGAGAGGTTTAAAACTAGAATCAAATGCTAAGTTTGTGTTCATTGCTCAATATGTAAAATGTAGAAATTGGGGTTTTATTTAGAGTTAAAATTGTAACTGTGTTTATTATAATATTGAGTTTATAGTTAAATTTGTTATCGTAATTGATTATAACTCTCATAATTATACTTAAATAATCCACATTTGTTGCAATAGTGTACAACTTAATTTAGAAATTTTTGTAGAATTGAATATTAAGGGAGCAGGTTACTTGTTTCTATTATTCTGTACCTATCCTATTTCATAAACATCCATCTATCTAATAAATGAGACCTACAAAAATTAAATAGATGAATGCATGCTCATGAAATAAGGTAGCCATAAAGTAATAGAAATAAGGTAGGCGTAGAGTAACATAATCAAGTGATTTGAACCCTATCCTCGAGAGTTATAAGCACTTAATGATCATAACAAGGAAGCTGTCATAGAAGTGCCAAAGGTGGGTCCATGTAGAGGCTAAGTCTATGACGTCAAAAACTCTGATTCAAATCTATAACAACTAAGCGAGTTATTGTAATTAGTTGTAACAACTTAGATTATACAGTTCATTTTCTCAATCTTAATATTGTAACTATATGTTATTTTATTTCTTATATTCTTGTAATCTCTTTTATAAATTGTAATCACTTTGGCAATCAATAATACAAGTTTTTTTTCACAAAGTCAATATCCTTATATGGTATAAGAGCTTAAAACACTCCAACGAGTTTTCTTTTCGATCCGACCATATCTAGCTCAACGACACCATCTATTATGCAATTAAATGCACCAACCAATTTCCTTATCAAACTTACTTCTACCAACTTTCCTATTTGGAGAAGACAAATTCAATCAACTCTTATTGGCTTCAATATGATAGGATACATTGATGGTACTCTAGCTTCACTACCGCAATATCTTGATAGCGAGAAACAGACTTATAATTTAGCATACACTCTCTAGTATTAGCAAGATCAAATTCTTATTAGTGCAAATCTTGGTAGTTGTTCAGAAAGCATTCAATCAATCATCTCCTTATCCACATCTTTCAAAGAAGCTTGGGAGAGGCTACTTCATAGCTATGCAAACTCTTCACAGTCTAGAATCATCGCTCTTAAAGCCAGGCTTGCTCAAAATTCAAAAGGGGACCAAACTAGTTGTTGAATTCCTCATTGAAATGCGATCTATTGCAGATGAACTAGCTCTCATTCAAAATCCAATAAGTGATGATCTTATTGTCCACATCACCACTCAACTTGGGGATGAATACAGTCATATGGTAGCAGATCTAAAAGTTCGTGAATCTTCTATTGACTTTTCAGAGTTATTTGATAAGTTAACTGACTTTGAAAGAACATTGAAAGACAAAGGCTTGAGTTCTCCTCCTACTCTTGTCACAGCAAATGTTGCTTAAAAGCAAATTGCTCAAACTCAACATTTTAACAGATCCACTCAAGGTTACAATTACAATTCTCATAGTTCCCATGAGAGCTATGGAGGAAATTATCCCCAGCAAAATCAGAATGGCCATCGGTCATATCGACAAGATTTAATTTGCCTTTTTTATGAAATTACAATTCATGACACTCTTAACTGCAAGAAACTTGCCAGATTTTTAAAAGAGAATAACATTCATGTTACCAGTTCTTAGTATTCCCATAAACTTTCAAGTCCAGTAGCCAATGCTACTACCTCCATCAATTCTCCAGCTATGTCTCAACAACCTTGGTTATTTGATAGTGGAGCATCACATCATGCAACATCAAATTTATCTACTTTACGGACTTACTCTGACTATGGGTGTCCAGATGAGATATTTTTGGGTGATGGTAAAGGCCTTTCAATTTCTCACACTGTTCACACACAAATTTATACACCTTCCAAACCAATTACATTATCAAATGTCTTGTGTATTCTAGATTTACAAACAAATTTGATTTCCATAGCAAAATTATGTAAATCTAACCAAGTTTCTGTTGAAAATTTCTCATCTCATTTTTTTTTGGGATGGATCTTCGCACGGGGACACCTTTAATATGGGGAGAGAGCAATAATGGTGTTTATTGTGCAACTTTTCCATGTCAGCCTCAAGTCAATATCACGACCAAAGCTTCTTTTTCCTCTTGGCATCACAAACTTGGTCATCCTTCTAATAAAGTTCTTAGTTTTGTTCTTAAGCACAACGACTTAGTCTTTCCATCCATGTTAATTTCTGATTTTCATTGTCCTTCTTGTTCTATTAATAAAAGCAAAAAACTACGTTCCTGTTGCAATTATCTAATTAGTCAAAAGCCTTTGGAACTTATTTATACTGATGTTTGGGGTCCAACAAAAAATTCTATTGATAGTTATGAATATTACATAATTTTTGTGGATCATTTTACTAAGTATATTTGGTTATATCCTATGAAGAAAAAATTTTGCACCTCTATTTTATTCCCTCAATTTCAACGATTAGTAGAAAATTATTTTCAAACTAAAATTATTTTAGCTTTCTCTGACAATGGAGGGGAGTACCAAAAGCTTAGTCCCATTTTCAACTATTGTGGGATTTCTCATTTCACGACTTGTCCATACATACCTGAGCATAATGGTACTGCCAAACAGTGTCATCGACACATTGTAGAGACTGATCTTTCTTTTCTACACTCTCCCTCTTCTGTATCTAGCTCTACCATCTCTTCTCCACATATTACTCCATCACCACCAAATTCATCATTTTTTCCCCCAAGTCCAGCTCGCATACAAAAGCCAAATTCCAAATACTATAATGATAAATTTCTGAATCTCACCACTAAACACCCACTTCCTCCTCCCCTTGAACCTACCACTGTTACACAAGCAATGAAAGTTCCTCTCTGGCGCAAAGCTATGGATGCTAAATTTAATGCTTTGTTACACGATGGTACTTGGTAATTGGTTCCCAAATCATCTCATGTTCCAATTAGTTGCTAATGGGTTTTCCATATCAAACAGAAATCTTATGGTTCTGTTGACAAGTACAAAGCTCGTCTTGTGGCGAAGGGTTTTCTCCAATAAACAGGAAGAGATTATTTTGAAACCTTCAGTCCTATTACAAAGCTTGTTATAATACACATTGTTTTATGTCTTGCGTTATCTCAAAATTGGCCTTTACGTCAATTGGACGTAAACAATGCATTTTTGCATGGCACGTTGCGCGAAGATGTCTACATGATGCAGTCTCCTGGTTATGTTCACCTTCAGTATTCAAATCACATATGCAAGCTTCGTAAAGCCTTATATGGTCTCAAACAGGCTCCTCGGGTATGGTACAATGAACTCCAACATTTTCTACTTACAGTTGGTTTTCTCAAACCACTTGTTGATGCATCCTTATTTATTTATGATCGCAATGGCATCACACTTTATTTTCTTGTTTAGGTTGATGATATTGTCCTTACGGGTAACAATTCTAAATTTCTTGATGGCTTTGTTCGCAAGCTAGGCAATTAGTTTTCAATTAAAGATCCGGGTTCCCTGTATCATTTTTTAGGTATTAAGGTTGTTTCTACTCCATTGGGTTTATTTCTTTCTCAACATCAACGTATTGTTGATTTACTTGATCGATTTAACATGGCCGGTGCTAAGGAAGTTGCCACCACCATAAGTTCTTCTGAAACTTATTCTCTTGTTGATGGTTCTTCCCAAGTTGAGGCCACTAACTACCGTCGCATTGTTGGATCTTTACAATATCTTGCCATTACTCGCCCTGATGTTTCATTTAATGTCAATAAATTGTCTTAGTTTATGCATGCTCCAACTCAACGGCATCTACAGGCCTTAAAACGTGTACTCAAATATTTAAAGGGTTCAATTTATCATGGTTTATTTCTCAAGAGGGATTCTTCTCAACATCTTACAGCCTTCTCTAATTCCGATTGGGTGGTACCCTTGATAATGGTTGGTCAACTACGGCGCATGTGTTATACTTAGGCTTTAATATCATCTCTTGGAAATTAGATTGTCAAAAGTTTGTTTCTCAGTCATCTACAGAGGCTGAGTATAAGTCTCTTGCAAATGCAGCAGCATAAGTTACTTGGGCTCAAAATCTCTTGGATGAATTAGGTGTTTCTCTTCCAAAACCCTCGAGCTTATTTTATGACAATACAGGAACAACATATTTATGTGCTAATCCAATATATCACTCATGAATGAAACACTTGGCACTTAACTATCATTTTGTTCGAGAACAAGTCTCCAATGACTCCTTGCGTGTACTGCACATTAGCTTGAAGGATCAATTAGCAGATATACTTACAAAAGCTCTTGGTCGCAGTCAATTTCTTCATTTTCATTCCAAGATTGGAGTCTCCAATGGATCCTCCATCTTGCGGGGGCATGTAGGGACTAAGTTCGTACTGTCAACAAACTCTAATTCAAATCTATAATAGCTAAGCTAGTTGTTGTAATTAGTTGTAACAACTTAGATTATACATATCATTTTCTCAATCTTACTGTTGTAACTATATGCTATTTTATCTCTTATATTCTTGTAATCTCTTCTATAAATTGTAGTCACTTTCGCAATCAACAATACAAGTTTTTACACAAATTCAATATCCTTATAGTCCGTGGAGGAAGAAATTGTTTGGTCAATTACCCGTCTAACAAACAATTTCCCGTGGGAATTACGAGAGAAATTGTTTGGTCAATTACGCGCTAACTAACAATTTCCCAAGCTTAAATTCCCATAAGTAGATTGAGACGTGAACCGAACCCAGAGTGGCACACGTGAAAGGGGAACTCTATTCTGGCAGTTGCAGAAAGCATTAGACCACCCGACTTTCTCACTTCACCACCTCTTATTTTGCTTTGCCATCCTATCAAATCTTCATTTTCCCATTTGTTTAATTGTTCATTCCTTCATTCCTTCTTCTTCTTTTCTCTCTCGATCAATATTATTCTTCCTCTGTTTCACTCTCCTTTTTCTTCTCCAGGTACCTTTTCTTCTCCTTCTCTTCTTAAAAGCTTCTCCCACTTCCCTTTCTCTTATATTTGTCTTCTTTTTCTCTGTGATCCATCAAATTTGTCTCAAAGAATGGACAATAAAACGAAGAAGGTGTTGCTTACATCCAACGGAGACCAAGTTTCACAGAATATTGCTTTCCAATTAGCCAAACAAGGATGCAGGTCGAGTTTCAGTTGTAAAATTCATTTTCTTTCATGTCTGATAAACATTATGCACCTACAGAACAGTTGAATGATTCCGTTTGAGTTTACGAGTCTTAAAGATTTAGGTGGATTCTTGAATCGGTTCGTGTGATCTCTTTAGAACACGTTGATCGTTTAAGAAGGGTTCGATAATTTAAGATTACTACTGTCGATTGACAGGAACGTTTTCCAAGGAATCTTTCTGATGTATGGTCTTAGTTTTACGGATAAGGAGGAAACGGTGATCATTGCAGTTTATTTTCAACTGGGTGTTGAGTATTTTATGCATAAAAAAGCTAACATGGCGACACAAAGGAAATGTTTCTTTTGATTTCAAATAAAATATCAACTTGAAAAGAAAAAGAAAAGAAAAAAGAGCAACACGGTGGGGTTGTTGAGTACTCTGTTTTCTTAAAAACATTTTTTTTTATGAAATCAGGCTGGTTTTGATGGGAAACGAGAACTGCCTAAGGATTCTCGCCGAGAAGATCACAAGTTCAATCGAGGATCATATTCCAATAAAAGTGGTAGAAGTCGACATGGAAGATGACAGAGAGGAACACTTTAGTGATGCCGTGGATAAAGCTTGTAGGATTCTCGGGAAGCTCGATGCTTTTGTGCATTGCTATAGCTATGAAGGTAATTTCCTTGGATCAAACAGTCTATTTTTCATATCCCCCCTCTGCAGTGCTTCTTGTCAGCTAATGTTCTATATGGTTCCTGTGAACTTTGAGCTACAATTCATACATCAGATAACAATGGAAGAGATTGAGGCATTCTTACTTCTCGACGATATGCAATAGGAGCAAGAAAATTTATAGAAATTACTGCGGGAAACATCACTTACAATTACTTCTACTTTTAGTCCACAGCATGTCAATGCAATCTTTTATCGTTAATAGTTAACTAAGATTACTTGGTAGCATTCAAGGAATGATTACTAGGTTTCATCCCAAGATAAATCTGTGTCTTGAAGTCATCAAATGTTGCATGACAGTATACATGGACAATTAGGCTCATCATTAGGAATTGTAACTCAGAAGTAATGGAGAAATCTCACGGCACTTGGCTGCTTGAAACAGGAAAGATGCAAGACCCTTTACAATTAGCTGAAAAGGAGTTCAAGAAAATTGTAAAAATTAACTTTATGGCTCCATGGTTTCTCATAAAGGCTGTTGGACAAAGATTGCGGGATTACGGTTCTGGAGGCTCCATCGTAATGGTCTCTTCTATAATTGGTGCTGAGAGAGGAATTTATCCTGGAGCTGCAGCATATGGCTCATGTTCAGCAGGCATCCAGCAATTGGTTAGAGTAAGTATAAGTAGTGTTACATTTTCACTCCTGTCTCCTACCGTACATCTGTTAGCTCAAGCTGCAGCCAACAGTTTCTTTTTCTTCATCAGTGCATGGAAATTGGGTTGAATTTATGGGCCATGTGTTTTTCGCTTGTTGTTGGGATCTCGTTATGCTCAAAGTCCATAGTATTGTGTGAACTAACATTTGGTCTGAAAAAGAAAGCTGCGCTGCATTTCCTGTCTGGGGAACGATGAAAAATTTTAATTGAAAAAATTGAAAGTGGGGCATACAATAATATATATTCTAGACAGCAAAGCTTGAGAGTTATCCTTCTGAGGGAGTTTGTTGGATCAATTAACCAAAAAAAAGTCTTAGACAACTGAGTTTCCTTTAGGTTGGAAGAAATTATCTGATACTAATGCCAATATATCAGAGCAATTGAAAATTGAATATAAATATGGCGTTTGTTGATCCACAGTTCCAATTTAAGTGTTCTTCATTTTTGTGTTGACTTTTTGTTTCAGCACACAGCTATGGAGATCGGGAAATACAAGATCCGGATTAATGCGATAGCAAGAGGTTTGAACCTTGAAGATCAGTACCCTGTCTCAGTGGGCAAGGAGAGAGCAGCAAAGTTGGCCAACGAAGTAGTACCCCTTCAGAGATGGCTTGATGCTAAAACCGATTTGGCATCAACCGCCATCTATTTAATTAGTGATGGCTCTCGTTACCTGACCGGGACAACCATATTTGTCGACGGAGGACAGTCACTGACAAGACCTCGGATGCGCTCATATATGTAGATGGATGTAACTGGTACTCTCTGTAGGAAGAGAGCAAGAAGGATAAAAGAGAGTGATCTCACAAATGCTGGTTTTGCAGAGGACTGGAACCAGTGTGGCTGATAGTCCACAAACGAAGTTTTAGCAATTTACTTACCATCAAAGATGGAGAAAGGTCCACATTTTGGCTCATTGTGCCATGGTCCAGGGTATTTTCAAACGGCAAGTGCCATCTGGGCCGTAGCATACGTTGCCAATCTGCCTAATAAAGTTTGTCAACGAATCCTGCACCTTTGGTGCCGTGAGATTGCTTGTTAAAGTTTAGGAATTAGAGAATTGAATTCACTTTTAATAATTGGATACTACAAATTTAATTTGAAACTTGATAGTGTCAACACATTTAACTCCAACTATCAGAGGAAATGAGTAATGACAACCGCTCAAGAACAATTCACAACTTACACAGTTAAAAGCAGAGATTAGTTTATCAATTAAAAAAAATACAAAATTGAATTTCAAGATCACCATTTTTAATAATAACAAGATGAGAAGTGACAATTAACTCAACCACTTAAAAATAAAAATTATTAGCAAAAAATCAAAATATCTTTTCTATTCTCTTAATTTGCTCTCCATGAATATATATATATATATATATACGCGCGCGCGCGCGAAGAGTGGAATAGGAATATATTACTAGCATAGAAAATAGAAGAAATGAAAATTAGGTACAATTTGTTATAAGTCATTTGATTAAATATGACAAAATTTAATAATTAGATTACAAAAAGCAATAACAATAACAATAACTACGTCTCAGTAAGAATCTTGTTGAGACGTAGGATTTGGGAAGGTCTAAAAGTATGCAACTTTATCAATAGTTATTAGAGGCTATTTTTGATAAACTCATAGAAAAAAGGATTTTTGGAAACAGATGAAAGAAAAAAAATAATCAGATACATAAATAAATAACTACATAAATGAAAAATAATATGAATAAAAAAAATAAATCAAAATAAAGATAAAAGTAAGTAACTGAATAAACAGATAAGAAACAAACATACAAATAAATAAAACAAGCAAACAGTTGAAAAAGAAAAGGAAAAGGAAAAGGAATACGAAATAAATAAATGAAATAACTGAAGGAGAAAATATTACAAACAAAAGCTTTTAAGTTAATTAAAAATACAAGAATCGAAGAAAAATGTTTAAAATTTTGAAGAAGAGAAAGTCCTTTCTATGTAGGATCCTCTAACTGAATCTTAGTTCACCAAAGTTTCTATTGAGGGCCAAGTCTTTAGTAAACTGTAATAGAGCCATATCACTTCTGATCACTTTACCTTAATTCTTCTTAGCTCTTCCTCTTCTCTTCTTACAGTCCCTAATTACAATCTTCTCACATTTTTTTACTAGAGCATTAGAATGTATTCTCTTAACTTGTTCGAACCACATATGCTTTGTCTTCTTTAATTTTCTATCAATTTTAGCCACCCTTAACTTATATTTTATCACTACATTTATGATCTTATCTCTTCTTGTAAGGTTGCAATTCTAACGGAGCATCCTTATCTATGCCACTATTAACTTATGACTAAGCATATGTTTAATGAGCCAACATTCTACCCCATATAGCATAATTGACCTAACTGTTAAATAGTGGAATTTATATTTTAGCTTAAGTGATATCTTATTGTCACATAAACCTTATGAGGTGCCCCTCTTGTCATCTTTACTCTAGTTTTAACACCTTCACACATATGCATAATATCCTGTATATAGGTGACATGAACTCTCTTAACTCCTACACACCTCCACTTGACTTCCCTCGTTTATTTTATCCACTTAAAGAATGTTATCAGCAAAAAACATACACCAAGGCACATCTCCTTAAATATTCTTGGTAAGCTCATCCATAATTGCTGTAAAATGGAAGTGGTTCAAGGAGTATCCTTAGTGTAGCCTGATATTAATAAAAAAATGTTATGTATCTCCTCTTTTCGTCCTTATTCTGGTCTTAACACCTTTATATATATCCCTAATAACCCATATATAGGTAATATGAACTCCCTTAACTTCTAAACATCTTAACATACATGACTTCTTTAAGTACCTTGCCTTCTCTAAATCAATGAAAACCATATTTAGTCCCCTTTATCTACCCTACAATATTCCATTAATTATCTAAGAAGAAGTATGGCTTCTATCCTGGACCTCCATTGTAACATCCCATTACCCGTGGGAAGGTTAGAATAGTAAATATGAGTGATCAATGAGAGATAAGAAATGCATTTTTCATGCTCGTGCATAATATGTTATAGACATACACATGAATAGTGAAGCTGTTGCATATGAAAATAATTATACATGCATTCATGAATAATTTCAGGTATAATTGGACTGAGTTGTGATTTTTGGAAATTTTAAGAAATTGAATTTATTTATATTGAAAATATTATTAATTAGTGGAATTGTTGTATTTTTTAATTTTGGTGAATTTAGGATTTATTTTCAGAATTTATAGAGAATTATGGATTTTTATGAAAAAATAGGGAACAAGGAATCAAAAGATATTTGGAGATAATTGGATTGTAAAGATAGGAGTTAAAGAGTTTAGTTTAAAAGAAGCTTGGTTAGAGCTTATACCTTAGGAAAGTGACAAGTGTTAAGTTGCTTTATATACTTTTGTTAGAAGTAAGTTACTGATATCTGATAGTTAATAGACTAACTGATTTTTTTTAAGTTTCCTTCTTCATCGTCACCTTCTTCAAATTTTCTTCTCATACACAGAGTTTTCCATCAAACTCATTCTAAGGGATTTCTTTGCTATTTGTGTCTTCTACCATAAGAAAAACCAGAAGCTAGTCATTTTACATAGTGGAATACGTGATTTGTATGGAGTTTAGGGTTTGAAGATAATTGAAGATTTTGGAGTTTTCAACAAGTAAGTAGTGAATAAATCCTTTAGAGTTGGGGATTTATGTTGGATCGGAAAAAGAAAGCATGCTTAGTTTGGAGAAACGATAGATTTCAAAACTTTTTAAGAAATCATTTTGCA
>JANZLH020000122.1:257153-268636 GCA_026770325.2 Erythroxylum fimbriatum | reverse complement strand
CAAAAATACGTACAGCACAGAAGTGCATCCAGGAGCTGAAAACCTGCAAGCAAATAAACTTATTTAACATTAATGGATGATGATTAAAAAATTTGACAGATAAAGCGCACGGCCAACTGATATCTATCAAGGAAAACCCAAAGCTTGATCTCTGTTGTAAAGGATATAGGAATGACTGAATTAGCAGAACCTCTAAGCACAGTAGCCATGGGTCTATTCAACAGAAGGTGTATATATTTTTCTTTTCCTTGTCTGTTCTTGTGTTACCTTCCTTGGCAATGGTTACCTTGGGGCTATTAACATTGCCTATTGCAAGACTTTTCATAAAAGAATACTCAAGAAGCTGCTAGTCATAAAAAAAAAGTGAAGAAGTTGAAGTTATGTGAAAGTACACATAATGGATTTATTTACAAAACTCGACGATGGCTCTAATAAGAAAGGACGCTTCTGGAATAAGTGGCTTAGCACACTTATTCCAACTCCTCTTTATTTTATTTTTCACAAGATCCATCATTTACATCTCAATTACTGTCAACAAAGCTACATATATCTGCCAAATCCCTCAACATCCAGCTTATTTATAGCATGAAACAACAAACAGTAAATTTTGTACTTGTATTTCTTAATTATTTTGACAGAGATGGCAGAATCGGGGCCTCTCTTGCTGAGGGAGAGTATAGTAGTTTTATGGGCTTTTACAAGTCACAGCTGGCTAGTAATAACATCTTATAAACAGATGTAAAACACTTGACTAGCTATTACCGATTATTGATGATACAAAAACATATATGCATTCTAATCCCAATATGTATCAATCAAATCCAAACTTGCAATTTAAACAGCATAGTTGCAATTCTTTCCTCAACCGGAGGTCAATCACACTGTGCTCAAACCAATTCCTCAGTCTAAACCTTCATTTACTCTGATCCATAATCCCTAGCTTTCATGAGCAGAATTAAATCCATCCAGCTTTGTGAAAACTTGGAGAAAATTCAACAAGCAAAATGGATAATGAAATTACCTCTCCATAACTGGTATAGCACCATTGCAAAAGAGAGCTTCTAAAACTATCTTGATCTTGCATCAACCTTTCTAAATCTTGTTTTCTAGTATCTTGTTCTTCTGGACTATATTCAAAATCACGAATCTGGGTCAAACCAAAAAGACAAGAGAATTTAAATTGGAGATTCAATTGGGTGAATATAGGACAAATAAAAAATGCAATTGAGTTAAACTTGTGAATCTAATAAAGCACTTAATAAACATTCCAAATGAAATGGAAGACAACATTTTTTTGTGACGTGCAGATTGTAATTTGCAGGAATTGTTTATTAACAATTATATGGAAACGTGTTAGGAATAATGGTCACAAAGGAGGAGAGTGGTTAGTTTATACAAGGAAGAAGAAGACAGGCTGTAAGCAGTAGTGAGATAGCTAGATATCGATATATTTTAGTGATTCAGGTTGTTAGCAGGAGATATCTATTCCTTAGAAGTTTGTTAGGATAAGTAGATATAAAATAATAGTCTACGGGGAAGTGGGGTAGGCTTTTAAATTGGAAATAATTCTCGGAAGATTTCCTGAGATTGTAAGGGGGTTTCTCTTGTGAAGAAGGTTCTTCCTTCTTGTGTCGGAGTAATACTGAGCTATTGCTCTCTACCTAGTGTTATTTAACACACGGGCACATTAAGTTGAATTGTTACCTAACAGATTCACTTTCCATATCAGGTTGACAGTGTCAATAAGCACGGCATTCTTCTCGAAGTTGTACAGGTGCTTAATGAAATGAATCTTACAATAACAAAAGCTTATATATCATCTGATGGGGGATGGTTCATGGATGGTAAGTTTCGTTAAAACAACTCAAAATGTAGAAAAAGTAGAAGAAAGAGATTATAATCTTACTTATTAGATCTTCTTACTTTATGTTTTTTCCAGTGTTTAATGTGATCGATCAAGATGGGAAGAAAATCAGAGATAAGGAGGTTATTGATTGTATTCAAAGAGTAAATACTGATACACAACCACTAGTATTATGCTTTTTTATTATCCTTTTGATTTCCTAGCTGTCATAGTAATAGAAAAAATCAAAGTATCTTTTTCTTGATCTGCTTCATCATGTAATTGGTCAAAATTTGAAGTTGAGCCACGTAGTTTACCAATACTTCTATTTTGTACACTTGTTCTCATATCTTAACGGTGTGCTTGATAATAATAATTTTGAGATATATGCTTTCTTTTATTCTCTATTACCATATTTTGTCAGCAAGATAGCAAATGGCATGGATTTTATTATTAAAATCTGTTTGTGATCCTTTATTGCATGGTCATTTCTTTTCTAATCAATGTTACGTGATGGTCAAAGAGGAAATAGTTAATGAAGAAATTGATTTCAAGTATTATCTCAACCACCCTATAAGGGATTAACTTCTCATGTCTTGGCCTTATTGAGGCTTTGACCTAAAAAGCCACGTGTTTTACCAATAACTGTACGTTGTATGTATGTTCTGTTTCTTGTTGATGATGCTTGATAGGAATAATTTTGAGATATAGGGTTTCTTTTGTTTGCTGTTGACATACTTTGTCAGAAAAAAGGCAAATGGACTTGTTTGATAAAGATCTTCTTGCAATCCTTAATAAATTTTCATTTCTGTCTTCTCTAATGTTACATGTTTGTCTAAGAGGAGATGCTTTTCACAGAATTCGAACTTGAGTATTATCTGAACCATCCTATGAGGACTTTAACTTCTCATGTGTTGGCCTTATTGAAGCTTTTAACCCAAAAAGCCATGTATTTTACCAATAAATGTGTGTTGTATGCTTGTTCTCGTTCCTTGCTGGTTATGTTTGATGATAACAATTATGAGACAATGGCTTTCTTTCCTCTGTTATTGCCATGCTTTGTCAGTTTTTGTGATCCTTAATTAAGTTCATTATAATTTCTTTCTTCTGTAATGTTACATGTTGGTCAAAGAGGAGAGTTTTTGAAGAAATTGAATGAGTATTGTCTCAACCATCTTGTAACGCTTAACTTCGCTTGTTTTTACCTTATTGAAGCTTTGACCTAAAAAGTGATTTTTAAAAAAATGTAAAATGAGAATTAAAAATAATCTCATAGGACTTTCTATTCCACACATTACTTGGCTATATATGTTTTAAGTGGAGTGTATGTGCAATTAACAATTAATATTCCACCAATGCATAAAATAGGTTAGCATTCATATGTTCCCCTCAAGATTCAATTTACGCATTTTTCTGTTTTTTTTATTACCTGGTAACCTTGTCTATGGAGTCATTTCTTTTTCAAGTGCAGTGGAACGCTGGAAAGGCATTCATCCATGATTGAGTGACCTATTTGCTCTCTCCTATCAAGCTTCTTTGTTTACAAATTTGTTTTTTCATGTACTATGATGCTCTTTTCACCTTATTTTTAATGTGCCTCATTTTCCATTCATTTCTTTATTTTGCAGAGACTTGAAAGTAAGGCAAGCTTTGCACCCTCTTTGAGAAGGTCAGTTGGGGTTAAGCCTGCCGAAGAACATACCTCAATTGAACTCATTGGTACTGACAGGCCCGGTTTATTGTCTGAAGTTTGTGCAGTCCTTACAGACCTTCACTGCAATGTAGTAAGTGCTGAGATATGGACCCATAATGCTCGGGCTGCTGCTGTGGTTCATGTCACTGATGATTCTACTTTCTGTGCAATTAAAGATCCAAAACGACTCTCGACAATAAAGACATTGCTTTGCAATGTCCTCAAAGGAAATAATGATTTGAAGACGGCAAAAATGACTATATCACCCCCTGGTGTAACTAGTAGAGAGAGAAGATTGCACCAGATTATGTTTGCAGACAGAGACTATGAGAGGGTGGGATCAGGGAGGCTTGAAGATAAAAATTTGAAATCCCATGTTACATTGTTGAATATTGAGAAAGATTATACTGTCATCACTATGAGGTCAAAGGATCGCCCGAAACTGCTGTTTGACATAGTTTGCACTTTAACAGACATGGAGTATGTGGTCTTTCATGGAATGGTCGACACAGGAAAGATGGAAGCTTATCAGGTGAGTTAGAAGTCAATAAAGTAGTAATAACTGATCAAGAATATCTTATGGTCTCTGGATGTTATGAACAAAGCAATTTTTGTATTGGCCGTCTTCTCTCTGTTGGGATTTCCACTTTACTTGTGTTAGTTTAATATATTACCTCTTGAAGTCTGTTAAGTACTAAATGTTGACTGTTTTTGTTTCCCTTCCATTAACCAGAAAATTGTGTTTGGTTGTAGGAATTCTATATTCGTCATGTAGATGGACTCCCTATAAGTTCAGATGCTGAACGAGATCGTGTCATACAATGCCTTAAAGCTGCCATTGAGAGGAGGACTTCTGAGGTTTGTAGATATCTCCACTTATGTAATATGTAGTTTGATTGTAGTATACGTCCTTGAAGATTACTAAGCTAACATATGTTACTTTGGAGTGCAGGGACTTGAGCTTGAATTTTGTGGAGAGGATCGCCTTGGACTGCTGTCCGACATTACCAGGATATTTCGAGAAAATAGTTTGTCTATCACGAGGGCAGCAATCACAACAAAGTGTGGCAGAGCAAAAGGCACATTCTATGTCACTGATATGAGTGGTAACTCAGTTGATCCTAAGATTATCGATTCAATTCGCCAGCAGATTGGACAATCGATGCTGCTCTTAAAACGTAACTCGTTTCTTTCACCACAGCCCGCCCAGGAGACAAGAATGAGTTACCTTTTTGGGAACCTCTTTAAAGCTCGAGCCTTTCAAAATTTCAAGCTCATCGGATCTTACTCGTGATGCCTTCATATGAATTATCTTTGGTGTAAATGTATTTACATGAATGTTGGATAAACTCCAGAAAAGTGTATAGGGATCAAGAACACTGTAAATAGACATGCACCTTCGTCCTTACTCTCTGCTCTGGGAGACTTTTAGGCTATATTAAGTTATCCTGTATAAAATTTCTATTGAAAAGTGTCATAACAGAGTTTTTACTCATTATATTGAAATACACATGTAGACTTTAACTGGTTTATATGCACTTAATACATGTCGAGTAACTTGTAGATTGTGCCAGCAGCCGTTGGAACCCTGACATACTGCCTCCTACTCAAACCCTTCAACCCACAATTAACACACATCCACCCCTGGAGAGTGAGTCAGCGATTGTAACAATGCATGTGTAGGTGTAGCCTATTCTGTTGTATTCAACGAGTATGAGACCAACAACTGAGTTAGCGACTCGGATAAGCCGAGCTCTGATCTCTAACGCTATACCTACTCGGTCATGGAATCCATCTCTGGAGCAAACCCTCCATAAACTCGGTTGCCGCGATTCTCTGACTCCGTCGCTTGTGGCGCGAGTCCTTGACCCTCATCTCTTGCAACACTATTCACTTGCTCTTGGTTTTTTCAACTGGGCCTCTCAACAGCCTGGTTTCGCTCACACCTCTCTCACTTACCAATCAATCCTCAAATCCCTTTCTCTCTCACGCCAATTCAATGCCATTGACTCTCTTTTAAAGCAACTCAAGGCCCAGAAATTGACCATTGATTCTCCCACTTATAGCTTAATTATTAACGCTTTCCTCCAGAGTAAGAGGACCCATAACGCATTTTTGGTTTTTAATGATGTTAAATCTGATGTTGGAGCTCACACATGTAACTCTCTATTAGCTGCTTTAGCCTCCGACAAGTCTTTTGACAATGCGCATTTGCTGTTTGCTGAAATGATTCGCAAAGATGTTGTTTTTAGTACTGTTGGATTTGGTGTCTTCTTATGGAGATTTTGTGAGAGCGGTGATTTGAATAAAGTTTTGGGTATGCTAGATAAGGTAAGAGAGCGCAGTCCAATGATTAACGGTTCTCTTATTGCAAGTTTGATTGTTCATGGGCTTTGCAAGGCTTCAAGGGTGAGCGAGGCTTTGTGGGTTTTAAATGAGTTGAGGACTAGGGGTTGTAAACCAGATTTCATTGCTTATCGGGTTGTAGCTGAAGCTTACAGAGCAGAGGGGAGTGTTTTTGACGTGAATAAGGTTTTGAAGATGAAGAGAAAGCTAGGGGTAGCACCTAGGAGTAACGATTACAAAGAATTCATTTTCAGTTTGATTGCCGAGAGACGAGTAAGCGAAGCCAAAGAACTTGGCGAGGTTATTGTGGACGGCAATTTCCCTATGCAAGATGATGTCTTGAATGCATTAATAGGATCTGTTTCAAGCATTGATCCTGTTTCCGCATTGGTATTCTTCCGTTATCTTGTTGGAAATGGGAGTTTACCAACAGTTACAACACTTGGCAACTTGAGTAGAAACCTTCTTAAACATGGTAAGATCGATGAATTGTTGGAGGTGTACCGTGTTTTGTCTCTCAATGATTATTTCTCTGACACGGAAAGCTATCTCGTGATGTATTCATACTTGTGCAAGGCAGGGAAGGTAAGAGAAGCTTATGATATTCTTCAGGAAATGAAGAAGAAAGGATTAGATCCAGATATTACGATGTATAACTCCCTAATGGAAGCATGTTGTAAAGAAGACCTGTTGCGTCCTGCTAAAAGGCTCTGGGATGAGATGTTTGTAATAGGGTGTGGCGTGAATGTGAGATCTTATAATATTCTTATTGGCAAGTTGTTGGAAATAGGTGAAATTGAAGAGGCTTTGAGGCTTTTTAGTCATATGTTGGAGAAAGGTATGCTACCAGATGCTACTACATACTCGTTGCTCCTTGATGGGCTTTGTCAAGAAACTGATTTTAAAGCTGCCGCAGAAGTATTCAACAAGTCAGTTGATCAGGATGTAAAGCTTGCGAGAAGTATCTTGAACCCGTTCGTCTTAAATCTTTGTAGAAAAGGTACGCTTTTTTATATAGTTGTTGATTTCTCTTATTTTGCTTAGTAATTAATCTTAAGTTGGCATAGCAGGTTATTGTTGCTTTTTAGTCTCTTTTATATGTACAACGTACTGTTTACAACATATATCCTCCCTTCAGTAATGCACTGGTGCCATGCAGGTCAGTATCTTGTTGCTTCCAACTTCCTATCTGGTCTCACCTATGACATAGGACATTCAGACTCCCATCTGGTTTTGCTGAAACATTTAGCAGAAGCTGAAGAGGTTCCAATTGCTATTGACCATTTAAGACGCTTACATGCCAACTCACCTTCAATCTTGCGTGAGATAGTTTCTGAGCTTCTGGCATTTCTTTCTTCATCTTCAAAGCCAGAACCCGTCTTACACTTGCTTCAAGTGATGAGAGACCAGTGTTTAGATCCCAACAACGATACATTCAAGTATTTATGTGCAAATCATGTAGCTGGTTTTTGTTAAAGTTTAAATCATAGTTACCTGATATGATGTGGATGAAATTAAAAAAAAAAACTGTATATCATCCTTGCTTGTTCATATAGCTACTGTCAAATGTGCAAAATGAACTAGAGAAAAAAGTTCCTTCTCAATTTATTCTTCAAAAATCAAGAGCTAATTATCATAAGAAGAGCTGGAGTTTCAAGCCTAGAAATGTCAACAGGCAGAAACATTTCTTATTGATGTGATTATTACATAGGCTGTGAGCGATTTGGCAGATCTTCTATCATGATAAGAGTACCAGCTATTCAACGTAGGCCTTCAAGCACTTAGCATTCCAAGGGTAAAACCAAAGATGTGAACTTTGTATCGCATCGCTTGGAAATTAGTACGAAATATTCTACTTTTTTTTAATTAAAAGGGAGAAAGATGATACAATTAAATTGGTTAGTTTAGAGAAACAAACCCCGACATAATCTCTAAAAGGATTGAATAGCACCTAAAGAGTGTAGTATCAAAGATAGTGATTCCGAAGTCGAAATGTTCAGCAAAATTCGCGAGTCAATTTTCACATCTGTTGCTCTTTTGATAGATACGTAGATGTATAACAGTCAAGTTTCGAGTAAACAGTTCAGTAATGGCCATGATTATAGAATTGAGAGCCCTTGATCGGGTAGCCGAGAAAGACAAGAGATTCAGCATCGCTGTGGAGTCCACTTCTAGTTCGATTTGGTGATAACCATATTCCAAGCGAATGTGAGCCCAGAATATACTCCCCAGAGTTTCGTAGATACAGAGGAGCACCAACCTAGATTCTGGCTGAAGCCTCCAAATCAAGCTCCTGTACTATCACGTACGAGGCCCCCTGTTGTGGCTGAGTACGAGGAACGCTTACACGCTCCATCTGTATTTATTTTAATCGACCCAGAAGGAGGTTTGCACCATCCGATCAGATGCTCTTGTCGAGGCTGACGACCAAGATTTGTTCTACTGTGCCAGACGGACGACTCATAGATCCGGCGCACATAGGTTAAAATGTTGTAGACTGGTGAGGATGGGCAGTCGAACTGGTCATCAAAAAGGGTCATATTTCGTCACGTCCAAAGGGACCAACAAGTAGTACCAAAAAGAATCAACCAATCGTACCCTTGTACTAGTTGGTGGTGTTGAAGATTTCTAATGAGCCACTCTCGAGTCGGCATAGTGAGAAAGTCAGCTGAAACTATTTGTGGAGGGGAATTGGCCCACACGTGGCGGGTTTTGACGCAGTTGCGCACAATGTGCAATGAGGATTCTTCGAGACAATAGTGATAGCAAGCTCCGTCCGTACTGAGTTTTCGGCAAACTCGTTGTTGGTTTGAGAGAAGTCAATCGTGTGCAAGGAGCCAAAGAAGGAGCGAATGTGTTACGGACCCTTCCATTGCCAAAGTGCCTTCCAGATTCCATTAGTCGACTTGTCGTCATGCTCCATGATCCTGGAATACGTTGATGTGATAGAGAAATGTTCAGTGTTTGAAAATGCCCAGGTCAGCTTATCCTGTCCTAGGGAGGGCTGAGGGGGAAACGTGTTGAATAGAGAAGCTTGATTTAGGGGATAGAAACGGATTTAGGGGATCAGTCAAACATCATATCCCGTAATTACATACTTTCCTTGTATAGCTTGCAATTAAGACCATATACTCTGTCTATATATCATTGTATACAGAATAGAAAAGAACTATCAAGAAAAAAATTCAAACCCAAATCATGTCTATCTTTTTCATCTTTGTCAAGAAAACGTCCCCGCTATAGCCCTACAAATTGAATCTGGGAGTAGATATTGAAATGCTTCCCATTGCCAATTACCATCAGTGTCCACAAAGTGTTAAACTCGGAGATTTATAGAGGCTTGTGGAATTGGAGTTGTTGCATGGGTAATAAGGGGTCCAACGCCCTCCATCTAATGGTCGAGCCAAAATCGAGTCCTATCCCCATCATATATCATCCATTTCATGCCCTGTAGGGCAATGTGCCATGTAGCCTTAATACTCCTCCAAATCATTGATCCATCGGTTGGTTCAAAAGAGGAGGGTAGATTGTTGACGTCAAAGTTATACTTCGCAGAGAGAATTTTTACTCGTAGCGTATTAGGCTTGGAGATCAGCGACCATCCTAACTTCGCTAAGAAAGCATCATTGGTTTCTTAAAATTTTCGAATACTGAAGCCCCCCCATCTCTTTCAGTTTATAAACTTTCTCCCAGTTTACTAGGTGAATCCTCTTTTGTCCATTAGATGAGCCCCAAAGGAACTGTCACATTAACTTCTCCAACTCATCACAAAGTCTTCGGGGCAAATAAACTATCTGCATTGTGTAACTGAGGAGGCCCACCATAACTGATTGAGTCAGGGTGATTCGTCCTGCAAAAGAAAACAGATTCACTGACCATCCAGATAGACGTTGATAGGTTCGTCTATTGGCTCGTTCATACAAAAGCGACACTCCAAGATATCGTTCAATATCAGTCGTTTGTTTAAAACCCAATTCGCTGCTTAACAGGTGTGTCATCGAAGAAGGGGTGTTCTTTCAAAAAAAGCAACGAGATTTCTCTTGGCTGACACGTTGTCTAGAAGTCACACAAAAAATATTAAGCGTTTCTCAAATAACTTGTACTTGATCTACTGAGGCTTTGGAGAAAAGAATGAGGTCATCAGCAAAGAATAGGTGAGAAATAGGAGGTTCATGTTTGCTTAAATGAATAGGCTTCCAACGTCCTTGTGTCACTGAGTGGGCAATTGAGTGTCCTAGACGTTTCATACACAGGATAAAGAGGTAAGGCGATGTGGGGTCTCCCTGTCGAATACCTCTCGTGGAATGAAATTCGTCACTTAGTTCGCCATTCCAGTTCACTTGGATAGAGACCAAAGAAATGCACTTTAGAATAAGGTTGATCAGAGAGTCAGGTATCCCAATGTCGGTTAGAGTATCCTTTATGAAGGCCCAAGACAGCTTGTCGTAGGCTTTTTCCAAATCCACCTTAATAGCCATTATCCCTTTCCGTCCGGTTTTCCTTTTCATTGTATGGATGACTTCTTGATCAATGATAATATTGTCCGTAATCAAGCGTTCTGGAGCAAAACTGCATTGGGAAGGAGCTACCAGGTCTTCAAGGTAAGGTTTAAGCTGGTTAACAATGAACTTGGTAAGAGCTTTATAAATCACCATACATAACGCGATTGGTCTGAATTGGGTAATCGACGTAGGAGACGAAATCTTTGGGATAAGAACCATAATCCTACGATTTAGTTCTGATTCCCAGACTTCATGTCGAAAAATCTTCTGAAGAAAGGAGATCAGCGATGGTCGACGATGTCCCATTGGGATTGGTATAATAGAGCAGTGAAGCCATCAAATCTTGGAGCCTTATTAGGAGCCATGTTAAAGAAGGTCGTCTTAATTTCCTCGGGGCGGAGTGGGCATTCCAGATCGGAAATAGCTTGGTGGGAAAGGGGAGGGAAGAGACCCTTGATCAGACGGTCTGTAGGAGGCTGTAACTCGGCCGTGTAGAGATTCTCGAGGAAAGTCTTGGCTAAGCTTCTGGTACCTATGGTATCCGATATCACGCCTCTATTTTCGTCTTTTAAAGAATTTACCTTCGCGTGCCGTCGTCTGGTCAATGTGATACATGATAGTATTTTGTATTCCTGTCTCATTGACCTAACCATTGACTTCTAGAACATTGATGCCAGTAGAATTCTTCTTGGGAGAGGACTTGTTCCAATTCAGACCGAAGATAATCCTCCAGCTCGCGGAGAGAAGACGAGTCTTCATCCTCAAGCTTTTTTTGGATGCCTTGGAGTCTCGCCATCAGATTTTTCCTATGGAAGATGTTGCCGAAAGTAGTAGAGTTCCAATGCTAAAGACTTTTCGAAAAATTTCTGATTGCTCCGCTAAAGTAAAAAATGGTAGGGTTCCAATTATTAGCTACAGCTTGGCCAAAACATTTATGAGTCAACTAAGCAGACTGAAATCGGAAGGGGCTAGGAGTCAGTGAAGAATATGTTGAATTTTTAAGAGTAACTAAAAAAGGCCGATGGTGTCGGACCCCGAACCCGAGGCCCGACTGGTCCCGGTGGTGAGCCCTGGCTGATGGTCACCCCCGAGACCGCTG
>JANZLH020000122.1:241894-252625 GCA_026770325.2 Erythroxylum fimbriatum | reverse complement strand
CGGTTCATAGAAGGGTATGATCAACTCGTTGATTGTTGGGAACTTTCACTCTTCTATATTCGAAATATGCCTTTCTAGGAGCATTACGATCTGCAGCTCAAATGGTCTCTTATGAAGTCTCTATTGGTCTTATTCTTATTGTGCGCCTTGTGAGCGCGTTTGGATCCGCGAAGGTAATCGCTCGGATGTTCCCCTAACCCAACCCAAACCGGAGGGAACCGCAGCATGGGGACTGTCCGCGTCTCGTCGCAAGGCTTATTTTGATTTGAGTTTTGGGTCATAGGGCGGGCTTCGGGTGGGCAGCTTTATCTGAAAAAGGGCCGGGGCACAAGGATCCTGGTACTATCCAGGTGCGAAGAACCCCGGAAGTGACTGCAATGAGCAGAAATCTCACTCACCGGCCTAAACGACGAGCAAACACTCGAACGTGAGAGCAAGGGATCACCTAACGAATGGACGAGTTCCAAGGAGGGAGGCAAAAAACATGCTTTCAGAGAAGTGACGGTCCGAATCCTTATCTGAACTGCAAGAATAACTGACTAAGCCGTGACATAAGGCCCATTCTCCAACTCCAAACGGGACCAAGCCTTTAGGTTGTTTAAAGAGGTTGGGTGACAGATCGGCCATAGGAGTACTCCGGGGTATAAACCAGGGCAACAAATGTCGAGCATACGACGATGCCGCCCGTTTTCATTTCATGGAAGTACCCGGCAGAATCAAGGGCTGTAGGTGATGGCGCGTTTTGCTTTTTTATCTGGAGAGAGGCGCTGAAATCGTTCCTATTGGGTCGGGTCGTGCGTGGCAGCTAAATAAGGGCGGGCGGACGCTTGAATGGGACCTATTCTCTTCAAAGCTGAATAGGAAATCAAGGGGCCGAGCTTACTGATGAGTGCCTTTTTTCTAAAGGTTAAAAAAGGCTCTCATGTGAAGCTAACATGGCTGGCTACATACAAGTATAGCCAAATCAAGATGAGACAGGACGGACGGTCAGAGGCCGTAACGGGACTACCATAGGAAAGCCCGCCCCCTCTAGCTAACATATAAAGAGATTCCCGGATAACAGTAGTCTCTATGTGAATCTCTTCCCGACCAGGCCAGGCCGAATCGGGCCAAATTCATGGCTCCGCCCACATGCATCATTTGATGAAAGCACTCCAGTCCAGTCGCCTCTCCTCGAAAGTAGCTTGTCAACCACGCTTTCCCTCCCTCAAAATAATATCATGTTCTTCACCAATCCTTTTTTTGGGGCAACACAGCAATGAGTAGTTCGCTCCAGGACTCCACTCCCTCGAGAGCAGGATGCCGGCCGAAATGGAGCTGGGAGCCAACCTAGACTTTGATTCCTGGGGCTTGCCCCAACACCTAAATCAAAGGCGGGCGCCGAAAAGGAAACAGCTCCGCTTTTTCAAGAAAGCTTTGCTTGATAGGCGCTTCCTACTCACTCAGACAATGCTCTGAACACGAAAGTGTGCAGTTCAGCCGCCTTCTCTCCCATGCTGAGTCACTGGTAACGCCTCGGAAAGCACGGACGAGCCACATGCAGGGAAACTTGCACGTGTGGTTCTGGCCGGGGACCCCGGTATACTGTACTAATATGTGTAGGTCCCCGTAATTCGAGTGAAATTGTCATGGCGCAAAAGCAGATATGGTCTGGTATTCCTTTGTTCCCTGTATTGGTTATGTTCCTCATTTCTTGTCTAGCAGAAACTAATCGAGCTCCGTTTGATCTCCCAGAAGCGGAAGCTGAATCAGTTGCAGGCTATAATGTAGAATATGCGCGGGATGCGATTCTTAATAGTCCACTGTTGGCGGAAGCCAATGTCCCGGGGTCCCGGGGACTCATTCTGACTGAAACAAGGGGTGGGTCTTTACCAATTCAAAAAATATTCGATTTTAGGGAAGCAAAAAGCGCCTAGCGCGAGCCTTATTGAAAAGGCTCCTTACTATTACTATAGATATAGATGGGGCGCCCCTTATTGAAAACTCAAGGAAAGCCTTTATATATGTGTATTCTATTAATGTATTAATGCGCAAACGCATGCGATGCGAAGAAAGCAACAATCGAGGCCCTATGATATTAGTAAAGCCTAAAATCGCTTTACTAATATTTGTGATAGGAATTGGATTGTTAGTAAAGTCACGCTTTTCCTTTTGATAGGAGTAGGTGCTTTCTGGGGCAGGGCACTCTTCATTCTTCATTCGAAACTAATGAATGTCCGGTCAGGGGTTTCTGCCTTGTTATCAAAAAGGGAGTTGGGTAAAGCAAACTCCCTCCTTGGACGAGCACGAGGCTTAGTCAAGTAGAACGAACCGGGTTGCGTTGCTTGATGCTCCGATCGAAAACAAATCAGTGGGACCGTGCCGGTACGACTGAATATGCGTTATCAAGGTCCCCTACGAACAAAAAAAACCGGGCCGAACTTCTCCTGCCCGCTTCCATAGAACAATATCGTGGCAACGTAGACCTAAGTGGTATCATATTGGATCCTTGGGAACCATCACAAGTACGGCCGGCCTATATTTGAACGAGAATGCCGTGTCGTCTAGCGGAGCCTAGAAGAAGGTGACTCGCGCAGATAGCTGACTCCTTTTCAATAGAAAGGAATAGCCAAACCAAGGCAGTTGTCTGGTCAATCTCAGAGATCTTCTTCTTATTGGCCGGCAAACTGGAGACAGACGACCACGGTCCCAACCTTACCAGCACCAGAGGTGTACTAATCAATGAACCCCCGAAACCTACTTGATTTTCTGACAAAATAAACCAAGCCTAACCGGTCACGACATGTTGTTGATATTGATTGAGTTTGAGGGACTTTCGCCGACTGAATTCATCCATAAACTCAGACCACCGTAACCCTCGTAACCAAAGCGTCACGACAACATCCAAAGGTGACCTTTGGATTCTTAAGTAGTTTTTAGGAGGCGCGCGTAGGAATGCCGACCACTACATAAGCCACTAGTGGCTGAGAGAAAGCGAGCAGCACCTTGTATAGGTTGAAGCTATGAAGCTTACCTTATTATTAGAGAAAGCCATTGCGCGCTAGCCTAGCTAGCTAACGTTTTTTTTTCAGCCGGCTGTTATGTTAGTTGTAGCGCGCCTTCCCTCCTTCTCTCACTTCGGAAATATTTTTCAGTCTTTTATTATGATGACCTGGTCGAGAGAGTCAAATATATCGGTGTAAAAGATTGAGTAGGATCTGTGAGGTTGGTTATATCGAAGAAGAAAACTGACGAATCCAATCTTCCATACTGCGAGCGAAGTCAGGCAAAGAAAGCTGCTGCTGCGCGCTCAGGACGAGTTATGGCGCCCTCCCTTTACGCGAATTGGGCGCAAAGCAAAGGCTTTTGGTGGAAGAAAGATCGTAGCTCAATCTCCCCCAGTAGGGTCCGAGGGACTCCCTCCTATTTTTGGTAGCCTACGCTAGGCTGTACTGGCAATTAAGGTGCTTCTGTAGCCTTTCTTTGTAAGAGGAGCCGGATTAGTTGCAGTTTTCCTTCCTGGGTGAATGGGTTGGGTGCCCAGTACTGACGCTGCGCTGACTTGGAAACCATGTCGAAGTTCCCTATCTATATCTTCTTGAGGCTTTCCTTCATCCTATAGCAAAGTCTGACTCTTGGGTCGGATCAACGGTTGAGATCTTTTTCGTCAAAGGGTCTTGAAGATTACAGATATTCACAATTCTATCCAATTCCAAGTTTTGTACCAAGCTTCCCTTCTTAATAAGTAAGAAAGAACTTGACTTGTTCAAGTCAGTCTAGTCAACTCTCCTCACTCTATCGAGTCAGTAATCCATTCCCTTCGAATCTAAGGCTCAATGATGGATCTAGGCGCTTTCCAGAGGCGAAGACTGATATCACCTGGCCCCGGGCGGACCATACTCAACCTTTCGTCCAGTGGTTAGCTTCTGCCCATAGCTCAGACTGATACTGAAAAGGTGGTTGGACCTATGCCTACTATGTCTGTGAGGAAGTTGGGCTTCTACATTTTGATTCACCGGGTGACTCTTGGGGCTCTGATTCTAGGGCGAAAACAGAAAGATTGAAGGCAAGTTTGAAAAGTCTCCTCTTTATATTATAGTCCTTCTTTCAGCTAAGTCTTAAGCCCTGTTCGCCCCAATCCCTTGTATCAGTCTTCGTGCCAGCCTTCGCGCTTCGTTCTCGTGATTTCATTCCTCTCCAAGTAAGCCTTTCAAGCTGTCTCTGTCCGCCAAGAGAAAGAGGGCAGCTAGGAATATAGCTAGGGGTAGAGTGAGTAATGGGGCTAGCGCAAGAGCTGGGGATAGGTTGTTAAAGGGCGGCGGGCAGGTAAGGTTCTAGGTCAAAAGCAGATTCTCGGGCAAGGGTCAACTAAAGGCATCTAGTTCCAGACCGGAGCGAATATCATAGAATATCATACCTTCGCCCTCGGCCTCTAGTCGCTAATAGATATGATATGGTCTATAGTAAGGTTACATAGGAGCCTTCCACTCGAGCCAATAGTTTCCAGGCCATTCTTGAAACAAAACCTAAGGGCATCTAAATTAAATAAAGTGCTAAGCCCCTTGGCTGGAGATCAAGTGGAAGTTGGAGTCTCTAAGTATTCTCTAGCAAAGTAGTCTTCCTCAGCTTGAAGTAAACTCAACTCTACTCTCTTCTCGGATAAGGAATAAGGGTCAGAAGCGGGGTAGAGGAATTGGTCAACTCATCAGGCTCATGACCTGAAGATTGCAGGTTCGAATCCTGTCCCCGCCTAATCATCTGAGGCCGTAGTCAGCCTCAAGATTTGAGATTCCGTAAGTAACCTAGTGACATCCTCAAGTCAACGAGTTAGGAGCTCATACCGGGTAGGAAGGGAATAGAATCAGCTGCAATTGCTCCTGTTTTTTGAGTTTCAGTTGGAAGAGGGGGCATTAGCGGTTTAGGAATCGATCTAGCTGCTTCTCCTAGAGATGGAGATGCGGCATAACCGTATGAACCGTACTCGTCTGCTTCTTCTTCCTCTCCCGTCCGGTCGAGTCCGCTTCGTTCCTCTCCTTAGGCTTCAAACGCACTCAACCTAATAATCCACTTCCAAAGGATGGAATGATTGTAGGATCAGCCGTAGTCGTAGAAAAAGGCCATATTCTTTATATAAAGAAAGAAAAGCAGCAGCAAGAACTATATCTGTCAAAGAATCAGAGTCAAGTGGAAGGTTTGATGGAATGTGCCTATGAACTCTTCCTCTTTCAAGCTCATTACGCTCATTCCCGAGTTCACTTCACTCGCTTAAGCCGAATTTTATCATTCAAATCCTTCTAATCGCGATCGGGGAATCCTCCGCCAATTCTCTAGTCTCATGGGATCAAGATTGATCATAACGATATCGTGGAAATGCTGGCTGCACAGACCCATATCTAAATCATCCCCTTGATACTAAACCAGATCAAGCTTGAGAAAGGTTCTTACGTCGTCGATCGGCTTACCGACCCGAAATTCATGCATTCATTGAGTCAGGTCCGGGAATAGAGAGCCCTCTAGAACCAGAATCAACATCTTAAAGGATAACTTCGCGGGAATATACGGACTAGTATCCACTCTCTTCCCAGGAGCAAAAGACAGAGATTTGTTAGCAGCGCTCGAAACTACAATGACTTTCCCAGGATGGATGGGAAAGAACTCAGTCGAGCCAACATTCTGGCACTAGCGGCTAAGAGAGCAGTGCTTTATCTTTGGCCACCACGTATCTGGATTTTCTCTATCTTCGAATAACGATCTTCCGCAGGAGCACAACATATCAGGGATGATCCACGCGAGACTGCCATGATGGTTGGACTTGACGTCGGTATTAGAACTACCTCAACTATGTCGAATATATGCTTCGCCTATCCGCTGTTAACAACTGATGTGCGTCTGCGCTAATCGGTTGTGTCTTCCTTCCTGCTATACGATAATCGAAGCGATAATCAGGGGAACCAGACAAATCGCATATCGGGTGAGTCGCTTATCCGCTGTTAAGTCGCAGATCCGCTCTTTTGTTGTCGAGCGAAATTACATAGCTCCTCGGATATTCATTCAATCTAGAGTGGAGAGAAAGGAGACCATAGGCAGAGGTGGAGCGGATGAAATGGAAGTTGAACGCGAACGTCTAAAGTACGTACCACCCGTTATCAAGAGTTTTGACAAGTTATATGACCGTAAGCCGGTTGAAGTGGGCCCTCTTCCTTAAGTCAAGTCAGATCCTATTGGTAGGGCAGATCTCGGGGATGGACATGTGTAACGTAAGACACGCCCGGGTTCCAAAACTCCAACTATGATAGCCAGTCTCAGGCCCAGTGAAATCAAAAGTAGCTCACTTACAACAGCAAAGCCTTTCTGGCAATCGCTAGGTATTTCCAAAGGCGAAAAGCAGGCCGATCACCAGAATCTGACAATAAGTTAAGTCCAATCCAAAGAGGAAAGCTAAGGCAGGGCAGGGGCAAAGACAAGCCATACTGTTAGCCAGTTTTGGAGAGCTCGTAGAAGTCCCGTCCCTTTCTCTGATTTTCTTATCGGTCAAGTCTCTTTCTTTGGAAAGCCGATAAGTGTGAACAATCCAGTTTCTGTACATCCGGGTTTACCTTGTGTGGGATAAGGTCTGTATTTGCACAGCAAACATATTTTTAAAGACAAAGGGCTATGCGCAATCGCTAAACAACAGCTGCCCACTAAATAAATCTATCCTATGGGTGATAGATACTCTGATTAGTGCCAAGCTAAACGCTAACAGCGGATTCTAAGGTAGTTCAGTCCTATCGGACCAGACACTGAATACCTGAGAGAGAATTTAGCAAGGCTACGCACCTTACATAAGACTTTATTTTTATGCTCCGAAGAGGGCCAGCTAATCGAGTGGTCTTTTGCATAGTTAAGATTTTTTACCAATGTTAGGAATAAGAGGCTTTTCTCGATTATCCCTATTTCTCATTCACTTACAGAAGAGCTAACCTTAGTTCTTAGGGTCCCGAGACGAATCAACTCCCACTCCTATTCTAACTCGAATCTTTCTAAACTATTATATAAGCAGATGCGCGGAATCGTAAACATACCTAGTGATTTCATTCCTAATCTTAGAATCGTTTGTTCACACGGAGCGGTAATCATCTTACTTGACTGAAAACTGACTAAGGCAAGGAACTTCTTGCTATATTTCTTTTAAGTAGTGCTTGATTTTCTCTTTTGTCTCGTCAGGGCGAACGGACTAGGATAATAAAGAAAAGTAGTACAGGAAGGCTGATTTTGAAGAGTTTGAGGCGACCAAAGGAAGCTCTGGGGTTAGTGGATCTCCTTAGGGTAAATTGTCCCTCTTCTTAAGGGGCATAGCGAGCATAGTTTCAAAAAGAAAGAACCCTTCCATTTTTCTGTTGACTGAAAAGGGCAATGGTGTTTAAAAGAGGTGCTTCTTTGTCTTTATTAGCTCTTATTGTTCCCAAGGTAAGCTCTCCATCCTCGGCAAACTCCGAATAATGGATAGCGTCAGAAAAATGGATTTAAGATCTTTCGAAGGTCACCGCAGGTACGAGTACCTCTTTTCCTTTGATTCTACCTTTAATACATTGATGGTATGTCGATGGGACCGCTTGGTATTTATGAATCTATGGTCTGCCCAGAAGAGTGTGATATGTCGTCGGTGCAAAAACAATCTGGGACTCTATCATAATCTTACGAATCTACAACTCTCCAAGAAGCTTGAGGTCAACCCACCTCAAGCTTCTTGACCGATGAAGAGAAGGAATTGGAGATCAAAGACCAGCAGTTGAAATATGTGCTCGAGATGCATCAACCGAAACAAGAGTTTCGGGAAGTAGAGCCTTTACGCCTTTAGTAGCCCATTTATCTGTTGAAGGGCTTTGGCCCCGGGCCACAAGTTGAATTACTTTATTTCAGCAAGCAATTAGGCCTCCCAGAAAGGAAAGTACATTTTTTCCAAAAATACGAGAGGAGAGCCGTGAGCACTTTTTCCCAATGTTGATGAGTGGGCCTACCTATCTGATGTTGCATGCTCGGATTGTTCAGCCGACCCTATCTTATTATTAGGCTTCAGAATCATCGAATTCCTTTCCTGATGCGATGCCGAAGCCTTTCTTTCGTCTCCTTCTGCGGAACGGAAAATCATGGAATTGATCCATCCGTACGTACCGGATCAATATACCGCTACCGTGCTAACGCTAACCCCACTTCCCTGGCTAGCTTGCTTTCGCTAGCTTCTGAGGCTGGCTTTTGATATGTGCTAATCGACCTTCTGATGAAAGCATTGAATAGGAACTAACTGGAAAGCGGGTGGAAGATAGATGAAAATGAGTCTTATCTATACCATATATGACCTATTTCATAGAAGATTTTGACCCTTGGACAACCCCTAAAAATAGGTTCCGGCTCTATAGCAGCAAGGGTAGGTCCCCTAACGTCAAGCAATAGAAAGCCTCCACTTATGAAAGCACAAAGATCAGATAAATTGAAAGCTTAGCTTCACGTGCATGCAGGAAAGTCTCTTAGCCGGTCATAAGGTTTCCGGACCCTTGATAGGTGCCTATCTTATTTAGATGCTTCAGCTTATGCCTTTTCTTCTCTTGCTTCCTATGCCGGCCTCAGATCTAAGCCAATTAATCTAAATCTTAATATGAGCTAAAAATGAATGGAGAGCCTTCTGGAATAGCAATAGCCTGTGCCTCTATAATTGAATTGCCTAAACTTTCATTCAATAAGAAAGACCGCTCAAAGAACCATTTACTTCGCTTTACCCTTCGTTTTCGCTTTTTGACCCTTACTGGCACACGAGACCTGGGTCAACAAAGAAGTCCATCTTCTGCAACTGTCAGCTTCTTATCACCCTGGAATTTCCACATCTAATGACCTGTAGCCGATTGCTTACTTTACTCCTCTTTCTTAATCTTTCTAATTGAAAGGCAATTAGTTTATTCTCTAAATGTAGCATCCCGGCGGATGAAAGCCTTGCCCTACTTTACCTTCACGGCCTAGGCCCCCCTTGTTCGTTACCCAGCTTGAACTACTTCTTTCGTCTTTCGACTCAGCCAGCTTCTTCCTGTGCTTACTATTAGAGCAAAAGGCGAGGTCTAATCTTTCACTTTATGCACCGAGAATCTTTCTGAATAGAATATGAGGCTCTTATTATTGGCCTCGATGTCTCCGTCCGTCCTACCTTCCTATAAGTTCGAGTAGATTCCCACTAGGTAATTTTCGGCAGCTCAGTCCTTTGAATATAGGGTTATAAGTCAGAAGTGAGCCTCATCCTCATACTGTGCCAAAGAAAAGGACTTGGTCGAAGGGAGTAGAGGACTAAGGATAGTTTCTTCCCCAAGTCAAGATCCAGAAAAGAAGGGAAGCTCGCCCCGGGTCGGTTCTTTCCCTAAAAAAGAATGGAAGTCGGATTCGCTAACCTTTGGGCCGGAGTCATTCACACCAACTGATGCCAGACTTCTTCAGTCTCATACTTAAATAAGGCTTTTAGAGACTCCACCTAGCATTGGCCTTGCCTACTTCAGCCTTTTAAACATGTAGAAAAGAAAGTTTAGAAGGCCTTTAGGGTCTTCATCCAACTAGAAATCTCGTAAGAGAAGAAAAAGAATGTTACGCCCAACAACTCCCATGTCTTTCCGGAACAACCACCGGCGATTTTCGACAAGTCTTCCTTCATTTTTAGAGCAAGAAGCGGAACTACAAGAATTACCAGTGGACACCCAACAAATTATCGCATTAGTCAAGACCCTAGAAGAAGGAAAATTAGGGAGTCTTGTCCTTGTCGTACTACTTTATACTATGATCGTCTTCTATTTATGTCTGCGGTGGTTCACCAGCACTCGAGTCTTATACGAGATATTCGAGTGGAAGAAAACGCTGGGATTCGGGATACAATTAGAAAGAACTTGGTCGAGTATAAAGAGAATACCTGTACCGATGCCAAGTAAAATCACCCCCTGCCTCTACTGTACGGATGATTCCGATCGGGCACCTCACCAGAATCAGAATCGACGAGGAAAGAGAATGAAAAAGGATGAAAATAGGACTCAAAATCTTTCCCGGAAAACAAGCACTGTATGTAAAGAAACTCACCTTCAACCTATGATCTTCGCCTGGAATGGAAACCTCCTATAGAAATCACCCTCGTAGGGAAACTCTTACCTCAGCTGGCTTATTATCATTTTCAATTCCCCATGTGTGTGAATTGCTTTAGCAGCGCATCAAGAGGACCTTTCCTAAGCGCAAGATAACGTACTTGAATTCAAAGTATGCCCAACGTACTGGAATCCCCCTCTATTGCTGACAATAACGTAACATACCTCTTTTGCCTTCCAATTTGCCTTAACAAATCAAACTAAAACCAAACGAAGGGGGGCTTAGGAATGGAACGGAAAGCATTTAGCGAGAGGGCAAAGGCAAGAAAGAGAGTATGGAGTTAGGGGCTTGCTTAATGGTTTTTTTTCTTTCTGGCTTTAATGCTCAAGCATTTTTTTTGGATTGGATTATGCTCTAGTGTTTGATATTCTTTGATTCCGTTCTCCCCGTAAGATCAATATCACAACCTATGAGGTATGAAAGTTTTACATAGTTGTAATACCCGATCCGATAGTTTACGATATAGATAGATATATATTTAACAACAACATTCTAAAAAAAGATATTAATAGATATCGGCAGTTGTCCGGTCGTACCCAAACAATAATATTCCAGAGGGAAATGCACCTAAGATCAAATATTTCGAGCCGGCTTCCGTGGAAA
>JANZLH020000122.1:224472-241794 GCA_026770325.2 Erythroxylum fimbriatum | reverse complement strand
AATAATAAAGACAAATCCATTCAAATCCAAATAAGAAATAGAAATGATGTTTCTTGTACTAAGGAGACCATAATAACGATTATCAATTTCTAATACAAGGCCAAAAGGTAAAGGTAAATTACAAGTTTCTACAACTAATGTAGTAACTCTTGATCCATTGCCAACTCGCAGGTTTACTTCGCCTTTCTTCAACGATCTACTCCTTGTTAACATCTACATGTTATTACATATGTGAGAACCACAATTAGTATCTAATACCCAAGAATGTGGAACAGAAATAGAAAGATTGATCTCAATCATAAACGTACTTGAAGAGACAACTTCCTTAAGCTTCTTATCTTTCAGGCTAGCAAGATAAGATGGGCAGTTTCTCTTCCAGTGTCCATTGACGTCACAATGAAAACATGTGCCTTGTCATTGCTCTTCTTCTTGACACCTCCTTTGGCCTTTACTACATTAGTATAAGCCTTCTGTTTCTTGCTCTTATTCTTCTTAGAGCCCTTTTTCTTGCTCTTAGAAGAATCGACAACAAGTACAGAACTGGATTCCTTCTTAAGGCACTCTTTTGCAGTTTGAGCATGTTCAATAGTTCGGGCAATGTCATGTCCTTTTGGTTCATATTGAAGTTCATGAAAAATTGTGAAAAGCTTGAACTTAGAGACTGTAGCACTAGACCAACACTTAACTCGTGGTCCCTGACAAAATCTAATTGAGCCAATTTTTCAATATACCTAATCATCTTCAGCATATACAAGTTGGCTGAAGATCCTTCTATCATCTTGCATTGAAATAATGCCTTGGAGATTTGATATCTCTCCACCCTACCTTATTCATCAAACAACTCATTGAGATGTAGAATTATAGTAGGCACATCCATGCTCTCATGTTGCCTTTAAAGCTCAGGAGACATGGTAGCCAACATCACACATGTGGTGATACAAATGGTGTTCAAGATGCTATAAGAAGCAATCTAGAAAATTAATTTGTCTTACATTGTAATGCCTATAACAAGGCTATTTTCGGTTGTAATGTTGACCAAGTTGTAATTTCGAAATTTCAGATCTTAATAAAAAGAGAGTTTGCTTTCTTTTATGTTCATGCGCAAGGTGTTCTTATTGATTGCAATTGAGTTTATTATTTATTATCAATTTTAATTCCTATTTCTTGTGTTCTTGAGTGCTTAACTAATTGGGGTTCAAGGGGATTTCTAAAAATTAACTTGGGTTCTTGTCATAAGTGTTCTTGGGTGTAAGAACAAATCCTATTATGATTGCTTTGTTGAGAAACAAATTCTGATTTAATTTGTAACGAGTTCTAAGGGTCAATTAAGGGTCTTGGGGTTCCGCATCAGATAGTCTAAAGTCGGGGGTGCCATGGCTGAACAGAGAGGGTGTGACCTGAGATCACTCACGACCCCTGGGTGAGTGTCCGGATATAGTCGTCTTCCTCCACGAAGTTGATCAGGTAAAAGTCATTTTCGATATCTACGATTTTAACAGGACCCCTAGGTTTCCACATTGTAAGCAATCGGGTTTTGAGCAGGGTAAAACTCAGTTTCCGGCCTAGCAATTTAATCACACTAGCTTTTGCCCATTATTGGTCAAGTTTGCCTCTAAAGGTGCTTGATAATTCGAGACCCATACTGAAGTCTCCTTGAACCAGAGTAATGTCTCCCTCGGCAATTTCTATGGAATCCTCTTTAGGCCAATCCAGTTCCCTCATGCTAGTGCCTTGATCAGATTGGGCGGCAAGAACCGCACTATAGATGGGTTGATTGTTTTAGAGAACAGGGGCGGGAGGAGGAGAGTCCTCATCTCGTTCCCGAATGTGTACTTTCTTTGTAGTGTGACCTTTTTGTTCAGCAGAGTTGAGAGCGTTTTTAGAAGTCATTGTAACTTTTTCCTAAGATGCCTTATTTTTTTTTTGTACTAGACCTGGATATTAGCCGGTACTAAAAGTTTTGCCTAGTACTGTTTGGTATTAAAAATACCGGCCAGTTGGTATCATAAAATTTGACTATTTTAAGGACTAAATTGGAACAAAAAATAAACAAAATTACACCCTATCAAACACTAATTGGTATCTACTTGGTTATTTCCTTATCATGAACTCTTGCTGTAAATTGTAATAATTTGAGAGTTAAAGATATTTATTGTTCTTTTTATTGCATGTTTTGATGTAATTATTATTTATTATCTAATAAAAATTGAAATTGTAATATTTTAAACACTTTGTATTGTTCTTAATTGTATATTTGTATGATAATAATTGTCTTTTTTTCATATAAATTGTAGTTATTATTTATACGTGAAATATCTTAAAATGATTATTATATCATATTAATTGTGATTATTATTTATTATTATGAATTTTGGAGATATGATTAAAAATATACAGTACAACTGTACAATATGGCAATGAACTATTTTGTAATTTTTTAAAAATTAAGAATTATTTTAAAAAATTAAAAAATTATCCTAAACGGTATCTGATATTGACGATACTAATATAATACTGTGTTAGAATTTACTCCAATAATAACTTTGGTATGGTATTTACAACATTGGCGGTTACACTTAAATACTCAAGCACCTGAATCTAAAAATATATTACTTACTTTTACAAAGGAAAAAATTAAGGTAGAGGGCCAATAGTATAGTTAGAATTGAGGATTAGAGATTCATTTGCAAGGATAAAACCGTCCGCACGTCGTAAATATTTTACAGAGCCATTGTTCTTTATAGGGTTTATGAAGGGCTTTGCTTCTGTCACCCAACTCCCAGAAACTACTACTTTCACCCCAAGCTCATACTGTCATGGTGTTTCAACACTAGGCCCTCCTTTTCAACCTTACGAATCGCTGTTTTTCCCTTCAATTACTGAGTAATCATTGCCCAACCCAATGCTGAAATTGCTCTTTTTTTCTGCATCGCACCAGCTCCACAGCCACGTAGCCTCTCCGTGCCTTCGACTCTCAACCGAGTCATCAACGACTCCGTTGCTCAAAGCGCTGAGTTCGATTGCTGGGTTGACTCAGAAGAACCGTAGGATTCCGGTTTCTTATCAAAAGGCGTTCTTTTGCTCGGATTCTTCAAATGATGGGACCGGCGAGGTGGTGGAGGTGGAGGTGAAGAGCGGCGAGCCTGAGTCAGATGTTGCTGACACCCGTAATATGTCGGCAATTGTGCCTACCAATCCTAAACCGGAAGATTGTCTGACAGTGAGTGCACTGAAAGTTTTGTTTGGGAATTTTCTTGTCTTGTGGGGAATGGAAAAAGTGGCGTGAAGTTTTATTTGTTGAGATAGTTTCATTATCAGGTGTGCCTCAGGCCAAGTGAGGCGGGGAAATTATGCTAATTGTTTTCCTTCTTTCAGCACTTTGTTTCAAGAAGAACCGATAAATGTGTTAATAAGTTACTATATGCTCATATTGTTTTCAACTTGTACCTGTATTCCTCAAATTTGTATTCATTTCTTGTAATTTTTGTTTGTTACTTAATATTGATCTGATGGAATTACTTTTTATGTCAATTTATGTTGTCCTTGAACCAAGCTTACATGAGTGAAATCACTAGTTTAGTTTTACTAATTGAGATATTAACATTTGAGATGTTGCGAAAACATGCTTGGTATATTATTTTCTTCATCCTGGAGCACAATGAACATCTTAAGGCTACTAATTGAAATCCAAACATGGAATATGCCGCTAAAAAATAGGCTTGATATGGTGATTTCCTTCTTTTTGAAGCATAATGGACATGCGAAGGGTTTTACATCATATTCTTCTACTGAATTTGTTAGTCTTAGTTTTAGTGGAATTAGTGACAGCAAGTTTGACATGGTATTCCTTTTCTGAGTGCCTTTTTTGGTGAGCGTTATTGTGACCTATTGAAATTATGTGCAATCATCATTTCGGATGGATCAATGTTCTATTTGACTCTGTTACAGGTACTGGCGTTACCATTGCCACATCGACCTCTATTTCCGGGATTCTACATGCCAATTTATGTGAAGGTATAATAGGTTTTAGGTTCCTGAATTGCTTTTAAAATGCTTTAACTCATCCTCTGTAAGATTAATTGTATGCTATGCTAAAGGATACTGGGTCTGATAACTCTTTCATGCTGCAGCACAAATATATTACTATATCAAATGTCTAATATTTTGACCAGAACTGTACAGTATGCTCATTGAGGTGCAAAGTTATTTATATAAGGGTGCAAAGTTATTTAACTTTTATATTCAATTTTATCCCTGCCAAACTATGTTGTTGTGTGCTGCTGATTTCCTATGATGAATCAAACCTTTTTAGTGTTTGTCATTTAAATGTAGGACCCAAAATTGTTCGCAGCTTTACAAGAAAACCTGAAAAGGCAAGCCCCATATGCTGGTGCTTTTCTTCTTAAAGATGAACCAGGGACTGATCCCAGTGTAGTATCTGGTTCTGAATCAGAGAAGAACATATATGATCTTAAGGGAAAAGAGTTGTTTAATCGGCTTCATGAAGTTGGAACGCTTGCCCAGGTATCTAATTTTGCTGTTCACCTTTTTGTTCTAGTTTTCAACACTTCAAAAGTTTTACATATCAGGAAATGATGTAGATGTTTTAACAACATTATATTAATAATGTTATAAACCAGATTACCACTATCCAAGGAGACCAGGTTATCCTTATTGGCCATAGACGACTTAGAATAACAGAGATGGTGAGTGCGAATGATTTTTTTTTCCTCCATTCTGCTGCAAATATCGAGTTCTTGAAGCTCGGATGAACATGGCTCTTCTACAGGTCAGTGAGGATCCACTTACTGTCAAAGTCGACCATTTGAAGGTGGAGTTTCATTTACCTCAGTTTTCCAAATTTCCTATCTTTATGTCATAAAGGGTCCTCATCTTTGGCTTACCTTTCTCTTCCTTTTAGGAGAAACCATATAACAAGGATGATAATATCATAAAGGCTACATCTTTTGAGGTCATAGCAACCTTGAGAGACGTTTTGAAAACTAGTTCCCTATGGAGGGATCATGTTCAGACATACACTCAGGTTTGTTATTCTTCAAGTTTTTGTTAGTTTTACTTGTTACTGATTAATAGAGTTCTTTGGGAGCTTTTTATCACTTCGACTTTGGTTTCCTGCGTGTTGGTAATAGCTTAAGGATATTATCATGTTTGCTAGCTTGTGACTTGTTAATAACCTTACCTTGCAAATATGTGTTGTATGTCCTAAAATCCTATGTTTGGATAATTTAGCTATCAGTTGAAATGGAGGTAAAATGGGAGAAGGTGGAAGAGGAAGAACCAAAGTTCTTTTTCCTTTTTGAACTTAGACAAAAACTAAAGCCTAAAATAATCTTTACTTAATTCTTGTGATGTTTTGATTTCATAACTTTGACAATTAACTTACTAAACCTAAGATTTTGTGTAAATATCTCTCCATGCCAAAATTTTAACTTTGTAACTTGTTAGGATGTTTCAAGATGTACTTTAACTATCTCTTGATTCACCAAAATTAGGATTAGTTGTGGAATCTTGAATATGATGATTTTGTTTTGTCAGTCAAGAAATTTTGTTTCCTATACATATCAATCACTTATCCTTGAAATTGAACCTCATGGGTTATGTAATAAGCTGACGAGTCAAATAAGAAAGATGTAACACTTGCAATCCTTGTATTCGTGGATGTAGGCCTTTATGATGAAATCACGTACCTTATGCTCACCTCTCTCTTCCAAACTCTTTTTTTTTCCTTTAAATTTCATTCTCTAACATGATGTTCGCCTTGCTTGTGTACCCCAAAGTAATCCTTGACGTGTGAAAGACCTTGCTATGTAAAGGTGTTGATAATTCATTCTCATTGAACCTATCTCAAGTGAGAAAAAATTTATATTGATTTTCTTTATTGATGAAATTGAGGCAATGATCTTGAAATTGACTTGACAAATGGCGGTTCAAGCAAGTGCATTTCAATGAAGCTCTTATAAAGATAAAGAATCATATGGAGAAGATTCCAACTAGATGTGGGATAAAATGAATTATATAGATTTATAGTACTATTTGTAACAAGTTGAAGATCCACACTCCAATGTGAGGGGAAGTGTTCCTTGGACTCGATCCCAAGCACGGGCACATAACAATTTGGTATCATAGCAGGAGTTCATGGACGAAACAAGCCATTCAGCTGCAAAGCAATCTTCTGTAGATTGGCAGATGGATCAGAGGATATAGGCATTAGAGATGGGGCAGCAAGAATTGAAGGTTCAATATGCAGAGATTATCCGCATGCTTGCAAGGTTGGAAGGTGCAAAAGCGAGCGAGCATTAGGCACCATCACCACCACCGCGGGAGGAGAGGACCGATGGGGGTAGCGGAGCAAGAATGGTGCCTAAATATACTAAGATGGAATTTCCAACGTACGATGGCTTGATGGGTCTGTTGGTCTGGCTTCACAAGTGTGAGTAGTTTTTCCTAAGCCAACAAACAGTGGAGGAGGAGAAGGTAAGATTGGCTTCCTTTCATTTAATGGGGGAGGCCGAACTGTGGTTCTTCCAACTTGAACAAGAAGAACCAGGGATGCATTGGTACTCTTTCAAAAACCATTGCAATATGAGATTCGACCCTCATCTTAGCAACAACCCTATAGAATAATTGGCAAACCTCAAATAGACAGGGAGCATAGAAGAATATCAACGCCAATTCCAGACACTGCTAGCTCGAACCATAGGGCTTCCACGAGGCCTACAAGTAAATTTATTGACGGCTAGGTTGGTAGAAGGGTTGCGAATCGAGGTGGAGATGCAATATCCTGTTAATCTTGGGGCTGCAATGAACTTAGTAAGAGCATGTGAAAGAAAATTACAATGTATGCAGATGCAATACACCTAAGGGGCAAGAGGCAGCTGAAACACCACCTTATGGCCATCTTCGCAGCTGGACAATGGTAGTAACAACACCAACGCGAGTGCAGCCACACTTTTAGGAAGTAAGATATACTTGGGGGCTAAAACAACAACTTCCAGTATAGCAAGTACTCCACCCCTGATGGGAAGATGCTTAACTAGAGCGGAAATGGCTGAAAGAAGAGAGAAGGGGTTGTGCTACAATTGCGACGAGTCTTGTTCGGTGGGGCACAAATGTAAGAGACTATTTTGGATTGAGGTGGCTGATTCTGAGGATGAAGAGGAGATATCTTTGCATACCATTACTGGCATAACTTGATTTCGAGCTTGAGAAGAGGGGAGTAATGATATGGATGAGTGTTTTATTAGGAATCTATTAGAGGAGTATTTTATTTATTAGAGGAGTATGAGTGTTTTATTAGGAATCTATTAGAGGAGGATTTTATTTTTAGTAGAAGCCTATTATTTCCCTATTATTTTTGCACTAGTTTCTGTTATAGTTATGTTAATAAAGATAGCTTGAATAGGAGTCTTTCTAATAGTCCTAAAACAGCTTGAATAGGAGTCCTAGTTTAGGTGGAACTTTTATGTTTCTTTGTCTATATAAGGCTATTACGTTATGCAATAAAGTAAGGAAGAAGTTATCATAAAAATTAGTTAATTAGGAGTAAAGTAATTTAGCCAATCTTGGGAGACCTTGTGTTTGACAAGTGCTGCCAGTTTTTCATCATAAAAAATAGGTTCTGCAAGGAAGGGACCTAACGTAAATAAGGGGAAAGAGATTAACTTTCCTGAGAATCGTCCTTGGACTCAATCCCAAGCATGGGCGCATAACACCCCTTCATTGAATTCCACCAATTGACGATGTTGAACAACATTTCGTCGTACCTTATCAAAGATGTCCCTCATATGTTGTGCAAAATCTTTAGCTTCAATACTAACTCATATTGTTTGTCATAAAGGAACCAAATCGATAGGCTTCCTTGGTTGAACTCCTAAAACTATCTCAAAAGGGCTCTTAACGGTAGACCTATTTATAAAATTATTGTATGCAAATTTTTCCATAGGAAGAATTAGGTCCCAAATTTTCTTATTTATCTCCAATCAAATATCTTAACAAGTACCCTAAGCTTTTATTCACCACTTCTATTTGTCCATTGGTTTAGGCATGAAAATAACTTGAAAATTGAAGCTTAGTGTTTAAATTTTTTTCATAGAGTTCTCTAAAAATAACTCATAAACTTTATGTCACGATCAGAGATGATGGTTAAAGGTAATCCATAGAGATGTAAAACCTCTTTGAAGAGCAAGATGGACAACATTATAAGTCTTGGAATATAGAATGAAATGACTTATCTTGAAAAGCCTATCCATCACCATGAAAATAGAATCATAACCTCTTATAATTTTAGCAATTCCTAAAACAAAATCCATACTTATGTCCTTCTATTAGACCCCTAAGTCCTAATATGGAATCGTGCAAGCATTAGTGAGCCTTTACTGATGTTTGACACTCAGGATGACAGAACAAGGCAAAGACTTTTGAGTAGGTAAAGAAAACAAGCATTGTCGATTAGTACGTAAATTTAAGATTTGATTTCAGGGTTTAATATGTTGGAAGCTAGGTTTGGTTTGTTGGAATTTAGTGAGGAACACAAACAATGGATAATAGGAAATTAAGAATCACTCATTGGGTCTAAGATCGCTCTTAGAAGGAAGAACTTCAGCTTTTAGTTGAAAACTTAAGTTTGTAGAAAAATTTCAGATTGTTTATTCTTTGAAAGGCTGACTACACATATATATAGAATTCTTAACACTCTTATTCTTGTAGGAAAGAGTTCCTAACAAATTTAAATCCTATTTAAATAAAAATTCTATAAATTATAAGCAATTAGGATCATGTATGTAAAATAGAATAACATATAACCACTACTTCCTATCTAAGAAGGAATCCTAATATAATCTAAATTTCAGCCCTTATTTTTTGTCATCGACTTAATTTCCAACCCTCATCTTACTAAATTAAGGTTTGTGGTTGACTAATTTTTTCTCTTTTCTTTCTTCTATATACTTTAACCTCTTTTGCATTAGTAGGTCTTTATATCTGAACTATGTAAATGTGTGTTTATGTCGGTCTTCTTTATTTTTGTTTCATATTTCAATAGAAATCAATGGCCTCTATAAGCCTGATTGTTAGGGAATCTATTCCTCAATGTGTGCAGCATATAGGCGACTTTAATTTTCCAAGGTTAGCAGATTTTGGGGCAGCAATATCTGGTGCAAACAAATTGCAATGTCAAAAAGTTCTCGAAGAGCTAGATGTAAGTTGTAGCAACATTCTTATGTGATGCATGCTTTAAGCTGTTCTTCCTATGATCCTTTGGGTTGTTAAAAATAAGCTTTTGCAGTATCTTGTTTGATATTGTACATTGATGAGATAGGTGTATAAACGTTTGAAGCTCACACTAGAGTTGGTGAAAAAAGAAATGGAAATTACCAAGATTCAGGTATCCTTGTTACTTCTATTATAAAAATGAGCATTGTCAATGTATTGAATTTCATTGTTTATTTATTTAGTTTTTTATATAATTAGGAATCAATTGCAAAGGCAATTGAAGAAAAGATAAGTGGAGAGCAACGACGCTACTTATTGAATGAGCAGTTGAAGGCTATAAAAAAGGTAATTGGACCCTGTTTTCAATTGTATCATTTTAAGTTTAGGTTTTCCTTCCCATTTGAAGTCTAAATCACAAATGAAATTAGAATCTAACTAGTCCAAGTTGATGAAGATTTCATGTGAATGCTAAAGTTTGCATTGGTAATGACTTGAGGTTAAATATCACTTGTTCAGGAACTAGGGCTGGAGACAGATGACAAGACAGCTCTTTCTGGTTAGACTCTGCTTTGATTAACTTGTCTTTGACTCAGACTATTGCTAATTGGATCTTATTGACTACAAGACTTGTTTGTTTTGGTAACACTGAGTTGTTTATGGAAGATTGCTAGAAATGATGAAGTTTTAGCATACTAAATTTCCAAGAAATACATTAACTATATTGGCATATAAAACAGTTTTGATGCTCAGCAAATCTTGAGTGAGTTGACCTTTTGATTAATAATATCAATTCCATACCTTAAAAAGTGTAATCTACACTTTAGAGAGTTAGATTCAACCAAAATTTGAAGTTAATACCCAATTATCCATATTCTGGAATTATTAGTTACATGTAAATGAAAATAATATGTTATAACAGTGATTTTGGTTTCCCTTTAATTGAGTTTGAATTAATGTTTGGAACTTTGTATTTGCTAATGAAAATAACTTATAAGTTTAAATTCATTGAACCCTTTTGGTTTGGTATATTATCAATGTACTCCCTAATTTTTTAACAATATCAATAACCCCCCTATAGTTTTGGTTTTATAATGCTCATCCTGCTTGTCGTCAACTTCCGTTAAAAACTTTAACTGCGAATTTCGAAACAATGTCATGTAGTGCCATATATCATAAAGTTTTGGAGTTTTCAATTAGGGTTTTAAACAGAAGTTGACTGCAAGGAGAACAGGTGTTATACAACCAAAATTATAGAGAGATTAATAGTTTTCAAAAGTTAGGGGATAGATTGATAATATGTTAAATCACAGAGGGGGTCAGTGAATGTAACTCTTAACTTATAACTAGAGTTGTATTGACTAACCACCTCAAAGACATTAGTAGTCGTACTGTGTGATTGAAAGCACCAAGTATGAGATGGCTTCTCGAGGAAAGAGGACTTGGCAATTGAATTGTATAGATGTACCAAGGACTTAGACTTGAGGGTTAGAATGCTTGCTGCCTATTTAATTTGCTTAATCTAGCTGATTTAAATTGCTGCTTTATCATGTCTAATTTCTGTTGTGCTCCTGCATTCACTTTGACTAAAGGAAACATTACAAGTCTGACTTTGTTGTGTGTACTATCAATATTTTATATCGCCTTGCTCAGCAAAGTTTAGGGAAAGGATTGAGCCAAGGAAGGAGAAAATTCCATCTCAAGTTTTGCAAGTTATGGAAGAAGAGCTCACAAAATTGCAGCTTTTAGAGGCTAGTTCAAGTGAATTTAATGTAACTCGAAACTATTTGGATTGGTTGACTGCTTTGCCTTGGGGAGATTACAGGTATGTGTCTTCTCTTGTTATCCTTGCTGTTAGGTTGCATTCATCCTGTTCTGCTATTCTGTCTCTTCGTTATTCCTTGTTTTCCCCCTCAGTTCTTTATTCCTTCCTCTGAAATTTCCCATCCTTGAATTTCCAGTAGTAGGACTTGTCCTACATGTGGTCTATTGCATATCTTAGCAGTATCCATTTGATAAAGCTGCTATGATAATAGAAAATCATCTCATAATAGTCTGTACTATGTCAGTTCTTGAGATAACCAGATTACTGCTGGTGTAACTTTTGCATTTAATTTTTATCTTTAATTTTCTGCAGTGATGAAAATTTTGACGTCTTTCGAGCTAAAAACATTCTAGATGAAGACCATTATGGATTGACTGATGTTAAGGAGAGGATATTGGAATTTATTGCTGTTGGAAAACTGAGAGGAATATCACAAGGTTTGTTGGATGTCTTGAAGATGTGAATGATGATTGCATTTTCTCTTTGCATCTATCTACTTGTATACATCATTGTTGACCCATCGGAAAAAAAGTTCTCATTTCCATTAATGTATTACAGGTAAAATCATTTGTCTTTCGGGCCCGCCTGGAGTTGGCAAAACTAGCATTGGTCGTTCAATTGCACGTGCTTTGAATCGGAAGTTTTTTCGGTTTTCTGTAGGAGGATTGTCAGATGTTGCTGAAATTAAGGTATTAAAGCATTTTTTGTAAAAAATGAATTAAGTAGTCATAAGAAACAATATACGCGCATTGCTCACGGAGTCAAGTCACATGTAGGGGCATCGTAGAACCTATATTGGTGCAATGCCAGGAAAGATGGTCCAATGCCTAAAAAATGTGGGAACTGCTAATCCTCTTGTTCTGATCGATGAGATTGACAAGGTACATATTGGAACTTTTAGTTTCTTATTCTAAAAGGATTTTCTTTCCCAACTATGCTCTTTTAACTTAGGGTTCGAAGAAAGAAAAAGAAAAATTCTGTTGCAGTTCTGAATGATTTATTTGATTTATAATTCTTGCGTCTAAACCTTCGTTGATTTAGGATGGTTTTGCTAATGTTATTTCTCTCTCCCTCATGCAACAAATTTGTATGCCTGTTATTCTAGCAATGATTTTCTTTTTTATAATTATGCTGCACATAATGTCAGCTGGGAAGAGGACATGCTGGTGATCCTGCAAGTGCTTTGTTGGAGCTTCTTGATCCAGAGCAAAATGCAAATTTTCTGGACCACTATCTCGATGTTCCAATTGATCTATCAAAGGTTTGCTAAGATGTTGACTTCCAGGCATGCTAATTATTATGTCTTTGGTTACATGGTTTTGTTTTAGATTTACCTTTTATTCTATGACTTGAAGATTCATCCTTTGGACATTTTATTGCAGGTTCTGTTTGTTTGCACAGCAAATGTCGTGGACACGATACCCGGGCCCCTATTAGACAGAATGGAGGTAGTTGCTATTGCTGGTTATATCACTGACGAGAAATTGCACATTGCAAGAGATTATCTGGAGAAGTCTACACGTGAAGCATGTGGAATTAAGCCTGAACAGGTCAGTCACTTCTTTGTAGCAATCTGTCTCCTACCTACCTATTTTATTCCACCATCTTGCTCACAAGTGTGAGGAATAACAATGAATATAAATAGTGAGAAACTGTCCTGTAGTCTGTGACATGATCTTGTATGGATGTTTGTTCTGTAACTGCAAATAGTACCTACTTGTTGCTTGTAATAGTGATGGATATATCTCTCTGTGATAGAACATTGACAATGTAATCTATTCCAGGTTGAAGTGACTGAAGCTGCTCTTCTTGAACTTGTAGAGAATTACTGTCGAGAAGCAGGAGTTAGGAACCTTCAAAAGCAAATAGAAAAAATTTATCGCAAGGTTCTTTTCTTTTCTAAACATTTGTGTGCTGTGCATCAAGTTGATTTATCAGGGTATAGGTAGGGAGATATTCCATTGGTTCAAGGATTGTGCATTTTGCATAGATTTTGTATCCAAGAAAATGAAAGTTTCGTAGGTATAAACATGCATAAAATAGGACATTTGAGGTGGATTGATTCTTAATTTGTATGATTGCACAGATAGCATTGAAACTTGTTCGACAAGGAGTGATAAGTGAATCTTCAGCTTCAGGAGATCATGTTGGCAAACAAAACGAAGAAAAAGCAGCTGTAATCTCCGGAGCATCAGTGGAGGACAGTAGCAATGACAAAATTGAGGAATCCTCCGTAGAAGCTGAGGTTGTACAGATGGATCACCCGTCTGATCAAAGCCAGGGTTCAATAGATGAACCTGGTGATTCTAAGGTATGTTAAAATATTTTCATAACTGTTGTTTGGAGTTTCTTTCATCAAGGTAGAATATTCTCTTCCCTTTTCTATAATTTTTTGAATGATTGTCTAAAAACATGGATGCTTTCAGGAATTTGACATGGTATTTAGTTAAAATTAAGTACAATGCTTTTGGAACAAAGACGAAGTGATTGCATGATTGCATCTTTGGGAACTTTGTGAAACCAATTTAAACGATTTTCACCGTTGTTGGATTAGCAATCTTCAAAGTGTGAAATATATGATTGACACTTTGACATGTTTGATAAAAATATTTAAAATTTTGACAGGGTGCAAAAGAACCTGAGGAGATTGAGGGGAATGAAACAACTAATGCAGTTGAAAAGGTTTTGGTTGACACACCAAACCTAGCTGATTTTGTTGGGAAACCAGTTTTCCATGCAGAGCGCATTTATGAACAGACTCCTGTGGGAGTTGTGATGGGTCTTGCTTGGACTGCAATGGGGGGTTCCACCTTGTATATAGAGACCACTCATATCGAGCAAGGAGAGGATAAAGGTTCGCTACATCTTACCGGTCAACTTGGAGAAGTTATGAAAGAAAGTGCCCAAATAGCTCACACTGTTGCCAGAGCGATATTGCTTGAAAAGGATCCTGAGAACCCCTTCTTTGCCAATTCCAGGTTACATCTCCATGTTCCTGCAGGGGCTACTCCAAAGGATGGGCCCAGTGCTGGTTGCACCATGATTACTTCCTTGCTCTCATTAGCGATGAGGAAGCCTGTGCAGAAAGATCTAGCAATGACGGGGGAAGTTACACTAACTGGGAAAATCCTTCCCATTGGCGGGGTACATAAAACTATTTGTTCAACCTCAATTGTTCTCCTCTTTAGTAACTAAACCATTTATTTAGCACCATCTAACTCGGTGCTTATGTGTGATATTTCGTCTCTTACCATTTGCAAAATGCGAGAAGGATTTCATCTTTCTTCTTTTGCTAGACTTATTGTTTCTGTGAAGCGGCTTGCATTGATGGCCATATATATAATATATATATCACTTAGAAAGCTTCATAATTAGAATATCTTAAAACTCATTCTCTTATCTTAGTTATAATGCCCTTGGTCATGTCTTTAGATTTGCATTTCAAAAACTTACAAATGCTTGTCTTTGTTAAACACAGGTGAAGGAGAAAACAATAGCAGCAAGGAGGAGCGAGGTGAAGACTATCATATTTCCCTCAGCTAACAAGAGGGATTATGATGAGCTTGCACCAAATGTCAAAGAAGGCCTTGAAGTCCACTTTGTTGATGATTACAATCAGATATTTGATTTAGCCTTTGGCTATGACAAGAGTCAAGACAAATGAGCCACCTTCTTCCTCGTGCTTTCTTGAGATATTCTTTGCCACTCTCACCTGCAGCCAGTCCAGTTTTGTACTATGATCAGTTAGATCTATTTAGGTCTTAACAATACACCTGAAGTTAATTGTTTTATTGGGCACCACCCGCATACCAAGGAGATGATACACCATTGTTTCTTCATTTATTTCATTAATATATACGAAAACTACCCATTTGTAAGAAATGTAATTTCCATTTTAAGGTCAGTAAATATATGTACTCATGCTTGCAAAAGAACGACTTATATTTTAGTGGCTTCAGCTTGTGTTGTATCCTCATCCTTGGATTGACAATTTGCAAGTTACTGATACAGCCTTTATCTTGTCTTTTTCCTTTTTGTTTCTGGTTCAACACCAAGCTCTTCAATCATGAAGTGAAGTGGGGATTTAGCAATGATCATTTCGGTGCAAAAATGGACTACATTTTAACAGTCCCTTTGAAGCTAAACAACTAGAGCTTTTGGTTCTTCGGATTCAGGTTCAGGGGTCTAGAATTTAAGTCCGCAGAAGGGAAGAAAAAAATATATCAGTTGCAGCACGCCCGTGAAGAACTTATTGATCGTCCTACCACAATCAGTCTCCCGTTTCACAAGATTGTTCAATGTCCTAAAGGCAAAAAAATCCAAGGCCATACTGATAAACAGAAGGGACTCCACAGGCTTACTTTCTGTGTGGAAAGCAAGCTGCAAATCCCATACGATTAACAATCATTGGGGCGGTTGTCTAGTGGGTTGTTGGGTGATTTGAAAGTTGATTCCTTGGCTTTGGTAGCCACCGCACCACCACCCAGTGGTTTGACATGGAGAGACCTCTTATCCATTATAATTTGGAGGAGGCTGCAAACCAGTTTTTGATGTTAACGATCACTCAGCTTTGAGTGCGTGTCATACTTAATTTCTTATACTACAGGGATGTGGATACAATATCTGCTCATAATCAACCTATGATTTGCTTGCCTTCATAAAGTTGAAGAGAGCTCTCCAGTTTATTTGATTAAGACCACAACATTCGACTTGACTTGGATGACATAATATTATTAGAAGTCGTTGCTTTAATTTGATAGATTTCCAAATTCACACGAGTGTTTAACATCCGGTGGATGCAAAAGAAGATGTTTATGATGGGAAAAGCCAGAGAAATTCATTTTCCAAGTACCTAAAAAGGAGTTCGGATCCTCTGTCCAATATTATGGTGTCTTATTTTATCTCATGAATCTCAGCCATTTATTTACGTGGGTCTCACATAAATTAAAATGAATTTCACATAAATAAATGTCTGAAATTCATGGAACAGAATAAAACACCGTAATATTAGATAGAAAATTCCAGTCCATCCAAAAAGGGGAATACAAGTTTGAAGATCCACACCAAGATTGCATACTTCGTATCAATCTCAAAGACCCATGTGAGTTTTTCATAGATATCCGATCATGAAATTCCCACTACTTGAGAATGAAATGATTAAAAGCAAGATTTGGAGGGACCATATTGGGTCACAATTCCACCAAAGAACATTTAATACCCAAGAGAATAGGTCAATTCAAGCCATTCGTATACCTTGTGGCCGCTTCCAACCATCACCATCTGGACTTTGTGCTTTCTCATAAGAAAAGTATGATTAGGTCACTGTTATTTATTTAGTCAAAAAGCATGGACGCCTAATTTTTCTTTCCCACGAAATGGTAGCTAAGTACGAAGTGAGACCAGTAATATGTAAGCCACCTTTGTTTACCTACACACATAGGCAAGACCGCTAATGATAGTTTTAGATTTTGCCTGAATTAAACTGATTTTCGTTAGTTTAGTAACCAACCGTCGCTTTTTCTACTTTTGATATAGAACGTAGTGGGGTAAGATTGCGTATTATCGGATTTGGGTTCAAATTTTCTGTCTCATTTTATCAAGTACCCTTTGTCTCAAGAACATCCGAACCATACAATAATTAAAAGAGAGAAAATTTAAATGGCTAGGATGTTATTGGGACAGAGAGTACCGAGTAAAATGAGACAAAAAATCTTATGTTATCGGACCTCTCCAAATCTTGTTTTATTACAAAATTTTGAATTGAATAATGATGATGATAACGATAATAACGATGATATAGACACGATGAAAAACAGAACGGGAAATTGGCACGTGCACATATTTGATGTCAGTGGATTTAGACTTTTCTATTCAAATTGCTTTTTGCACGGAGAATTAGCATATGCCACATCATCTAACACTTGTCAATCTCACGTCCTAATTCCTAAAAGAGGTGTGCAGTCACCTTTTGGGAAAAAGATGCCTCAAACTTCCAAAACCATTCAACTAAATTAATATGTACATTATGTGTCATTGGATATATCAAGACATATGTACATTTACCATTTTGTTCGGGACCAGCGTTTAGAATTTTGTGTACCGGTTCATACCGGCCTAAATTCGATACAGAATTTTAAATTTTACTATCGGGTTTAAATACTGGTTAGTACCGGTTGATTTTAATTGTACTGCCAAAATCCACTAAACGACAAAAATGTATAAAATTTTTATTAAAATTTTTATTTATTTACAAATCGGTTAGGGCCTTT
>JANZLH020000122.1:199614-220553 GCA_026770325.2 Erythroxylum fimbriatum | reverse complement strand
TGTGGATGTCCTGATTTCATTAATTTATAGAAAAATCTGTTGTATCTTTCCAAATCTCAAAGTTGATTGCTTTTTGCAAGGAATCAACATCTTTTTCTAAGTTCTTGGAATGGATGAATTATGAGAATATTATTCTAGTAATGGATTTGAGTTGTTGTTGTTGTTGTTGTTGTTGTTGTTGTTATTCTTATTCTTATTCTTATTATTATTATTATTATTATTATTATTATTATTATTATTATTATTATATGTTTTTTATTAGAGTTATAAACTTAATTTTGTAGAATTAAATATTTAAAATCTAAATTACTATAAGAATATTTAATGAAATACTAAGATATATAATATTCATACCCTTATAATTTTTTTTAAAGTCATGCTCTCATAAGTCATTTTACACATAAACAGTTAACTTTACCAAACATCAAATGACAAACAGCTATTGCAATTCGCTGGTCAAATCAATTGATAGAATCAGTTATTAGCTAATAATTAATACAATCAACTGATTGCCAAACAGGGCCTAAACCTTTCAAGATGCATACAAGAGAAGATCAACTTCTTGTCTCAACAGGTTTGATTTGTATCTTAATTTCTAAAAAACCATTATGAGGAAAAGTTTTGATGTGGAATGCTCCTCCTTTATCTTGGCTGAAATTAAATATCGACAAATCAAATCTTGGTAATCCAGCTGCTTGTGGAATTGGCTATGTTGTTAGAGACTCCAATGGTGGTTTTAATTTTGCAGGATCAAGATATGTTCAACATGGAACAAGTTTATATTCGCAATTGATGTCTCTTAAAGTTGCGCTTCAACATTGCCATGTAAAAGGGGTTCGAAGGCTAGGTATTGAATTAGATTCTTTGCTTTTGGTTCAAATTGTGAGAGGAAAAATGACCTGTCTTTTTAGATATAAGGATCTTATACATGATATTCTACATCTCTGCAGGTTTTTTAATACAACTTCACCTATATCTACAAAGAAATCAATTCCATAAAATGATGCTCTTGCGAGACTAGCAAGCTCAACAAAAATATGTGGAATTTCGCAATATTGAAGACTTACCACAACACACTAGAGGAATTTTTGCTTTAGATAAACAACATTTTCCTTACATCAGAAGGTTTCGCTAATTCCTTTAAATTTTCTTAATTCTTTTATCTGTTATTCATTACTACCTGCACTACTATATTTTTACTTTATGAGGTAAGGTTTATGTCCCCCTCTTACATGTTACATACACTTTTAATATTGAATAAAAAAGGGTAGCCATCCCCTCCAGGATACCATCCCTGGTTTATTTTTTAAAAAAAGTTATCACACTCACTACATATGATATATCTAGTCATGTGTGAGATAGATAAATGAGCCTCCTTACAAGGTCATACTACATGTTCGTGTTTATTGCAACATCCTTCTTTGCCTTTCCAAGTTCAATGTTCAAGTCTATTAGAGTACTTGCTATTTTGCAAGCTATGTGGTGTGTTTCTCTAAGTAGATTAGTAATATAATTTTCTTAGAGATAAAAATATATTGTCTAAAGAAAGCTACTTTAATAATGATGAAGCATTTTAGCTTTTCCAACTTCTTGATCAAAACTCCTTACCTAAAATTAACTTAGAGACTATCTTTTTTTGTTTACTTTTCTTATCACTATTATGTCCTCAACATACACTAAGAGTGTTGTGGCTCCTCCCTAAAAATGAGTGTTTGATAACAATATATGATCTCCCTGGTTTTGATGATATCGTATGGCCATCATTGTTCTTGCAAATCTCCCGAACCATATCTGTGGCAATTGTTTCAATCCATATAAGGTCTTACTCAACTTAGAGATAGTTTGAGTAGCCAAATTATTCCTATAATTTGTTAGCACTTTCATAAATATTTGTGTTCCAAAATTATCTCATCTATTGATTCACTCATTTGATGCAACGACTCTATAAATTCTTGTATTCACAATTTATTTGATCTTTTATGCAAGAGCTCTATCAATCTTTATATCCTTAATTTATCTACTAATCTTTCATGTGTAACGCTGTAAACAGTATTTGCTTCACCTAATCTTACCTAACTTTATTTAATATTTTTGCCACATAATTTCACTATTTATAGCAAAATAATTAAATTTAAGGTATCAAATAGTAACAAAAAAATATAAAAAATTAAGTGATTTACATGTATTTTCTATGACTTCATTGAAGTTACTTTTTCCATTTATAACATCATTTGATATGAAACTTGACATATATTTGAAATTATAAAAATCCAAGTACAAGTAACATGGTTAGAAAATATAAGATTTGTTATTTTTTGTGAATTTTAATGTAGCAGGTGATTTTTTTTTTGTTTCATGGTGTGATTAAAATATCAAAGCCTTGAATAATTTTAACTATTCTTTTTTTCAATAGAAAAACATAAAATTTAAATTGATGTTGCTTTGCTATTATAATATGATTTTTTTGTAATTTCTATATTACATTTAATGTAATTATATTTAAAAACTTATCTAATGTCTCCAAATCTCACTAACACAACCAAACAGATTATACTCTCTAACTATTAGATTAAGATGCAATATTTATCTTAAAAGAGCTGGCTAAAGAGAATGCCACCCATTGCATGGTTTTGCTTACAAATCACATAAATCTCAACATATTCTTTTTTTTTTACCTTTGATTTTTTATTATTAAAATACTTTATAAAATTAACCCAACTTTATTTTTTCGTGTATATTTTGATTCACAATATTATTGTATGTTAATAAATAATAAAATTTCAATTAAACAATAATTTGTTATTTGATAATACTAAATGAAATAATATATTGCACTATTTCATATTATTTAAATATATAAAATAACAATATAATTACTTAATATCAAACATCCAATTTTATTGAATTTCATAAATCAAAATATGATAAGTTAGTGTTATTTCCCTGACAAATAGGCCTGTCCATAACTAACAAATCATCGAAAAAAATTTGCAGGAGATTCAAGTAAACCAGAGAGTGCGAGAGATAAGGATTCATAACTAAAAGAACAGTCTTTTACAGCTACTCTGATACTGGACTAGACTCAAATGAAATTTCCACATTAAAATGCCCTGCTCTGCTCACCTTCGACACCGACTCCTACTGTCACTCCTCTTTCAACGCATTCTGTATCCCTATGCTATCAACTCTTCTCTTACTCTGCTTTTTCTGATTTTGGTTTTCCCTGCTTCACTCTTCCTTATGCTTCGGTCCCCAGCTTTCTTAACCCGATAAAGTCGGCTCACACGTGTTCGCTTCCTTTTTTATGTGCAGACTGTGGTGGTTCGGACCCGGGCTTAACCTGTGGTCAGACAAAACAAAAGCATGTTCAAGCGGCAAACACGTTTGCTTTGCTTGAGGTAACAACTTGGTCGTTCTCAATGGATGAAGATTATGTTGAAGTGCCTCAGCGTTTCATATACTCCGATGGTGGTGATGTTGGATATGAATGTAGTGGTCCTCAATGTAGCAAAGCGTTGACATCGATCAGCGGTGGTGGTGGTGAAGTTGGTAGTTATGCTGGACTTAGTGACGTTGTTCAATATGTTGAGGATTTTGATTGTGAAAAAGATGCGTACAGTTTTGTTAATGGGGTTGAATGCATTCAAGCTGCAAACGAGTTGATTATGAAAACTCTTGAAAATCAGAAGGAAGATGAACAGGTACCTATAGTTTCACGTTTTCTACACACATCCATGTCTATTTTGTCCATATGACTTGCATTTTCGTCTCTATATTGACTTCGACGTATGTATGCTGCTAATAATTTGTGTTACAGGCCCCCTTAGGCAATAAAATTTTGAACTTACGACCGCTCGGTTTGAGACTCAATCTTACCTCCTCTTTCCGTGAGTACAAGAAGTTGTCTGCTTCTGAGTTTAAAACCGGTTGTGGATTATTAAACCGTGTCAAGGATGAAGATCTCGGCAGACTGAAGGCTTCTAATTTCACCGCTTCACTACTCAGAATTGGATCGTGGGAGGTAAAAAGTTCACAGACTTCTGTATCAATCAATCATAGTACAGCTTAATTCTTTTCTCGTAACATCTGTTTCCTTTTGCAGAGAGTGTCCCGAAATGAAGGTGATCTGGTGGGCAAGTGTTATTTTGCTAAAAGGAAGTTGGTGTGGGAGATTTTGGAAGGGAGGTTGAAGAGAAAGATTGAAATTCAATGGAGTAATATAATAGGCATTCAAGCTACCATTCAGGACAAGAAGCCCGCAGTTCTGGAAATTGAGGTCTTCTTTCTCCTTTTAATTTGCAAACAAAATGAAAGGAACTTCTCACTGACTCCGTAATATATTGAGTTGACGCAGTTAAATGAGCGACCCACCTTTTTCGTGGAAGTGGATCCACAGCCAAGAAAGCATACCATCTGGAGTTCAACCTCGGACTTTACTGGTGGGCATGCTAATAAATGCAGGTCTGGACATCATCTACCCCTTGACATTCTGTCAAAATGGAATTTAATAAAACTCCTAACGAATCTAATGGTGTATGCTTAGGACGCACTATCTTGTGTTTCCACCGGGATCACTTGATAAGCACTATGAGAAGCTTTTGCAATGCGACGATCGGTTGCTCGAGCTCACCAAGAGAGCTTTCCCAAGTATGCCGTGGTCGCCAACCTTCCCAGATGAAAATGGACTTCACTATAATCCCCGTATTCCGAATATGCTGAACAACTACCAAGGAATGCAGTTGCCTCTCCCATCTCTTACTGCATCTATGCCTATGGGACTACGTCCACACACTCGGTCTTACGACGGAATGCGTCATCTATCTTGTAATGAACTTTCACCGATATCAGGTATATTCAGATTGCTTTCTTAATCATGTTTTCAGTTTCAGATAACACTCTTTAACTCTCTTTCATGGCAACATAGTCTTGGATTTTGCGTATTCAAATGACCAATTTATCAACGAAGCAAGAGTTTGGAAGCAAGGAATGAATTCTTATGGAGATGCCCTGGCAAAGGATCAAACCGGAAGACTGGTAGCTCATGTTTCATCCACACAATTAAACTCAACTCTTCCTTGCCAAGGCTTCGTTCAAGCAAATTCAGATTTCTCTTGGCATAAATGCTCTCAAATTGATCCTGCTTTTTACCACGGTCAGGGTATTGCCAGAGATGAAGCTTCATATAATCTCACTAACCAGTTCTTGATTGATGCACAACTTGGAAGTTGCAATGGAATTAATCACCTTCCAGGAGCGGATTCCTTGGCTGTAGTCCTTAATCCCCCCGAGGAAAATACAAAGGTCTCAATGAACCCCGCTCAATGTCAGGTTATAGATGACTATGTACATAGTAGTGGAGCTGGAGGTCAGTTTCACCAAAAACAGGAAATTGCTGCCTTACCGCCCGAAGCTGGTTTGGAAAATCCAGTGGCTCATATACCGCCTGACATACCCTTTGCATCGTGTGATAAATTCTATCAACACCAAGCATCTCCAGCACATTCAAGGGTGTATCAAAATTGCAACAACTCCATTGATTCTATGATCGTGACAACAGGAGCATTATATGCGCCAGAAATGGTTGCAGCTAATCCTACAATCAGTAAACTAACAAGACGAGGGTATGCTACAGAAATAAGTGTAGATAACTTGTATGACCATCAAAACAAAAGTTTATAGATTTTAGATCATTATTTCCTTTCTGTTTAGAACTGCAGTATGTATGTTCTCTCTAGTTAGGCGAAGTTAGAAACTTTACAAAATTGATCAGAAGTCACTATGTAAACTTAACCTTCAGTTTTGAATTTTGATCCACTTCTAGTCTTTAATGATTTCTTGTCATCAAGTTGGATTTGCCAAATAGCAGGAATTATTTGAATCTGTAACTTTTGTTAATGCTAGATTTTCTAATTCTTCACCTATTTATGGTAGCGAAAACGAATCATACATTTGCTACTATAATCAACTTCATGTATATAATCATTCTTCAGTACTGCGGAACGAAGCAAAACTGAGGCTCTTGTGCTCTTGTTAATTGTAAAGACATTAGCTCAAGTGTGTTTCCAATGAAAAAAAAACTGCAGTTTATCTTTGCTATCTAATTCCACTAGCCAACCAAGGCAGCAGATGACTTGGAATGGAGATCGCTGAGTTTTGAATTTGCTGGATTAGGTCCAGTTATTACATACGCAAAATCCAAAGGATGAACGAAAACTTACTATAAGCAATAGGAAACATGTCATGAAAAGGCCAAAACAGAGATTTTTCTGATATAAATTTTCAGAAGATTAGCACGCATAGACATGTCACTAAGCCCAAATAATAACAGTTTTGATAGATTAGAATAGGAAATCTAAGAAACGTTTTGGTAGATTAGAATAGGAAATCTAAGAAACATCATATACTTATCACATATGAAAAAACAGCTAATTTACATAATAGATTATGCCTTAGAAGTTGATAGAGAGGATTTACAGGATGTTTCCTGTCGAGGTGGTGGATCCCCAGATCTAACTGCAATTTCTTTTCCCACCTGGACTGCCCCCTCATCTGCCGCTCTTGCCATGTTCGTCTCGCCATGTCTCCTTTTCTTTGTACTTGAATTTGATATTTTCTTTCGGTTCTCACTTTCTCCATCTTTCTCTTCTAGCCTCTTCTGTTCAGTTTTCTTATTTAACTGGGTTTCGGCACTTGGTAACGGAAAAAGTGGAGGTTCGCGGCCACTTAAGCGGCAATAAACTCTTTCAACTGTTTCACTAATTTCTTTACCCAGCCCATCGTTATCTAGAATCAACTCCCATACTGACCTGGAAGCCTTCTCCAGCACCGGAGTCCTGCATAGGACAATCAAGAAACAATTTCTAATAGTTGGTCAAGGCCCCTATGAAAATGCCAATAATTGTAGAAGATCTACATACAAAAGAACAAGTTTGATCATCATTGTTTTCAGTTGATCCTATAGCCACCACAACTAACATCATATAGTTAGTCATTTGAATGCTACTTTGTGGTTTGATTCATAATTCAAAATGATTCAAATACAAAGGTTTATTACAGGAAGTTGGAACCCTAAGCCAGTAGTAATTTTGGCATACCAGTGATAATCAGCTAAATTAACGTAAGCCCATATGGAGAACTTAAGCTGTAGCCATTTTCATAATGTACAATTTTCAAGATATCAGAAGTTTGGAATTGTTTCAATAACAAAAGTCAACCAAAACCACATTATGACCGAGTAGATAGTCAAAATCTTAATCAGAATGGAAAAACATTGGATTAAAACTCCTTTTGCACTTAAAACCACAAGATTATTAAAGCACACAAATAGGAATGCACGTCATACTAATAGTAAGCATAATGAAAGACTAAAAGAAGGAAAAACAGTGACATAAGAAACGTACTCAAGCTCTTGACGAAGAGCATCCAGTAACTCTCTTTTGGTCTGTTTCTCTGCTCCGGGAGTATTTAAAACCTTGCTCTGTTCAGCCATTCTTATAGTAGTGTTCTTAAGCTCTTCCTGTGAAGAAAAGAACAAGACTAAGCATTAACTCTTTGATATGTCCAGCATCAATGCCTGAAAACATTAACCACTCCTGTCGTCCCGTTTCACTTATTTCCTCGCATTAGCAGATTTGAATGATATACACAACTATGATTGAAAGCTTCAGATTGTATAAACACACCAAAGACCATAAGATAAGTATATACACACACACACACACCATAAAAGTCAGAGATGCAGTATAGCTATATCTCAAACAGCAAAAAATATAAAATGAAAAGGACCGGAATTTTATCTCCAAAAAAGATAAATGGGTTCAAAAGAACATAAATAGCGTTTGCTGATAAGAATTGAACAGAAACAATTTCAAAACGAAAATTAAAGAAACCCAAATAAGGAATTAGCGAGAGAAAGAAAGAAAATGCATGTTACATTGGATTTGAGCTGGTTAATGATCTTCAATCTGAGAGAATCAATTGTACCATCATTCATTAGTTGTTCCAACACTTCTTCTGGGCTTATAACTGGAGAAGAAGATGACGATTCCATCTATAACACCCTCGTTTCTCTAGAGAAACTATCTCCTTTCGGCTTTTATTTATATACCCTGATCGAGAGCCAAACCCAGAAAACAGATTAGGCGAAAAGAAAGAAACAATATTAAGAAGAACCAAAAACGGCCATAAATATTCTTATGAAGTCAAAGGGAGAGATCTCTCTTCCTCGTTAACCCAAAAGAGACGGTAGGAGCTGTAAAATGAAGTGGGCTGGGTCGGATCAGTTAAATCTCATCTCATCTCATCTCAATCTAACGTTTTATAAAAAGTTAAAAGGTTCCATTTAACAATTAGCTGGTTGCATTAACTGTTAGTTGATAGCTAATTATATCAGCTGATTTGATCAACAGATTGTATTAGTTATTTGTTAGAGATGTTTGGCAAAATTAACTATTTTAATATTAGCTGTTTATGTGTAAAATGGCTTATGAGAACATGACTTTAAAAAAAAAAATAAGAGTATGAATATTATATATTTTAGTATTTTGTTGAATATTCTTATAAGAATTTAGATTTTAGAGAAGTCATGTTTATTTGTACTGTTTTATCATCTATGAAAATTTATACAACTTTTTTCTATTTTCATTTTTATTTAAGGGCAACATTTTATTTCTAACCTATAATTGCATAAAGGGTACAATTGACTTTTAAAAGTTAAGGGAAAGAAGAAAGTGAGTCGGTATACTAATTCCCCATCCTCAAATCAGTCATTCCCTTGGGTTATTGTCAAAAAACAAAAAAGATACAATAAAAACATTATATGAGTGAAATCTTGATATAATTCGAAACACGATACACTTGCGCGAATTCGGGTAACGGCTACAGGGGAAATCGAAAGGAAACTATACCCGACCAATTGACGTCAAAGAAGGAAGGTTTTTCTTTCGAGTAGACTGAAAAGCATGGAATGGGTCTTTGATCGAAAGAGAGAGCTTTCTCCTGTTGGATAGAAATCCGATCTAGACTTTTTTTAATTTTAGCTGATTAATGAAAATGCTCCTATATAGGAGCGCTTTTATTTTTGGCTGTTTACGTTGAATCAGCCATTGAAAGAGTTACTCACCAAATAACTTTTATTGCTGGTTGAAAAGTTAAACAGCTAAAGACAACCAATCAGCTAAAAAAAAATAGCTGATTGGTTGTCTACCAAACAAGGCCCAAATCTATTGTCATCTTTGTCCTTAAAACAGGCTTCATTCTGCGGTGTGATGGCAGGATCGACCGGAGATTGACTTCGAGTGCCTTTTTCAACATCAGAAAATTTTTATAAAAGATTAGTATCAAGTATTACATAAATAACAACACTTAATAAATTAATCTTACATTGAACTCGTTCTCTTGTAGTACATTTGATGTGTACCACATTGTGTTAATTTTTATTAAATGAAATTAAACTTATAATAGTTGTTTTAAAACTTTAACATAAATACTTATTCATCATTGCTTTAAATAAATAGTTATAAGTTGCATGAGATTTTAGATATATGGACCATCTTGTGACATTGGTAAGGTCGTGAGTGAAATTGGACCTTTACTAATCTTGAAGCCTAACACAGATCATATGTATATATTATTTTCCCCTAGGTCCTCTTAAAGATCTATATCTTACATAGAAGCAATTACAGTAGGATCATGATACTGGGCGTGAAGGTTATCAAGCAGATTATTTGCGAGTCTACAAGTCTTCATGCACGAGACCATTTACGCGTGAGTTTGTGATCCACCTTTGGTAGATTTATGGATAGGCCATAGAGTGATATTATATGTTTGCATGTCCTTGTCTTTTAGGGCGTTAGATTGTATATTTATGGATATGTGACATTTTGGAAATTTACCATAACGTTAGACAGTATTTAATTGCATTTTTTGGTTTTTCAATAACTTATTGGCTGAGTTACGTAATTTGGTCCGGATAAAGATAATAAAATGACTTAATAAATGATCCAAGTCAATGAGTCGAAGTTCAGGAGGAAAATAGATCCCGATCAGTATGGATTATACCTATATTGAGTCTGTGATAGGAAAGCCCAATATGAAAATTATATATGAAGATTAAGGTCTCTTGCAGTTGCTCATGTCATTCGTAAGCATTAGGATTCTTGGATCTGTTAAGAAAGCTTACGTTTTGAGAAAACTATATAAAGGCTTTATTGCGTCCCGGTGAGCAGTTCCTATGAAGACGGCGGTAGATTTGCGCTCGTTTCGACTTCGGAAAGCTCGTTTGAAGTTATAGAATCGAAATTAGGTGTTTTTCACATTTCTTCATTTATTTACCTTTCATGTTTGATCTGGGATACGTAACTAAGGTCCCGTTATGTATTACATATGGTATCAGAGTGGTGATGTGATCGTGTGGTAAAAAACTTTTTTCCATAAGATTTCTTGGAGAATAAAGTTTTGTTTCTCAGTTTCTTCTTTTTTTTAATGCATGAAAATGATATAAATATGTTTAGTCTTGAGAAACGGATCAAAAACGAGCCTCGGATCTAAAAAATCTGACCAGAAATTCGTAAAAGATTGCCTTTTTTTGACAAGGGGGAGGACAACCCAGACGCTCCCGACGGGTACAGAGTAACGCCTGAAGGGCATTATATCTGGTGCGTGTTGAAAGCGCGTGGGCGTGTGTCGAGCGTGTGCATCGCATGCGCTTGACTCGGCCTTGGAACGTCTGCGGTGGGCGTGTGGCTAGCACGCGCTTCTGCGCCCACTCGTGATTGACACTAGGGTTGACATCAGACCATTATAAGACAAAAAAAAACCAAAATTTCATATTTTCCGTAGGGGTACCTCGGGATGGTTTGAGTTAGTTTTCGAGTCTGAGAAATTCATAAAGTGAGTTTTTCTATTTTTCTAAATTTATTACGTTGGTAATTTCACTCCAGAAAAAGAATTAAGGTGGTCTGAAGCCGATTTCGAGTGAATTTTCAAGTTTCGAATATAACATGATGGAGATGCTTCAAATTTTCGTGTCTTAGATTTCATGATCAGTGCTAGGGATTGTATGATAGTCACTCAAAAAGGAATTAAGACATTCTAAAGTCGTTTTTGAGTGAATTTTTGTGCAATGAACTTGCTATAAGGGAGATATTTCAGGTTCTCGTGTCTCTGGTGGCCGATTCAGTGCCCGAAAATGTACAATAGTCACTCTAATGAGATTTTTTGCCACAAAAATCTCAAATAAAATTTTCAAAGAATGTCTTCAGCACTAGTGTGCGACAATGAGACTATGCATTTGGGGTTTTTCATTTATTGATGTTACATTGTCACATACCATATACCTATAAAGAATGTGAGGATAACATAAAGATGTATCTCTTGTGTTTTTAGACTTTTTGAGTGTTGATGAGGATGTAGTTACCACAGTGGTCTTTCAAGTCAGTATTTTGAATTGTTCTGCTTGCATGTTTGGGGATGTCTTTGGTTTTATGTTTGGTTATTCTGCCCATAGGTGTGCCCTTACATTGGATTTTGAGATTTGCATAAAAATATTAGATGGAGGAAAGTTATTGCTTGAATGTTCTATTCACCTACAGGTGGTAGTGTCATGAGAGTTGATGATTTGTACTCTGATCACTTTTATATAGAGGTCTAGTTATGTATATTACGTATTTATCCTATAGGTGTTTCATAATATGTTTGACCGCATTCTCGAAATAGATACTATTTAATGGCTTTAAGTATCGTGGTTATCCTAAATTTATGTTGATCTTTATGTTATTATTTTGCAGTTACCTTTTTAGTCAACAATCACAAAGTCACTATTGAAATCCTGACCAGTTTCAATATGAAGAAGTGGATAGAGGATGTGCTGAATGCTATGAAGATGACTAAAATCGATAAAGACACACATACTGATAAGCCATCTCCACCTATATTCATGAGAAGCAACTTATGCAGCCTGGGATTGGTCAAACAGATTATGTTTGATGACTAATAAAAGATCCATACTTGACTATCTACTTAGTGGACTTTCGGACACAGACATAGTGAAGGAGTTTCTTAGTAATGTCTCCCAAAGGCACACGGTCTCACCTAATGTTAAGATAAGTGCCTTGATGAAAGAATTATTCTCCATGAGGTATACTAGAGAAGGGGGAGTGATAGAGTACATATCAAGAATGATCCATCTTCATAGTAAACTAAAGAAGCTAAACATTCCTCTTCCTGATGTCTTCATAGTTCACCAGACTCTGAACATACTCTTTTTAAAGTTTAGTAATCTAGTGATGACATATTATTCACTGGATGAGGAATGAGACTTCAATGCTTTGATTGCCCATTGCGTTGTTGAGGAGGAGAAACTCAAGATTGCTACTCCTAAAGCCCTCGAAGCAATTAAAGGGAAGTCAAAGGTGAAGCCCACTAAGATTAAAGGTAGAAAGACTACATCTTCTCCATATGCTGATGTTGGTCAATCCAATGCTAATAAATATCTTGCAGACATAAAGAAGCCAGTAATATAAGGCCTAAAATGAAAGACTGAGACTATGAGGTAACTCATTGGCTTATTAATTCATGAATCCAATTATGTTAGATGGTAGAGCATCCAAATTTTGGTGGTTAGATAGTAGAGCATCTAATCATGGTGCTTCCCCATTGTAGTGGTTCATATTTAGGACAAAGACAAATAAAGGGAAGGAGAAACTGATGGTTGACAACAATGAAGAAGTGGATGTAATATCGGTAGGGGATGTATGTTCTGAACCTTGTTGTAAGGTTCATTTTGATTTTTACGCGACACATTTTATACGTGATCTTTGTATCAATTTTGGACAAAGAAAGTTAATGTTTTGTAATTAATGCTTCTATTGTACAATTGTTGTTTAATGCAAAATATAATGATACAACCTTCTTGTCATATGGTTTGTATAGAATGTGTCTTACCCCGAATTTGATATATGCTTCTTCGTATCTTACCAAACAAGTCAAGAAAGACGGCTTTAATAAAGGATGAGTCATACATGTTATGGCATAAAGTTTAAGCCACATTTCTAGAGCTAGGGTTCAGAGATTGATTAAGGAAATCATTCTCTCATTTCTAGATTATGATGATCTCAAAACATGTATTGATTGTTGCAGGGGTAAGTTGACTAAAATAAAGTTAAAGAGGTCAACTCGTGTTCCTAGCTTGTTAGGTCTGATACATACAGATATCAAAAGACCTTATATAACTGCATTGTGTAATTCTAATTGTATTCTAAGAATTGTTCATGATTATTCCCATTACAGCTTATGTGTTCTTGCTTAAAGATTGAAGGTTGAGAATCGATCAGGAAAATTCATCAAGATAGTCAGATTTGACCATAGGGGAGAGTATTATGGCAAGCATGGTGTTTCAAGACATAAAAGATCCATTTTCCAGATATATGAATCGGTTAGAATAGTGACTTAATTCACCATGCTAGGTAATCCTGAGAAAAATGGTGTGTTGTCGAAAGGCATAACCACGCCTTAAAGGACATGAAGAAGTCAATGTAGAATAAGGCTAATCTACCTGATTATCTACATGTGTGGAAACCTAGCCTTGCACACATTCATGTATAGGGATGCCCTGTTGAGGTGGTATAATCCTTATAATGACAAATTGCATGCTTGTTTTGCTCATTGCTATTTAGTCAAATATCTCAACCACTTTAAAGACTACAAATTTTACTGTAGAGAAAGAGGGATCAGAATAGTGGAATCACAGACAACTAAGTTTCTTAAATATGATGCCTATGATGATGGTGGGCCTTTTAACCCTTCAAATGATAACAAGAAGGATACTATAGTTATTATGTACCCTATACTCATATAGTTAGATCCGGTGGATCTGCGTCTTAGTACTGTGCCTATACAGGAAAATGAACCCATACTTGTACTAATAGAGGTTCCTAAAGGGTTCAAGATCTAAGGCAGATACAAAGATCCACTAGAGTGAGACAACCTGTTATCCCATTTGATAGCATAGTCTATTTGGTGAACAGGACTGTGGTGTTAAACATGTGCGGATCCAGTTACAGGACTTAATGCAGATTTGTGGTGGGATGCGATGACTAACGAAATGCAATCTATGAAGAAAAGTAAGGTTTGAGAGCTAGTTGATTTACAACGAAACCGTAAACCTGTCAGTTGTAAACAAGTTTTAAGACCTAAAGGATTTCGGGATAAAGTTTAGCAGTTTATGAGCTCACTTAATTGCCTGATGGTTCACTCAGGGAGAAGGATTAACTTTAATGTTACCTTCTATCCTGTATCCTTGAAGGATACATTTTGATTGACTATGGCAATTATAGCTCATGATAATATAGGGTTACATCAGATGTCTATCAAAACCGCTCTCCTGAATAAAGACCTTTATAAAGAAGTCTATATGGAACAACTTGAAGTATTTCAGGATCTAGATAGAACTGACATGGTTTGTGCATTAAGCAAACCAATATATGGTTAACATGAAACCTTCCAAAGTTATCTTCTTTTTAGGGTTTGCTTTGTTAGTCAATATCTGGTTAACCTAGGTATAGACCATTGGAATGCACTCAAAAGAGTGTTGAGATACTTAAAGGGAATCAAGGATTATATGTTGACATATAAAAAATTCAGTCTAAACCTCGTAAGGAATCCTGATTTAGATTTTAGCTATGTGTCCAGATGAAAAAAAGTCCACTTAAGGTTACATTTTTATATTTACAGATGGTATAATGTTGTCGAAGAGTGTCAAGTAAACATGAGTGACTTCCTTGACCATGCATGTAGAGTGCATGCCATGGGGTTACTACATATGCAGTTTGGCTTAGAAACTTGATTTCTGAATTGTCTATGGTTGATTTGGTGGCTAGACCCGTTCGATTGCACTATGATAATCTTGCTGTTATGTTGTTTAGTAACAACAAAGAATATCACAGGGTCTTAGCATTTGGAGGTCAAATATTTAACCATAAAGAAGTTGATACAAAAAGGTAACATTAAGGTTTGGAGCACTTAAGGAATGAGAAAATGTTAGCTGATCCTTTAACTAAAAGACTTCGCCCACTTGTTTTTGAAAGACAAGTGTACAGTATGGGTGTTTTGAAGTTCTTAGACACTATCAGTTAGGGATTGATATGTTTGCTCTAGGTACCTTTGTACATTAATACATTTTGATGTGTTATGACAATATGGTAGTTGATTAACAAAGATTATCATCATTTATCTTAAGTAATACGTGTTATCATACATTGTCATAATACATGCAAAAATCTTAAGATTTGTGTTGATCTTAAGCATTTGAAGGTCATTGGGCATATATACAGATTGACCTTAAGCCTATGTCATTTAGACGCATACAGTTTTATACAGATATCCATAAATTTTGACATGACATAGGGGGATATAAGTTTTAATCCCAGGTTCTCTAATGCAATTCAACATTTAGTTAGAGAACAAAAAGGTTTTCTCTGATACTGTTTAGTATTCGATGAGAGAAACAAGTTTTCTCTAATATTGTTTAGCATTCGAGAGAAAACATGATTTCCCTAATGTAGTTTAGCATATGCAGTTTAACATCAAGTTGGAGAAATCAAGACTTACAAACAAAGATGATATAATTTAGATCGTACAGGTATCATCTTAATTTGCCACACTCCATTTTCCCATTCATGTTAGTGAGGTATTAGATATGTGTGATTGTATTGGATCTGTGTCATATAGACATATGTATTTGATACTTTTCGGTATCAAAAGCCTTGTAGGACGGAATGATGGACTTTTTTTTAATCTTTAGATCAAATGTTTTGTTTTTAAACCTAGTCGACTAATACAGTAGCGTAGCTTAATCGAGTTTTTAAACTGTTTTAAATTGTCCAAGGGGGAGAATGTTGGACATTTCCTATAAAGTTGGACATTATTTAATTGCATTTGTTTGTTTTTCAATAACTTAGGTTAAGTTACATAATTTGATTCGGATAAAGATAATAAAGTGGCTCAATAAATGATCTAAGTCAACGGGTCAAATTCTAGGAGGAAAATAGACCCCGATCAATATAAACCAAATCTATATTAGGCTTGTGATGGGGAAGCCTGATATAGAAGCCATATATAAAGGTTAAGGTCTTCTGCAATTCCTTATGTCATTTGTAAGAATCAGGATTATATGATCCGTTAAGAGAGTTGACATTTTGAAAACATTGTAGTAAGGCTTTACTACATTTCGGTGAGCAGTTCCCGTGAAGATGATGATGGATTTGCGCTCGTTTCGGCTTTGAAAAGCTTTTTTGAAGTTATGGAATTGAAATCAGGTATTTTTCGCATCTTCCTTTATTTCCCTTTTATGTTTGATCCGAGATACATAAATAAGGTCCCGTTCCGCATCACATCTATGGTTTATCGAGTGGAAGTTAACAAGTCGACAACTTTACTTCTTCTTGAACATGAGATCATAAATTTGTAGCTCTGCAACTTGCCTATTGGGATACAACAAGTATGCAACTCTATGTTATATTGAATGTGACATCGAAAGTTTGAGGCTTCGCCTCTTATCAAGCATAAGGCTATATATTTATGGGTCTATAACTTATCCAGAGTAAGATTGTAAGTTTGCAACACTATGATTTGATAAGCATTTGAACTCGTGCTTGCATCTTATTGAACAAGGGACCACATGCCTGTACTCCTTCATCTTATTAAGTTCAAGATTACGAATCTATAGCTTTGTTTCTTGTTAAATGTCGGATAAACAGTCTATACATTTGCATATTAGCAAGTATAAGACCATGCAAGTTTGCAACTTGTCTAGAGATAGAACACAAATTCTATGAATCTGCATCTTATTGAGTGAGAGACCTTGTGCACATATATAATTTTGTGATTTGTCGAGGGAGAGATCAGTTGTTTAAGGGCTACATCTGTTGGATTTAATCCACCGTGTGGGCACACACACACACACACACTATATATATATATATATATACATATATACATGTATATATATATATGTATATTATGACCTATCATAAGGTTAAGCCCAGTTAAAGTGATCTATTAAGGTTAAAGGCTTTGGGCTCTATGACATCTAATAAAGTATGGACTTTAATGTGTAGAGACCTAATAGTCTAATTTTTATTTTATGATGGGCCAAAATTAAAATAAGACAAAGTATACAAAGAATTAAGGATATGGTCCCCAAGTTAGATGTATGATTATTTTCTGAAATCCTATCAATCAGAAAAGTAATGGTTCTTAAGAGAAAATAGACGTACATATTGACTTGGAAGATGAATAACCACAAGATTCAAGAATTACGTTCTTCTCATGGGTTCAAGTACGCTTTTGCAACAAATCTAAGTATTCTTGATGATTTGAAATGATTGTTTATATGATTGGTGATGGTTTTCTCTATAAGGAATTAAATTCTATCAAGTGGTATTAGAGCCTCTTTCATGTTAGATTATTGAGAATATTTTAATATTTGTCTTCTATATAGACGAATTATTTTTTCTTTGGATCTAGTTTTTTCGATATATATATATCTGGTTTTAACTTCTTGATTATGTTTTGATTAAATAGCTTTTGCAGTCTTATGACTTAAAAAAGAAGAATGAAACCCCCAAGATAGAAGACAATAAGTTGTGTTCAAAAGGTGGTTTTCAAAAGCCTTTAATCTTTATCTAATGGCCAAGGCTTTTGTTCAAACATAAAGCAACATTAACTGGGTTATACTTTAACCATTAGATTAAAACTAAAAACCAATGTTTGGTTTTATAATTTAACCATTATATAAAGACCAGACATAACCTTAAAGTTTTATATACATGTTACATGCCTTAAAATCTTGGAACCAAATATTTATAAAGCCTATTTTAGAAAAAAATGAGATATTTGGTCAACTGATACATTTGACTATTTCCACAAATTTTATATTCAGCTCATACATGATGTTTCAGTATATGCGATTTTGGTATAAATCAATTACACATGCTTTTAATTTATATATTTATATATATTTGTATGAACATTGAATTTGGTTAGCTAAGGTTAATACAATCAATTTTCAAATTGATTGTTGAAGGTATGTTCAAATATTGATATAATTGATCTTTTATTAACATTGTGAAATAAACTGATTGAAACAACATACTATCAAAGTTGCCTCTCTTGTATAAATTAATTTACTTTATAATATTAAGATGGTTGTGTGTGTGTAATTCATTTGGGTATTAACCAGCCCAAAGGAAGGTCAATATTTTGGCCAAGATGCCTGATGAATGGAGATTGAGTACGTTAATCCCCTTTATATAAGGCCAAAGGAGACATCTAACAGAGTCACAACTATTGAGGCATCAAATATTAAGTCATACCATGAAGCTGTGGAAGAAGGTAACTGAAAGGAGAATCCGGCAAGCTGCTTCTATATCGGACAACCAATTCAGATTTATGCCTGGCAGGTCCACAACAGAAGCAATACATCTACTTCGGGGACTGATGGAAAGCTACAGGGAACGAAGATGGGATTTGCATATAATTTTTCTAGATTTGGAGAAGGCGTATGATAAGGTTATGAGAGAACTCATATGGAGGTGTTTGGAGGTAAAGGGCATTCCTAGGCATTATATTCGAGTGATTAGGGATATGCATGAAGGAGCATTGACTAGTGTAAGGACGATAGGAGGCGATACGGAAGGGTTCTCTATTGGTGTTGGACTACACCAAGGCTCGGCCTTGAGCCCTTTTTTGATCATTTTAGTGTTAGATGAACTTACCAAAAACATTCAAGGAGAGGTACCTTGGTGTATGTTATTTGCTGACGATATTTTTCTGGTGGATGAGACCAAGGAGAGGGTCAATGCCAAGTTAGAATGTTGGAGAAAAGCGTTAGAGTCGAAAGGTTTCAGAATGAGCCGGACTAAAACGGAGTATTTAGAATGCAACTTTTCGGGTAGCCAGATGGTACACGAGGCAGCGGTAGCAATTGGTACTGACATCATACAACACAAATCGAATTTTAAATACCTCGGATCTATCATTCAGGGAGATGGTAGTATCGATAATGATATAGTACATCGTATTCGATCTAGGTGGGTCAAATAGCAGAGTGCATCAGGTATTTTATATAATAAGAAGGTCCCTCTAAAACTCAAAGGTAAGATCTATAGAATGGTGATTCGGCCAACCATGTTATACGTGCAGAGTGTTGGTCTACTAAGTGTAGACATATGCAACAGTTGTTGGTAGCAAAAATGCGTATGCTTAGGTAGATGTGTGCCATTACTCAAAGAGATAGGGTACGGAGTAGGGCAGTGAGAGATAGAGTATAAGTGGCTAGTATTACTGACAAGTTGAGGGAAAGAAGATAGGTGGTTTGGCCATGTGTGCAGGACGCCCTTCGATGCTTCGGTACGACGTTGTGAGCAAATAAACCTTAGTGGCTATAAGAGGAGAAAAGGGAGGCCTTCTAAGACCTAGAGGGAAGTGATAAAGAACGATATGTCAGAGTTGGCCCTCACTGAGGCAGTGGCTAGAATTAGGAAAGTCTGGCTGGATAGAATAAGGGCAAATGACATAATTTAGAGTCATTGCGTCTCACCCTTACCGCATAGGAAGTCCGTTTTTTTAAGGTGTAGGAGGGAAGATTACTTAACAAGTCTGGTAAGAACTCTACTGTGAGTCCAGTTAGTTACTTGACATTTCTTTCTTGCTTCTGCATTTTTTTTATTATCACACCTTGTTTTACTATTACTATTATTATTAGTAGTATTATTATTTATACTATTATTTATTATTATTATTATTTTCTTCTTCTTCTTCTTCTTCTTCTTCTTATTATTATTATTATTATTCTTATTATTCTTATTCTTATTCTTATTATTATTATTATTGTATTTTCTTTATTAATTATTATACTCATTATATATCATTCCTACTATATTAATTCAGTGGTGGGGTCTGTTATGGTCACCATCAGGTCTATATATATATACTACCAATTTTTTTTTACGTATTTACTCTTTTAACCGACATCACTATTATCCTGTCACATATGCATGTGGGTCTACTGGAAACAACCTTTCTACAATGTAGGGGTAAGGCTGCGTACCATCAGGCCCCCCGTACCCAACTTCACTGCGGGACTTCGGGGTATGATGATGATGATGATGATATGTATACCTATGGTGATAAATATATGATAATAAGGTTAGCTGTGTGAACAATTAATTAGTTCAAAGAAAGGTTAATTGTTTGACAATTTTGTTATTGTCAATATTTGATTACTGCACGAAGAGTACCACTTGCAAGTTAATATTTTTGTCCAAAGACTAAATACTAATGTTGTGCTAGGTATCTTGTGATGGAGTTTACCATTATTTGATTTTATATGATTATATAGAATTTATATGAGCTTGTTTTGTTCTTTGTTCAGTTGTTACTTCTACTTCTACTATTACTGCCAGCATCAATTCCATTCCTATGCTTAACGGCATAAACTTTAAGGCATGGAAAGAGAACGTTATGATTGTTCTCAATGTTATAGATCTACACCTTGCATTAAGGACTGAATGACCTATCAATCTTACGGCTGACAGCTCCTCTGATGATAAGAGGGACATGGAAAGGTGGAAACATTCAAATCACATCAGTCTTATGATCATAAAGTGTTCTATTCTGAAAACCATTAGGGAACTATGTTTGCAACATCCCACTACCATAAGATACATGTTAGCCCCGAATTTTTTTTTATGATTAATTAAGCATGATTAGATGAATTAAGTAAATTGTATTAGCATTAATTAAGTAAGTTAGCATTAAATTAGCATATGACATTAAATGAGTTAAATAGCATTAAAATAAAAAGGAATTTAATGAGTTAGTTAGCATGAGTTAAGGAATTTAATGTGTTAGTTGAAATTAAATGAAGTTAGTTAGAATTA
>JANZLH020000122.1:188978-199514 GCA_026770325.2 Erythroxylum fimbriatum | reverse complement strand
TAAAAGATATACTAATTATGAATTTACTTCTAATTCTAATCCACATACCAATTTAGGCACATCAACAAAGGTTATTAGGAAAATTTCATGTCCAATTAAAATGTCAAAAACAAAAATGAAAATAGGATATATTAAAAATAAATCCTAACACTATCTAAGAATGTCACAAGCTAAAATTGTTCGGTCAATGACATCGTTTCTTAATTTGTTTTAAAAACATTTATAGGCCTGTGGCCTGTCAAGCCAACCCGAGCCAGGGGCAGCGCGAATCCTACCCGACCAATTAACATCCCTAATTTTATCTACAGAAATTGAATAGATGGATGCTCATAGAATATAATAGACACAAAATAACAGGAACAAGTGATTTGTTCCCAAATTGATCCCAAGTGGATACACTTCTTTTCTTCTTGTCACTCCTTATTTTCCCACAATATTAAAATAAAATAAAAGAATAATTCACTTCTTCTGATCTCCGCTCAATCTCAATTAATCTAGTCTTTCGGGGAATATGCTTTGTAAGCCCTTTTGAAAATAAGAACAAATCTCTTTCTTCCAAAAATCAAAATACATAAATGCATAAATAAAACTCCACAAGAAAAGAAGGCAAGATCTGAAAGAACAGTGCGGTTAGAATTAGGCCAATCGATAATAATGATTATGACCATACACCAAACGCCAGTTCGTATTTAATGAAAAACCAAATTGTAACAAATTTGTTCTGACATTTCAGTCCTCATTCCCAACCTTGAAGCTTTCAAAAGTCTCAGATAACTGCGTTAGAGAGAACGGAGGGAGAGAGAGAGAGAGAGAGTTGGAAAATGGCAGCGGCAATGGCGAGGGCAAGCTCTGGCCTCGCGTATCCGCAGCGCTTCTATGCAGCTGCGACGTACGCCGGATTCGATGGATCTCCCAGTGCGGTCAACAGCGTCTCTTCAAGGTTCAAAAGCGACACCGCTTTGCTCCTCTACGCCCTGTACCAGCAGGTTAGAATTTGCATTCTGCCTTGCTTCCATTTTCTTTTAGCTTTGATCCAGTGACTTGGGGTGACAATCGCATACCATGCTGATTCACGATCTCGTTTCGTGTTGCTCCTTGCAAGGACGCGCCACTTCTTTTCCTTTTCAAAAGCAAATTGCTTGGTGTTATTGCGCATTTTCTATGTGTTAGTGTTAATTATATGTTTAGATATTATTATTATATAATGTCAGAATTTCCGTATTCAGTAGGCTTCCGTGAAGATCATATATAAACGTTTTAGTGCTCGGAGTTGAATTATCAACTTTAATTTTTCTCTTCGACTGTCTTGATGGATTAGACTTGCATTGTCAGATGGTGCTAGTTTTAAGTTGTTTGGCGCGTACTTTGGATAGATCTAGTGTTAAGGTACTGATACACTTGTACTTGTTGGATTGAAATGTTTAATTGTATGGTTATTCAATCCGGGAGTACCATTTGCATATGTTGATAGGGTTATCTTCCCTTCTTCATTTCCTTGGATCTTTCGGCAGCTGCGTATTGGTTTCTTCTGGCTAGATTTCTGGCAGGAGCATGTTGTTATTTATTATTTCATCAACTTACTAATATGCTTGGATTGAGTTGTTGGATGTCTTGGGAATTTAGTGATGGTCATTTCATCAGAGATGTTAATTATAAAAGCTTATCTGGTTCCAAATGTGATTGCAGGCTACTGTAGGACCTTGTAGTGGGCCAAAACCTAGTACTTGGAATGCTGTGGAACAAAGCAAATGGAAAAGGTTGGTGTGCTAACGCTTACATGTTTCTAAGTTTATTTGTTTTTCTTTTTATAAGTGTAATCTCATACATTTAATCTTGGTCCACATTCACTCTATAACTCTACAGTTTCTTTGCTGCTAACAAATTGATGATCAATGATCCATATAAGATGCTTCTAATATATGTTCTCAAAGTTGGAATAAGTAATGTGAAAATTGAATAACAAAAATCTTTTTCCATGGTCAAATTGTTCTCATTTATATTTCCTTAAGAAGTCCTAGGAAGTTGTATGGTGCAATTGTTGCGTGTAGTGACTATATTAATTCAGGATCAAGTGATATCAATTTTAGTCTTTCTAAAATTCTAGCCTTTTTTTTCCAATCAGAATAAGTTACTTAAAGGCTATCCCCTTTTCCAAGCCTTATCTTGCCTATGATCGCCTGGTTTTCGAGAGAAAGTGCAACTACTAGGCAGACCCTCATCCCTAAAGTCTGAATAAATTTGTACATTACCTATGTAGTTGCCATATACCTGGACTTGCTAGTCTTTTCCCTATTCTGTTGCCAATAATACCAAATGAATTATTAGTGTAACAAGTTATATAAATGTTTAGATAGTCTCAAGTCATTTGATGTGTCTTTTATGGTTCACTGATATGTTTGTTCACTCTATTCCACTAAGAGTGGTTTTTCTGAACATTTTTATGTTTCTGTAGTTGGCAGGGGCTTGGAGACATGGCCTCCACAGAAGCAATGCGACTGTTTGTGAAGATACTAGAGGTCTATAGCAATGCAAATATCTGCTTTCTGTTTTCATGAATGATTTTAACACAAGTTAACTAATTTCTTTGTTATGAACAGGAAGAGGAGCCGGGTTGGTATTCTAGAGCATCTAACTTTGTCTCTAAGTCTCTAATGGACATGCAAACCAATGTGAGTACCTTAATTTGGGTTACCACGTTAGTTTGCAATATTAGTAATATTTGATCAGCAAATTAATATTTGCGATATTTAGTTGAAATATGCTGGAAGAGATGTATATGATGTGTTAAGCCTAAAGATTCAATAACATTTACCCATATCACAATCTGCAGGACCATGGAGTTTGTGATGGTGGATAATCATCTAGTAAACTGAAATATATTTTTAAAACAGATATGGTGGCTTTTGTTGCTGTCCTTTGATTTCTTTTTGTATAACATAGCAGAGCATGTAGTAGCATGTATGTTAGCAGTTGATTGGGTACTTAAATGGTAACCTTTATCAATTTCTCAACCTTCTTTTCTAACAATGACAGCATGTCTCAAAAGCTGGTCCTGCTGAGAATGGTAACTCATTCCTTGAAGCGAAGACCATTTCTACAGAGAATGGTAGCTTTGTGGAAACACATGACAAAGATGTTGTCTTGGAAGGCCTTGGTGCAATTGCTGTCTATGATCAGTGGATTGCACCTACAACATCTGGCCAACGTCCTAAAGCCCGTTATGAGGTGAATTAGTTTTCTTAGTGAATTTCTCTTGGTCCTTTCTTTTGTTCTTGTTCTTGTCAATTTTTAGTACTACTGATTCCATTGATTTTCTCTTAACTTGTCATTACATTTGCAGCATGGAGCAGCAATTATTGAAGATAAAATGTATATATGTGGAGGGAATCACAATGGTCGTTATCTAAGTGATCTTCATGTAAGAGTTCATATGCTTTTGTGCTAATATCATGTGTTAAATATAGATAAATGATTCAACGTCACGTGTTGTTCTATCATGTATTTTGCTAAGTTACCATTAGAACACTAGAGAATGGTTAATAGTGTAGGTCCTTTATTTAGATGAAAATCAATAGGAAGGAAATTACAGGCAACATTCGAGAGGTGTCCTCTCCTTACACATTTTTTCTATCCTAGCCTGCTTCATTTCCACTCCCCTCTACCAACTAAATATTCCCTGATCTGACACTCTACGCTAACAACCATGCCACCTTAGCCTTACAGAATCTTGCTAGCAACAAAACCAGGAACTAATGAAACAAAAATAACAGATAGCAGCCCTTCAATATCTACCTTCGAAATGTTGGGCTTTTCCTCTAATCATTTAGTTGATTTTCTTTCTTCTTGCGTAGTCGGAAACAGCCTCTCTACTAGTTAGTAGTAAGGTTGGTACTGCTGGACTTCTTCAGACCCTGCTTTTCAGCGGAATTTTTACTGAGAAGTTCTTGTTATTATTGTTGTTGTTCTTTCTTCTTGAGTAGAACAACGTAACTGGAGGCCTATCAATATCCCCTGCTATGATTGTTACCTTGTCCTCAAGGTGAAAAGCCAAAAATTATTGTTGGATGGTGTCAAAGGGCTCTCATGATGCCTTAAAATTTGGCATATTCTTCCATTTGACTAGTAAGTGGGACTAGTAGAGTCCTGTCGAGGACGAACCCCGATAGCTTCTTGTTTGACTTTCCATTCCAAATCAGCTTAGAGTATTGGAGGGATCTCCCCCAGCTACTCTAAGCTGGGGGTGTTAGTATTTATTGTAGCCTTGAGTTGTGATAAATGAAAAATTGGATGGATGGTGGCTGATTTTGGCAGTCCTAATTTATATGCCACAGGACCAAATTTTTGAACAATTGGGTAAGGGCCAAAATAGCAAGGTGTTAACTTCTCATTTGCTCTCTTGTCTAGCGACCTACTACGGTAATGGCGAATTTTCAAGTAAACCAGATCACCAATTTGAAAGTGAACATCCCTTTGATGTTCTACTTGTTTTTTCATCTATTCCTGTGCCACACTCAAATGCTCGTTGATTTCTTTAAGCATCAAGTGCCGTTCTTTAAATTATTCCTCTACACTTGCATTTTTTGTACATCGATTTGTGTACTGCAATAATATCAGTGATTCCCTTCCATATACAATTTTAAAACAGGCGAACTTAGTTGCTATGTGAAAAGCATTGTTATACCAATATTCGCACCATGGTGACCACCTACTCTAGGTATGAGGTTGTGTTTGTACAAAACTATGTAGATAAGTTTTGAAGCAACAGTTGACCACTTTGGTTTGGCTGTCCATTTGGGGATGGTAGGTGGTGCTATGTCGTAGCTGGGTTTGTTGTAAGCGAAATAGTTCCTTCCAGAAGTTACTTATAAACACCTTATCTCTGTTGAATAGAATAGATCTTGGAAAGCCATGGAGCTTGACAATATGTTGGACAAATAATTCAACCACGATGAGGGCAGTGTATTTAAGAGCGACTAGGCTTGGCAATTGAACCCGAGCCTAGCCCGATCCAGTTGACCGGGCCTTGAGTCAGGCTCGAGCCTAGGACGACGAGTAATGAACAAAAGACGTCATTTTTTACTAAAATTTTTTTGCCCAATAAATAATGTCGGCACTTTTGGATTGCGAACACTATAACCATAAGTTTCCCTCCATAAACTGATTTCAGGCGAGCACGCCTATTCAAAGCTTGACTGAAAAAAGCTAGGGATTGGTTTTGCTGCATCAATACTACCCCTAGCTTGAGCTTGACGCGTTTCTCTTAATAACTAACTGTTCAAGTATTGTTAGCTGCACCATAGCCTTCTTAAGATGCTGTATAGTTGCAGTCACTTCTTCACTCCACTTGAATGCATCTTTCTTTAATGGGTCTGTTAATAGGGTAGCTATCTTACCATACTCGTTGACAAACCGCCAGTTGTAGCGTGTTAATCCAAGGAAGCCTTGTAATTCTTTCAAAATTTTCAGCATCCGCCACTATCCAATTAACTTCACCCTTTTAGGATTAGCATTCACTCCTTCCTTAATTATCACATTACCTAAATATTCAATTGTATTTATGCAAAAATTTGCATTTCTTTAAATTAGCGAATAAGCTATGAGTTTTAAGGATGGTTACTACTTCCACCAAATTTTGCAAATGGGTCTATGGAGTTGTTGTAAATTAGTACGTTATTAAAAAAAAAGTAAGACCCACTTCTGTAAAATCGGTTTGAAAATGTTGTTCATGCCAAACTCAAATGTGAATGTTGGCCAAGTCGAATGGCATGACCAAAAACTCATAGTGTCCGTTATGACTGTGAAATGCAGTTTTTGGGACGTTCTCAGTCTTTACCAGAATCTAATGGTATCCTGACTTTAAAGCTAGCTTGGAAAATAATCGAGCCCCTCCCAATTCATCAAATAACTCATCCACCGTAGGGATGGGAAATCAGTCAGGTATTGTCTACTTATTCAAAGATTGATAGCCTACACAATCTTCAGCTACCGTCCTTCTTCTTAACTATGAGTACCAAGCTCGAAAAAGGACTTATGCTGGGCCGAATAATCCCTGTAGTTAACATCTCATTTGCCAACTTTTCTTTCTCATCCTTTTGAGTATGGGGTTATCGATAAGATCGAACATTGATAGGAGTTGTCCCAGGTTGTAAGTTGATTTTATGGCTTTTTCTTGCCATGGGAGTGGCTCACTGACCGGTGGAAAACTTTTTGGAATTCTTTTATCAGCCCTCACGCCTCCTCCGATAGCTGGTCCCTTTGATCCTCCTTCGAAAGGGTTATGCTCTTATCATATTTATGATCTAGTTCCAGGATATTTGATTTAGTACATACAGATTTTTTGTTAATTTCAATAGCAGTTACTTTCATCTTTATATGTATATATACCAAAACTTTATGGTCACAAGAATTTATTTTCATTTCTTCTTACATGTTTTACCTTTGACAAAAGATTTGCTTGGTGTTGTTTTCCAGAACATTATGACTTTGTAAGCTGTCCTAAAATTTGAAACACACACAGGTTCTGGACATGAGAAGTTGGACTTGGTCAAAGATAGATGCTAAAGTTGAAGCTGAGTCTCAAGAGTCTTCTCCAGCTGCTTTGACCTCTTGTGCAGGTCATTCATTGGTTAGTATACAGATGATTTTAGTGTTCTATATGACCGTTTAGAAGTCAAGTTTGGACGCAAGTTATATGCTCTTAGATAATATGGATTTATGGACAGATGTGGTACGCTATCGTATGTGTGTGTCTTCTTGCTAAATAAAATAAACTATCTACTTTATTTTAACAGATACCATGGGAGAATAAGCTTCTATCAATTGCCGGGCATAGAAAGGATCCTTCTGAAACCATGGAGGGTATAGTGCAATAATCAGGAATCTGTTCTAGTAAATTGTCTTCAGTGCTCTGATGCACTTTCCTTTTCCTGTGGCAGTGAAAGCTTTTGATTTACAAACATCTACTTGGTCAACCTTAAAGACTTATGGAAAAGCACCAGTATGTATTATTTCTTCCTTTAGTCTGTCATTAATCTGTCTGGTAACTAGAAAGCAAACTGAATGAGTTAATGACTGTTGTTTAAAGCTTCAAATCTGGGCTCTGCTGTCTAAGAGGAGGAAAACCAACTTCTGGTTTTATTCATTTCCCAAGACACTGAAGATTGTTAGAGGCTAATTTCTTATTTTTCCAGAGTTATGTATGCTGCTGCATGATATTGAACTGACGTTTCATGAACATCTTACATCTGATTGAAACAAAAATGGAGCTTTGGTCTGGATTTTGGAACCTATATAGGCCTAATAGAAATGGATTTAGTGCATATAATTATTTTATCTTGTGAGATTGATTATATACTTGTTGATGGTATGTATAGATTATACTTTTTTGATTTCTTAGAACCCTTTTCTTAATTTGTAGGTTTCAAGGGGTGGTCAATCAGCTACTCTTGTCGGTACAAATATAGTTGTTTTTGGTGGACAGGACACTAAGAGAACTCTGTTGAATGATTTACATATTCTAGACCTTGAGACCATGACTTGGGATGAAATTGACGCCATGTAAGAAAATTCCACAAATTTGAGAAGCTTCAACCCTTATTTTCTTCGTTTAATTTATACTTTGTAGTATTTGGTTGTTGAGAAGCAATGTGAAATTAGTATGGGGCATTTAATGAGTTGTTTTCCTTTGTTGCTTGAATTGTAGCTTTCTATATCTATTTCTTGGTACGAGAAGGTCAAATATGTGATTTAAAGTTTACATTCAACTTTGAAGCAGTTTATATGTTGAGTGTGGCATAGTGGTTTTCAGCGGGTTCTTATTGGTCATTAATTTGATGTATTTATATGATTTTATAGTGGCTTGCCTCCCTCTCCAAGATCTGATCATACTGCAGCAGTGCATGCTGATTGCTACCTTCTTATCTTTGGTGGGGGTTCACACGCGACTTGCTTCAATGATCTGCATGTGCTTGACCTGCAAGCTGTAAGATTAAAAATCAATAAAAGGCTTATAAACGTTTTCCTGGCATTAGGGAATTTGTTAACATTGTCCTCGTTAATTGATTGTCAGATGGAATGGACTAGACCCACACAACAGGGGGACATACCAACTGCACGGGCAGGACATGCAGGTGTTACAATTGGGGAAAATTGGTTCATTGTTGGTGGGGGTGACAACAAGAGTGGTATGTACTTTTTGCAGCTAGAAAATCCTTTTATCTTTGGTATATGCACCCTGACTGAAAAGGGACAAAATGAGGGAAAGAAATAAATTACACCAAAGGTATTTGCTTGTATTGTTGTTACTTTTCGTTTAAAATCATTTGAACAGGCTCATCTTATGTAACTATTAGCTGTATTGGAATAGAAGAGGAAGACTATTCTGTTTTACTTCTCCTTTATGATTTCATGCATGCAAGTTTCTTTTTGTTGACTATTCTACAGGGGTCTCAGAAACTGTGGTCCTCAACATGTCTACACTTGTTTGGTCTGTTGTAACTTCTGTACAAGGACGTGTTCCTGTTGCTAGTGAGGTACTTCTTACACGCTGACTAGCTTTCTACATCTCAGTGAAAATATTTTAACTGCGTTCTTTGTAGGGCTTGACTTTGGCTGTGAGCTCCAACAGTGGTGAAGATATTCTCGTATCTTTTGGAGGATATAATGGACGTTACAACAATGAGGTTGGTAGTATTTCTAATGCCTCTATGTTATAATGCTTCTTACACTTTTTCCTCTTAATGATTTTTGTATTTCCCTGTTAGGTCAATGTTCTTAAGCCAAGCCACAAATCTACCTTGCGATCAAAGATCATGGAGACTCCTGTGCCTGATAGTGTTTCTGCTGTGCACAATGCAACTAATGGCACCAGGGATCCGGAGTCTGAGTTTGAAGTGGGCCAAGAAGGAAAAATAAGGGAAATTGTTATGGATAATGCTGACATAGAGCCCATGGTATGAGAATTGACAGCCATGTTCATTTTTGGTTGGGTTAGTGTTCATGCTTTATAGTTTTTTTCTGTATCTGGATGCTGCTCGGTTAACATTTTAACATTTTAATTTTGAAGCAGAAATCTAGAGCCCGGGGAAGCAGAGAAAACATTATAGCAACTTTGAAGGCAGAGAATGAAGAACTGGAAACATCATTGAACAAGGAGAAGTTGCAAAATCTCCAGTTAAAGACAGAGTTAGCCGAAGCTGATACTCGTAACACCGATCTTTACAAGGTAATTATTTTGAAAAATTTTCAGGTTTAGATATCCAAGTAAGATGCATATGATAATTTAGATAATGCATTTTTTCCTTGAATTCCATTAATTTTGTTCTCAACACTGCAGGAGCTCCAGTCTGTTCGCGGTCAGCTGGCTTCTGAGCAGTCAAGATGTTTCAAATTGGAAGTATGTGCTGGCATTTTCCCGTATAATATTTTATTAATCTTGTAAAATTCTAGAAATTGTGTAATTGAAGTTGGCAGCACTGAGAAATGCTGGTTACTTGCTGATTTTATGAATGGATAATCGCATGATGCTTAAGATATTAGCTTCAAGTACAACAGAGAAACAGTTGACAAGGAATCAGAAATGCTGTTTCTAACTATCTACTTGAAATCAACAGGTTGATGTTGCAGAATTACGGCAAAAACTGCAGACTATGGAGACACTAGAAAAAGAACTTGAACTTCTCCAACGACAAAAGGCTACATCGGAGCAAGCTGCCCTGAATGCCAAACAGAGGCAGGGCTCAGGTGGTGTCTGGGGCTGGCTTGCCGGAACACCTGACAACCTGAAAGAAAATGACGCCTAAATTGTCAAGAAAAGGGGCCATTTTTAGATTTAATTCTCAATGATTGATTCTTAATTTTTGTTTATCATGGTTTATTTTCACAAAGAGGAGTTTTTGCAGGATTGCATGCATCCGTGATTTGGTACGCCCCGTAATTTTTCTTCTTTATGGTCCCCATTGGACTGTATTGGATTTGGAACTGATATATCATGTCAGTATAGGTTTTTTTGTCAAAGTTGTATCGATTACTTCTGAATTAAATCTTGTGAATAATTTTAGTACCTATGTAACGAACAATATACAGAGATTGTGATTTCTATTGTCGAATTATACCCTGTTTCGGTCTGGACTTAGTAAATTACAAATTATGTTTCATCTTATTTTAGTAGTTCATTTGGATTCAGGGTATCGTGGAGTTTAGGTACTAAAATTAGGGGTGAGCATTATTCGGGCCGGGTATTAATTTGGGTAATAAAATGTTAAAATACGGGTAAATCGGGTCGAGCTAGGGATTACCCGAATTGTTTTCGGTTTGGGACGGGTAACTCCGAAAAAAATTCGGGTTATCTGATTACCCGAATTAGGCTTAAAAGACTTATGAAAATATATTTCGTTATTTTTCTTGTAGAATTAACAGATTAATTATGCTAGTTAATTGAAATATTTAGTTATATTATTAATGAATTCAACTATTTGTTTTGTTTTATGTCTCTCAAATGAGATATGAGAATGTAATTCAAGTATTTAGTTATTTTGT
>JANZLH020000122.1:162974-175121 GCA_026770325.2 Erythroxylum fimbriatum | reverse complement strand
ATCAATTCAATCACTTTCATTTGCATGTAATATAACAGTATATCAGTCACAGTATCAATTACAGTAACAACAGTGGTAATCAGACTAGGTCCAACATTCAGCCTTTCAGTTGAGAATCAAAAAGTCATTTAGGTAGATGCATTCACATTCAAGTAGCACTTCCAATATCATTCTCATTCATCAAAACGCCTCAGACAAATATTGTCTGGAATCTCGTACATAATCAACATAATTCAGTACAATTTAACAAGACCGCAATACAGTTCAATAATGTACAAAACAATATGGTGAGACCATCCTAAGTTACTCACAGTGTGCTCCAAACAGCTATTACCTTGATGTCCCGGCAATGTCTGGATGCAGTCGTTCAATGTGCTTCTCTATATATACAATACATACACATATCACAATATTGCACAATTTTGTGTTTATTAATGCACATTCATGTATACTAACTATGTACAATGCATGTTCATGACAATTCTGGGTTTTTTATCATTTATTTTGTTACTTAAATCATTCGGATATCCACATTCCATTGATCAAATCAGATTTGTTTAAAAGTACACTTTCAGGTCCATTTTGAACAATTAATTTCATCAGGAAAGTGAAGGAATTTGGTAACACTTCATTCTAACAAATTATTCTCCTATGTCTCAAGTCTCTATTGATCTGAAGATCATTCAATTTGATTTATTATTCTATGAGTTATGCACAAAATACCACAGACTGTGTACATGTGAAATTTTGGCTAATGCAAGGTCATACATTCAAGTTGTACACCTCATATCTCTCAATTCCAATATCCAAAAATTATAAACTTTATACCAATTTAAATATAAGAGAATAAGCTACAACTTTGATGAAGACACCTCAGTCTAATTCGGCCTACATAAATACAGTTTATTCAATAACCACAGGACATGATTTCTGTCCCTGGTAGTGCTTCAGCTTAAGCTAAGACTCAATTACATGACAATTTTGAAAATATTAGAGACAGAAATAAATTCAACTTCTTCAAGAAAGTTGTAGAAATATGTCTCTAGTTTAATCTGAATCAAGAATCAACGTATTTGGAAATCTACAGATCAAGTTATAATCAGAATATCGAAGCATGTTCATGAAAATTTTCCAGTTCATAACATTCCAGCAGACTTCCACACTTTCATCCTGTCAATCACTTTCAATTTAATTCAGATAGCGATGGAGAGAAAGAACAATATCTTAGGAATCTATTGATCAAAGTTTCAAGTCATTTGGAAAAAGTTATAGCTAAAAGAATTAGGGTTGTTCAATGAAATACTCTAGTTTATAACCCATACATGTAAACCACCACCTTTCCTCTCTCTAGAACGCAGACCATCTTCTTCACTGAATTGCACTTCTTCTCTTCTTCTTTTTTTTTTTTTTAACTTCTATCTTATTCAATTAACACATATGAATTCTAACCAACTCTTTAACTTCCATTTTAGCTCATTACAACTCAAACAATTCAAAAAATCCAAGGTTTAAGCATAACATCAAAAACAGAATTATATATAATTGTTCATCATTTTCTGCATGTATCTTCATCAACTACACTTTTGCATAACTAGTTTCAACCCAAAATAGAATCTACTTCAATACTTTTCTCTATCACATTTATCTCCGCATTTATACTCCCCTTTCCATTTAATTTACTATAATTCATAGTTACATTTCAAACACTACCATCACACACGCAGTCCATCACCTTCTTCTTCCTTTCTCTAATGCAAGTTTTGTTTTCATGAACAGTAAAAAATTCTCAATAGAACATATATCCTATTTTTCACATATTTCCAAAGTTACAACTTCACAACTTTCATCTTAACACAAACAATTCACAAAAAATCCAAAAGTTAAACATAAACACCAAAACCCAAAACACACTCTCTCTCTACTGTTTTTTTTTTGTTCCTAACTTTCTGCACTTCTATATTTTTCTTCCCTCATCAGTACATGTTTTTCTATAATCTGAATCCTTCTTAAAACACAACACCACATTGCTCTATGTTCTCTTTTAACTCTAACCTCACTTAAATCCATCACCAATATTTCCCAAACTGTTACGCATATATAACAAAAATAGAGCATGAAGTTTACTCCAACATTACTGCATATATATTTCTGCACATCTTTTAATCTTCTCATTCCTATATTATTCAACTCATACATAAATTACTTACACCATTTTCTTCTTAGTTCAACGCAACCAAAAATAAGTCAAAAATTTAAGATTCCCATCTAGTTCCGAAACCAACATATTCATGCATGTTTTCATTTTTCTGCACTTTTCTAACTCTCAACATATGCATTTCTTTTTACTGACATCTACACTTTCGCTTCATTTAATCTCTTTTTATATCACAGCCTTCCCTAATCCTCGTTTCTTATCATAAAACCCATTTAAATTCATATCCATACATATTCCACAGATTCACATAGGAATAGTAAAAACAACCTATATTCGTTTTTCTGTAGACCAAAAACAAAGTATATAGAGTATGAACATATTCATTCCTACAATTATTCCCAGTCACTTCATTTATCATAACCAATTTAGCCAAGTTTAAACATCACCAAAATACCATTAAATTATTACCAAAATCACTTACTTGATTTAACAAAGCTTTTGGCAATGTGGGTGAATCAAGTGTACAGAGTGAGCAATTGGTGTTTCAGTGTTGGTAAACAAGAAGAAAATTGTTTTTGTTTAACAATGCTTTCGGTGAAGAGACAACAATAGAGGAATGAGCTTCACCGAACCCATACACCACCTGGCTATATTGCATGTTCTATACGTGTCATTGCTCACTACTGCCACATGTCACAATTTCACTGGTCTATTATTTTTAATCTAAAAATACTCCAAATATTCAAAAATTCCCAAAATTCCACCAAAAATTTGAAATAATCAGATTATGCTCCAAATAAATTTTTAGCCCCAATAATTCACATTTCATATTTTAATTGCATTTTTAACAATTAATTATACCCGAAAAATGTTAACGAATGCATGTACAATTTTTTTTGTATCAAAATAAATATTCACATATGTGTGAATATACAATGATGCATGAGCATGAATTATGCTTCCTAATTTCTCATTAATCTCTAATAAACACAATTTTAATGAATTATGCTTCCTAATTTCTCATTAATCTCTAATAAACACCATTTTAATCTTAATTCAAGTGACAGGATGTTACAATAATACTATTTCTTGTGGTATCATTTGATCATCATTTGTGACTTGCACATTATTTTCTAGTTCATTATTGACAATATCTTCTTGTGGACTTGGAATATTAACTTGTTCTATTATGTTGCGTAAATGCAATACAACAAGAGGAACGACAACTTAAGAAGAGACATTGGGTGAAGGATTTTTGACCTGATTCTCTTGAATAACCACCTTTTATGGTTCCCTACTCGCACTGATTTGTCCATTTTCAATGAACCTAGTATTGCTAGACTTAACTATTCTTGTACCCTAGTTAGGACAATAAAATATGTACCTTTTAGACTTTTTTGGATAACCGATAAAGTAGCCACTAATAGTTCTTGCATCAACCTTCCTTTCATGAGAATTATAAACCCTTATTTTTGCTGGGCAACTCCAAACATACAGGTAGCTCAAGCTAGATTTGCTACCTGTCCATAATTCATAAGGTGCCATAGGAATTGCTTTACTAGGAACCCTAATAAGTAGACATGTAGCTGTCTTTAATGCATATATCCATAAAGGTAAAGGTACATTAGTGTAACCTAGCATACTCTTAACTATATCCATAAGAGTATGATTCCACCTTTTAGCTACACCGTTTTGTTATGGTGTACCAGGCATTGTATGCGCAGCTTTTTTGTCATCTTAAAAGAGTTCAATATTGATTTTTTTGTTCGGCAGAAACAAACAACAGTTTTGGTAATGGCAAAATGGTTAATTAATTTAATTTGTTTTGAGAAGTAATAATAGACTAAATAGATGATGCACAATTTTCAAAACTAAAACTCCATCAAATAGCCCGAGCACTTCCTTCTACTGCTATAAACTGGGGCATTGAAATATAATAAAAAAAGAACAAGATCATTCAAGCATAAACAACTATGATGATCATAAACACTAGGCAACTTGGCCAAACATTTTAAATAACGTGTAAACCATGAAAGTTTAATCTAAATAAACATTCCACATTTAAGCAAAGTATGACCGTCCTCGGGCAAAACATCCAAATTAAGCTCATTGACCCAAACATTGACTCAATTCCCATAATTTTCCAAGACTATATAATCATAAACAAAGATGAATGACTTTCAAAAATCATAGCAAGAAATCAACATTCCAAGCTTTTACTCATGATCAATCAATATTCAATATCTTCAAAAACTGAGCAATTTAATGGTAGACTCGGAAAATGTGTTTAACTAAAATATATCCATAGGTACACTCAACACCATTCATGATCATGACAATCCATAATTTTGCATATCAATTCATTTCTCCACCACTAATGTTCACATGCAAAATCATAAATCAAAGGACTTTTCAAGGTTGTAATGTGGGCAAAGGTAAGGTGAGATCTATTTAGGTCAAGTAGCTTAAAAGTCATCAAAGCTAGTGAAACAAAAGTAAGACTCATCAAAAACTGGGTACCGTCAGCTATGACAAATGCAACAATTACATTTCACAACCTCATTCAGCTCTCACACACAAACCTCATAAAGCATATACTAATCCAAAGGAACCACTCATACAATTTATACCAATGAAATCCTAAAAATGAACCTTCCAAGCCAACCTCTACCTCATATTTAACATGCTCAAATAACACATCCATTACAATTCTAGGAAGATGCATCAACCATAAACAATTTTTCAACATATAGGCCATTCTTCCGTAATAAATTTATTTTCAACATTTTTTCATTTTTTTCATTTTTTTCTCTCTTTTTTTCATTTTCTTTTCTTTTTTCTTTTTTTCTTTCTTTTCCTTATAAAATTGAAATAAACTACATCAACATGGGGATTTCAATGATAAGACATAAAACATCATCCCAAGATTATAACCAACCCTCACATATGGACACCCCCATACTTAGAATATTGTATATCCACAAACTCAACAATCACAAATGTTCCACTAGCTTTATGACTTGGGTAGGACATTTGGTTAAGTTTAAAAGCATAAAATGTGGTTTATACAAAAAGAAAGGCTAAAGCTTAAAAGGATTTATCAAGGGGAAAAAAATCATAACAATAAGATAGGTTATTTGGCTAATGTAGTTTACAAAAAACAAAGAACGCTTAATCATATCCATGTTAATGCATATGATAAAAATGTGGTCTCGATTAGAAATTCAACACAAAATCAAGATGTACATGTCATGAAGGTCACACGTTATCAAATGGCAATGAGACTGATATGGATGTGTCAATCAAATATGGCTCAAAATCTCACCGGCTTTGTCTACCATTAGTCGCCACTCTTCTAAAAATAATGCACATTAAGAAACCACAAGAGCAAAAGTACATGCCAAATTTTGCTATGGATTTTACTTATCAACTCACACTCTAATTATGATTAAATAATCTTAAAAGCAATAGAAAACAATAAAACTTTTGATTTTGTTCGTTTAATTTTGTAAACCACCTGACGAGTCACGTAAGCTACGATTAAGCTCAACAAACATGCATTAAAACTAATGTACCACACCCCCACACTTAAACGTTGCATTGTCCTCACTGTAAAATCAAATGCCAGAAATGGAGTAGCTAACAAAAATAACATATGCAAAAATGTAAAAGACAAAAATTAACTTCCCTTGGGTTGCCTCCCAAGTAAAGCCTTTGTTTAATGTGGTTGGCTCAACGACCAGTTGTGTGCTTTAAGTGACACTAGTCACATCCTCCAGCATTAATGTTTGGCCCCGTTCCCAAGCCCAACCAAGGTGTTGGACCACATTCCCAGAGCCCAACTATCCAAACCGATGTCAAAAAGGGTAAGCGGGTTTCCTTGTAGGGTTATTTCAACGAACCCTCACTCGCTTTGAATCAATCCTTTCGAATTCAAAGCCAAAAGCTACCAATTTTTGTGGAGGGGTAGCAGAACGAGTTAGAAATCCAATGCTTCAAGAATCACTCAATTTGGAGGTCGGACAAAGGAGTTATGGCAAAAGGAATCCAATATGTTTATTTCCTTATTTCAACTGAACATGTCTTGGCGCGATTGCCATAACGGTTTTTACAAATGTCAGATTGATTTCGTTTTTAGGCCATTGAAAAGAGGACATCGCGATCTACAACTCTTATGAAGACCTTAAAGTGCGCTTAGGCCTCTAAAATGGTCAAAATCACGATTTACTGTAGCTTTCCCGTTGATGTCCGTTTAACGGACATACACTGGGCTGAGGGTCCTTTTTCAACCGAGAAGGTCGGTTAAATAGACCTAATGTCCGTTAAACGGACATGGGTGACCCAAAACTCCTACCAAACCTCTCCAATGCTTCCAACATCCATCCTAACACCATATACACCTATAATCTCCCCAAAATCAACCCTTCAAGTGTAATAACACTCCTCAAACATTCAATTTACCAATTGAAATGCATTAAACTTCCAAATCTCAACTCAAATAACTCATGTCATACACAAAATCTCATCATTCACCATGGCTATCATACTCATACTTCCCATACAACATCATCACTTATAATGGCCATATCTCTAAACTCCGACACCCAAATTTCACAAACTTTATACCGGTGAAAAGTTAAGAGGATAAACTACAATGTTCAAGAAGACCATTTTGTCTGATACAACCCAAATAAATCCAGTTTTCCCCCATCAAGTCAACACACAATTATTAGCCCTATGAAAACTTGAAGTATACCTTTTACACTACAAGATAAATAAGCACATACATAAGGGAACTTTTCAATCTTCAATTCATTTCCAAATCAAAATGGAGTTCATCTAGAGCTTTCATACATGGCTTTAATTACATATCGACATTACACATCAAACTTCACACAAGTTACAAAATACATTGGATGCTCAATGTTCAAGATGCTTACAAAGCTATTCAAAAGTCTAGCTACTAACTTAATACAAAAGCTAACTCTCTCGAAATTGTCCAAATGCCTGCAAGGATTTACTGATCTTCTTGATCTGCACCCGAGGAGTGGGAAAATATTGGGTTGAGCCACATAACTTAGTGGCAAAGATATTTATAGCCATTGGCGATGAGCCGCACAATCAAACATATATATATATATATATAAACATTCACATAAGCATACGCTTCACAATGAAAGTTCAACATTGACAATTCAATTCACATTTCACAATTCATAACATCACCACATATTGGATGTAATTCAATTCAAAGCATGGCTTAACACATCAAAATGAAAATGGACAACCAAATGGCTCGAGAATTCCGTGAAACAAAACGGCGAAACCGAAGTTTACACCGTAAACGAAACGAGTCCATTTTCAGATCTCGTGGGCCACAAGCGGGCAGCCAGGAGAAGGCTTTATGTCAATGTGCACGTGACTACAAAATGGTTCCTCTCTCGCCCACACACAATCAATTTTTTTCATGCTCAAATCAATCGTTCATATTCTCATACTTTTCTTTATACAAAATGCCATGACACAATTCAATGGCATAGCATGATCATACTCAACTCAGTTATAACAAAATGTCATACATGTTGCAATGCATGACATAGCATAAAACACATCATAATGAAATTTCAACATAACAACAATTCAAACAAGCCATTTAATACACAATACACATACAAGGCATTTTGCTCATATTACACAACAACTATAAATAAATTACCCACCTTGTCTCTTGAAGCTTAGCTCTCTTAGAGAACCTTCCTAGGAATGATCTTACCAACTGATTATGAATTAAAGCCCCTTGATATGTCCAGTTATCATACCAGAAAGAGATTCTATCTCCTACCCTAATTTGACATGTAATATGTTGTTGAACATCTTCCTTCAACCTGAGGATTTGGTTGAAGAACCAAGAGTAACTGTCTTTACTTCTTAGAGCCTAAAAACTCTCACCCTTTAATATATAGATGTCAAGCCATTTGATCCATAGTGATTGTTTTTCATTTAGGATTCTCCAAATTCTCTTAGTCATTAGAAATATGTTGTTCTTGCTAGTTGACTCCAAACCTAATCCACCTGCCTACTTCGACTGACAAATATGCTTCTAATTCACTTTAGCAATTCCTTTCTCACCTTTTCCTTTACCCTATAGAAATAGCTTCATCAGTTTTTCCACAGTTTTATTAATTCCTTTGGAGAGGAAGATGTAAGAGCGCTAGTAAACTTGCATAGACATAATTACCGACTTCAAAAGCTAAAGTTTATCTCCATAGGATAGGGTTCTATTAGTCCAAGACCCTAATATTTTCTAAATTTTTTCTATTAAAGGAAGACTTTCACGAAATCTTAGTCTCCTGAAAGAAATAGAAATGCCCAAATATAGAAGAGGAGGATCTTACTTTTTCATGCCAGTTCCTTATGACAAGGAATGTGATAGGTGAGCAACACTTTTGGATAGTAAGAAGTAGCTTTTGTAAAAATTGATACTCAATCCAGACAGCTCCTTAAAATTATGGAGAGTACTCATTAGTAAAGAAATTGAAGGAGTATTTGCCCTACTTAGAAGAATAAGATCATTTGCAAAACATAAGCTAGTTAGGGAAAGCTTCTTACATTTAGAATCGTATCTGAAGTTGGAGTCAAATGAAGTGTTGTGTTTCAACATAAGGGTGAGAACTTTCATGCAAATAAGGAATAAATAAGAGGAAAGAGGGTCCCCTTGCCTAAGTCCTTTTTTCCCTTTAAACGTCTTTGTAGGCCTTCTATTAATCAATATTCCATATGAGGCAGTTGTAATGCATTCTTGAATCTATTTGATAAACTTATGGGGAAAAGTCATAACCTCCATAGTCTGTAGCAAGAATCTCCAGTTAACACTAGCAAAATCTTTTTGTAGATCTACTTTAATAGTGCAATTTTGAGGGCTTCTATTTCTAATGTACCCTTTCAAAAGCTCCTGCAATAAAAGGATATTATCCCCAATATGTCTACTAATCATAAAAGCACCTTAATTCTCACTAATGTGTAAGTGAAGAACATCTTTCAACCTATTTTCCAAAATCTTGTTGATGATCTTATAGAGGAAATTAGTTTACGATATAAGTCTAAAATCACTCCAAGTGACCAGGTTAGAACTCTTAGGGATCAAACATAGAAAGGTCCTATTAATCTCCTTAAGCAAGACACCATTTTGGAAAAAACTCCTGTATATCATCTTTTACGAATCTCCCAATGTTTCCCAAGTTCTTTTAGAGAAAAAACCATTCAAGCCATTTGAACCCAGAGCCTTAGAACCATTCATGCTAAAAACCACCTTCTATATTTCCTAATCCGTGACAGGTCTAATTAGGAAGGATGGTTTATGTTCAGGAATCTTGGCTGTAACATATTGCCTAAGATCCACTCCATTACTTGCAGAATGACCTTCAGTGCCTAAGAGATTTTAATAAAAATTCCTAGCTTCCTTAACAATTTCAACTTGGCCAAATAAAGTTTCCCCATATTCGGATTTTATAAAAGTTATTCTATTGACATTTCTTCTAGTGGTCACTAAATTGAAGAAAAATTTTACACATATTTCCCCATCCTTAATCCAATTAATTATGGCTCTCTACTTCTATAAAGAACATTGATTATCCACTATTTGCAAGTATGACTTAAGTGCTTCCCTCTCGACTATAGCTAGATTGCAATCAGTTAGGCTAGTTGCCAAAGATTTTTGAATTATCGATAGCTTGCTTATTGCTTTCTCTATCTCCTTTGTGGAATTTTGACCTCTCCTCAAGTTTAACAACTTCAATTCCTCTTTAATAGCCTTGAGCCTTTGCAAACAAATAAACTGCTTAGTATCGTAGATCTCATGCTCCAGTCCGTTAGTAATTGCTTCTTGAAAACCCTCCACATCAACTAGAAAATTGTTGAATCTGATAGGGTGATGGATTCTAATCATTTTAAACAAATTATTCACCTTGATAGAGGTATGATTAGAAATTCCTGGATCTAAGAAATTGGTTGAACTCTCTGAAAAAGTAGTTAACCAGTTCACATTCACCATAGCTCTGTCTAACTTTTTTACGAATGACCTAGTTAAAGCTTCGCTTGTTGGACCAAGTGAACCTATGACCTTCATATTTTAAATCTGTTAATTCCATATCCTGCATGCATTTAAACAAATCAGAGGTGTAGTTGAGTAGGTTGCAGTTCCCTTCCACCTCTGATCTGTATAAAGTGGCGTTAAAATCCCCACTAACTAACCATGGACCCCGAACTGAAGCTTTGAGTCTTCTAAGGGAATCCTAAAGTCTAGTTCTTTGAAACCCTATATTAAAACTATAGACAAATGTAGCTAAAGCATAAGTGTTTTCCATTTTGAAGTTAAGATTTGTGTGGATAAATTGCTAACTGGTTTCCATAACTTCCACTTCTAAAAGATCTCCATCATAAACAATAATAATCCTTCCATAGTCATGACATTAGTGGTTTGTGAGAAATTTCCATTTGCTACCTAAACAACTTAATTTATTCAGGTTTGTTTCCCTAATTTTGTTTCCATTAAACAAATAACATAGGTTTTTCCTTCAGAACAAAATCTCTTACGGCATTAAGCTTAGAAGGGTTGTTTATTCCTCTTACATTCCAAACTATCAAGATCATATGAGGTTGCTTTTCCCTTTGGAGCCTTTCTTACTGCTCTCGTTGCTTTTCTGAGAGATTACTTGTTCAAAATATTCCTTTTGAGTAACTCCTCTCTACTGTTCTTCCAGCTATTGAGTTTGCTCATTTATTTGGATTTCCTTATCTCTATGACAAGGATTTATCCCACTAGTTTCACTTTCCATTTGGTTCCCTGATAGTTTATTTGAGGCAACCAAAGTTTGCTGTTGAATTTCCACCTATTGACCTAAATCTGGAAAAGTATCAACTTGGATACTCTCACCTTTTGTAGGTAGATCACTTTTAGCCTAAACTAACCTACCTAGGCTTTCACGATTATCTAATACATGTTCAGCTTCCTCCAACTCTTTGTTATCTATAGAATTTAGCTTCTCCAATCTCGTCACCTCTTAATAATCTCCTCTAGTGAAAACTCTCCCCATTTGTTTCCATTCTTTGCCTTGTGCTTTTAGGGAAGGTTTCCACTGATATGTAGCTAATACCTTGTCTTCTCTGAGAGAATACCCATCGGCCAACCTTAAGATAGGAATGTTGTCTTTCATTTCCATATAAATATCCATACTCACACATAATCGTGCAAATCCAATCCGTTTTCTCAAAGCAATGTTTTCATCCATACAGATTGGTTTTCCGAAGTGACTAGATAGCATAATCAAACCTATGGTTGTCCAATATTCCAAGGGAATATTATGGATATTCACCCATAGAGGAATGTTTTTCAATTTAATTTTCTCTAATTTCATACCCGGTTACCAATTTTGAAGAAATAAAGGAAGTTGAGAGATGTGCCAATGGCCTTTTTCAATTACCTTTTAAGCTTCTGATTTGGAGGAGAAGGTAAAGATTAAATTATCTTCCTCAGTTAGCATAACCTTTATTAGTCCTCTACCTTTCCAATTTCTCTGGGTCCAAGCTTATATCAGAGAAAAAGCTGGCCTTTTATCCAGAAAAAATCCAATGAGCACAGCGTCATATGTCCTTGCTCCTTCCTATAGAATGTCTAGACTTGGAGCCACCATTAGCTTTCCTTCAATCTCATGTGGTGGATAGTACATCAAAGAAGAGTCAGAATTGTCACCCATAACCTATTTCCAAGTCTTTCTAGCCCCTTTATTATGTTGATGCATACTGTTGAATGGAGCAGAAGCTTTATGAGGTGAAATGGAAAAGGTTGGGGGTGGGATAGTTTGATTTGTAGAGTGAGATGGGGAAGAAGAGTGAGATGCAAAGGGTGTTGCAAGTTGAGAAGGGGATGAAGGGGAAGAAGAGGGAGATGGGTTGGTTGAGGGTAGAGGTAGAAAGTATGTCTCTACCTCTACCCT
>JANZLH020000122.1:136830-150631 GCA_026770325.2 Erythroxylum fimbriatum | reverse complement strand
AGGCGCCTTATAGGTATCGTGACAAGATAAGTCGCCTTGTATCTCATACAAGTCGCCTTATACAAACAAAATGCAAGAACAAGTCGCCTTGTATCTCATACAAGTCGCCTTATACCTACAGGATGGCTCGATGATGTTCAAATTCTCGGATAATTCTAATCTTTCTGAGATTATAGAACAAGGGACGTGGCATATTGGGGATCAACCCCTATTTTTGCAACAATGGAAACCTGGAATGGGTTTAGATAGAGCCTCATTCAATGTTATCCCCATATGGGTGCAATTTCATGGATTACCTATGGAATATTGGATGGTCGAAGGCTTGAGCCACCTGGCCAGTGCATTAGGCAAACCAATCTGTATGGACTCACAAATTGCATCAATGGAGAGGATTGGTTATGCTAAGATATGTATAGAAATTTTGAAGCTTGCTCCTTTACCCGAAACTTTCCCTATTCTTCGACTTGGAGAATCAAGTGAGATGGTAAAAGATGAAATAGCTATTTCTTATCCTTGAACACCTTCTTTATCTAACAAGAAATGGGTAGCTATAGGCAAAGTATTTAAATCAGGTTTGCATGATGAATTACTGACAAAGGATAGCCTTTCCAAAGGACAAGTGGGTTAGCCAGATAATGGGCAAATTATTGTGAAGCTGGGGGTGGTATAAATTATTTTGGGTTAGATACGATGGCCTAAAGTGAAAAGCATAGTTCTACAGGGAAGAACGAGTAAGGAATTACAAAGTTAGTGGTTATAGTGGAGACAACTAAGGTTCTAGTTAACAAAGTAACTATCCCTCCTCCAATGGCAGTTGAGTAAGAAACAATCCAACGTGGTGCAGATGAGAGTGCCAGTATGGAGTAACAATAGGTGGGCCTTCGAGTCCTACATGTACACCTAATAAAATTGAGGCAGCAATGGCAAATGGCATGAAAAATGGTTTAAAGGTAGTACATGCTCATAGAGTTTCTAAATATATGGAGCAAACTGCAACAAAAGTTTCGGAGCCAGTAACTATTATTAATAACTAATTAGATTCAGACTTAGATGATGCTACTCCCAGTCAGACTATAGTAGTAACAACTAAAAGGGGTGCAGACAAAGGGGTTATATCCCCTGAATGTCTTTTTTAAGGGCCCCCCTAGATGACGATCCTAGTATAGAATACCAGGGGTTAAATGACCCCTTTAAGAAGGTGTTGGTATAGGAAGTTGTAGCAAAGAAGAACCCTGTTTTGGTGGGGCTCCTAAAGACCAAAATAAAGGTTAGTTCTGTCTAGAAAGGTATGACTTTTTTGGGTCATCAATGGAAGTTTAATCATAATTATCATTATAATGGCAGAATTTTCTGTTGGTATAATATGGATTTGGTTGAGGCTTATGTTGTCAAGATGAGTGAGCAATTCATTCATTTACATTGTTGGCTAATAGGTAAGTTCCATTTTGAAGTTACAATTATATATGCCTCGAATTTCGCTTTTCAAAGGGCAAAGTTATGGGAGGAGATGCAGATTATTCATGCTGGTATGCAAGTTCCGTGGTCAGCTCTGGGGGACTTCAATTGTTGTCTAAAGTCAGATGAAGTAGAGGGAGGTGTGGGTTTCCATACTGGAATAGGGAAAGAGCTCTCTCAGCTGCTTCAACTGGTTGATTTATTGGACCTTAAAAGGCTAGGTAGATGGTTCACATAGGAAAACAAACAGTAGGGGAATATGTTTATAAGGAAAAAATTAGATAGAGTTATGGTGAATCAAAGATGGCTTAATTCCTTCCCTAGAGCGTCGACTTTCTCTGGAGATCCGTTATTCTCAAACCATGCTTGTATTTTGGTTCGACATATGTGTGTTGGGTCATGTATAGGTTCTCCTTTTAGATTTTTCAATGGTTTAACTCAAGTAGAAGGTTTTATGGCCATAATCAATTAGGTTTGGGATTTAGAGGTGTTTGGGTACAAAGCTTTTCAACTTATGCAGAAATTGAAGTTAGCCAAAATAACTATCAAACAATTTAGAAAAGAACGTGTTCAGGACTTGAAATAGATGAGTAAAGCCTTGACAGAGGTTTAGCAATAGTGTTATACGGATCCACATAGCATTAGATTAAGGACTCTTGAAGCAGATCGATTAAAGCATTAACAAGAAGCGTTAAGATTGCATAGTTCAATTATTAAACAGAAAGTAAGGCAAACATGGCTTAAAGAAGGGGATATCAATTCTAAATTTTTTTCAAGTGTCTTTGTTGGCTCGGAGGAATATTAATACCATCATTAAATTGAAGGACCAGGTGGGTAACATGATATCTGATCAGCATGAGATCTCTGACAACATTCGAGGTTACTTTCTCAATTTAATGAGGAGTACTGAAGTTCAACAGAGTGGATTTGGGGTAGGCAATGTTCTGGAGTTCCGTCCAAACAAGACACTCTTAGCAATGCTCAATCCCCCTTACACTGCTCAATAGGTGAAAGAGGTGTTGTTTCGACGCCTGGTCTTGATGGGTATTTTGCGGGTTTTTTTCAACAAACTTGGGACATCACAGGCCCTCTCTTAACTAATGTGGTGCTAGTGTTCTTTTCTTCGGGCTCATTGCTAAAGGAGATCAACCATACTTTCATTTGTCTAGTTCCTAAGACAGATAGGCCTGCGATGGTTACAGACTATCGCCTAATTTCTTGTTGTTTGACTGTCTATAAAATTATCGCTACATTACTAGGGGATAGATTTAAAGTAGTGTTGTCAGAGGTGGTAAATTTGGCACAAGGTGCTTTTTTTCCATTGAGAAGCATCAGTGACAATATACTAATTCTTCAAGAGTTGTTGGGGGAGTATCATACTAGGAAGCATATTAAGAGTTGTGCATTGAAGCTTGACTTATATAAAGCTTAAGATACCATTAGTTGGGAATACTTGAAAACTTGTTTAGAATCCATCGACTTACTTAATAGATTTTGTCATTGGATTCAACAATGTAAACAAACTACGTCGATGAGTGTGATCCCTATAAGACATTTTTTTTAATACTATAGGGATTAGGCAAGGGGTTCACTTTCCCCTTACCTATTCACTCTAGTTATGGAGGGATTTTCAAGAATTGTTTCTAAACTTGTGGATAGAAATGGTTTGTTTCAATACCATTTTAAATGTAGGGATTTGAAAATGTCACACTTGCTCTACGCTGATGATGTTGTTATATTTTGCAAGGCTGAACCTCAAGTTATTATGATGATGATGAACATGGTATACTTATTTTCTGGTTGGTCGGGGATGAAGAAAATGAGGAGAAGAGTGGCATGTATGCGTCCTCCAATGTTAGGAATCCTGAATGGATAAGCAATATGGTGGGGTTTAAACTCCTTTTTACTATTTGGGGATTCCAATTACTTCAGGTAAGCCTAAGTATTCAGATTTTATTCCTTTAATAAAAAACTGAAATCTAGAATCCTTGCTTGACATAACAGATTCTTGTCATTAGCTACTAGAGTCACCCTTATTACATATGTTTTGAATAGTATGCATGTCCACTGGGCTTCTCATATGGTAATCCCAAAGAGAGTGATCAAGGAAATGGAGAGATTACTAAAATCTTTCTTATGGTCTGGTAAAGCAGAAAATAGCAAAGGGGCCAAAGTGAAGTGGAGTGAAATTATTCTTCCAAAGAAGCATGGGGGATTAGGGGTCATTTCGATTACTCAAATGTAACAGGTTTTGCTACTGAAGAGGATTTGGAGATTATTTGTAAATAAGGAAGCTTTGTGGGTGAAATGGGTGCAGACTTATCATCTTAAATCTCAAAATTTTAGGAAGCTCCAACAAAACTATGAATATTAATAGATTTTTAAGAGCATGTTGAACCTTAGGGAGCAGATTTATCCTTGTATGAAGTATAGTGTAGGGGATGGAGAAGACATATGGCTGTGGTATGATAACTGCACTGAGTTTAGTCCTCTTCAGTTGCGTAATGACTTACAAGTGTTAAGAAGTAGGATTCTTAAGGAGGCTAAAGTTGCATGGTTCATCTAGGAGAGGGATAGGATCTATAATATTAGGCATTTTCAATTGTTAGAGAACTACTTATCTGAGCTGCCTACTATACAAAGGAAGGATAAGCTGATATAGACTTTACATGCTAGCGAGATATTCAATAATAGGTCAGCTCATAATCTACTGTTGGCACCAATGGAGTCAGTCTCGTGGGCAGAAACCATATGGAAGCAAGTTTTGAGTCCCAAAACTGCCATTTTCTTGTGTTTAGTTTTAAAGAACAGATTAGGAACTAAAGACTGATGATTTGGGAGTTACGATCCGCTATGTGTCTTATGTAAACAAGTAAATGAGAGTAGAAATCATTTGCTATTTGAGTGCAGTTATAGCAAATTTGTATAGAGCATAATTTCGAACATGATTCGACTTCCAAGATTTTCTTTTGATTGGAATGAAACATTGAAATCTACCATTCGGTACTCCAACTGAGGCCAGAGGGATGGATTAATCATCAAGACTTTTTTCCAGATCCTGATCTATTATATTTGGTGGGAAAGAAATAGGATAATCTACAACACAAGTATGAACTTGTTGAGGCAATTGTCAATTTGATTAGAGAGACTTTGATAGCCAAAGGGAAGCAAGTCAACATTAGCCAAGAACTTAGATCGTTATGGTTAATTTGATATTTTATTTGTAATTGTTGTACATTCTGTGTAGTGTAACTTTTTACTGCTTTTAGGATCCTCGAGGAGGATCGTGTATAAATTTCTGCTTTGTTAATATATTTCCTTTTAAATTTCCAAAAAAAAGCCTCTTTGAAGTTATAATTCATATACAGCTTCAGAATTGATTTGTTGACTGTAAAAACATCAGTAAAAGTAGTATGTATCATATAATGTACAAAACTGGTTCTCCCAATGGCTATGTTTTTGGCAAGGTGCTACAAAACGTGCAAACTTGAGTCTCCCAGTCTTTACTGATGAAGTGTTATTACATATCCATTCTGAAAACCAACTTCAACTAACCCAATTAACAAATCCCGCATAGCCAATAAATGCCTGCTACATTGGGATTCCTAGGCATTCCGAAACAAAACTCTACATAAATCCAAAATAAAGCAGTATAAGCACAAATAGATACATCATTCTACCTGAATGGAGCAAGTGGATTTGGACTGCTAGGAACTTTCAGGCTTCTGAGCTCTTTGCATACATGATCTAACATGCCGAGAAAATCTCTTACAATCACGAAAATACGAAGTGGGTTTGCTTCATCTTTGCTCACATCCCCATGGAAGTACTCAGTAATTTCTCTAACATGTAACATAACTTTGTCTTCATCTTCCTGCAACTCCTTCAGGTTCTTCTCAGCATAATTTTGGAAGGATTTCATTGAGTGAATAAATTTTGTGCTCTTTTCATCCATTGACAAGTCCTTTTGTACAAGATGCTGTAATTTGACCATTCCATCTGATAAATACGAGACTGAGCTTGCAAGAACATCTATGTCTACTGTAGCAGTTTTCTTGACATTGTAGAGTTCTGTACTTAAACCAGCAACAAGGCCTAAGCCCATCTTTCTATAATCTTTTTCCTTCTGTTCAATTGTTTTATTTTTGTTTTTCTGATTGATCTTTCCCATGATACTATCTGCGACTCGAATCCCTTCCGACCTTGTTATTTCTTGAACAACAAAATGTAGTAATGTAGTTTTTCCATCTGTTCCTTTCACATCAGCGAGCTTGAGGAGAGCATCGAGTTTGAATGCTTTAGCACCTCCTCTGATTGTTCCAACATTCATGCGATTGCCTGTTTTGAGCACGGCTTCCAGTAATTTCATGAAGAGCCGGCTAGACCTGAGTTCTTTGCAAGCCTCCTAGTACATGATATGGTAATGCAAGTTTAATGTAAGATATCGGTTGCAGACTTTCGGTAAAGGATGGACTATTTTTATGGTAATTGTTACCTCTAGCATTGAAAAAGAGTTTCTCAAAAGAGCCACCTCGTCTTCGAAAGTTTCCTTGTATAGCATTGCTTCAACCCTTGCGAACGCAAATGGTACTCTAAGCACTTCTCTGACAAATTTCTCTGCTGCTCCAAGTTCGTTGATGTGTCCTTTATATTCACAAAGCTTAGCCTCTTCTTCCTTAGTTGGTGCCATCTTCCCCAATGCCTCAAGTTGTTGCAGTCCCAATCCATCCCCTGCTTCTCACAATTCCAAGATTGTTAGTACTTGCTGAAGGAAAATTGCTTTTCTGTTAGATTTTGTCTGACCATGACATTAGGGATGAGTCAAAAGTTGATCTAGCTTGGTTCATTATTCATCACAAGTCGGTCTCGATTATTATTTTCCTGAAAATATTAAGATTAAGCCTTGCATGTATCTTGTGGTTGCCCTTTTTTCAGATATGCATATTTGTACCTCTTATCAGTGCCTCGCAAACTTGATCGGCGGTTGAATTCAAGGCTTTAGAAAGTATAGTTATGTTCTGTAGCCTCTTGGGCTCAAGGACGTGCTTGCTTGGAGATGGACTTTTGCTCTTCACTTCATCGTTCTTCAAAGTACCTTGTAAGTTGTACCCAAAAAGTGATTCGATCATCTCCTCGTCTAACCTGTTTCATAAGTCTAAGATGCTAAATTTTCCAGTAGAATGTCACAGAAGCATCATATATAAGAACACTACACTTACTCGAAGGAGCTTGATCTTATCTTGTCCCACACCATACTACGATCTGGTGCGGCTCTAACTTTATCCCAGTGAAGGGGCTTTAGTTTTGCAAGTGGAGCTCCATCCTTGCCCAAAGGCATGTTGGGAGGAAATTGAGATGGTGGAGGAGGTGGTCCTTTGGCTTTTAGAAATGACGGTGGGCATGGTGGTGGAGGGACAGCTAATGAAGCTTGAGAATGATTGGCACATTTCTTAGGTGATGAAGATGAGTCATTTTTGGGCTTTTGACTTAATGCTGACGAGCAATTCAAACTGGAAGACAATAAGTTTGGGAATGCCAAAGGCATGGAAGATTTAGATGTAAATTTTGTAGGCCAGGAAGATTTTCTCAAGTTGAAAAAAGACCTACTTGGCACAGGAGCAGGTGGAGGTGGTGGTGGAGGAGGAGGAGGAGGAGGAGGAGCTGGTGCTGAAGTAAATGTACAAGCCAAAGCGTTGTCACAGTCATTATTTGAATATTGTGGGAGGTTCTGTTGCAAATTTGCAACGGAAATTGAGATATGATCAGGTGTTGCTTGTGGTGTGTATAAATTTGTGGATGAAGATGGTCTAGATGGTGATGTCTTGGGAAATTTTGAAAGTGAAAGTTCTGAAGTTTCAGTAAGACTGCCAGCTGAAGCATTGGAAAGCAGATTAGCAGGAGAATATGAATCAACGAAAGAATGAAAAGATTCATCATCAGATGAATGGCATTCCGTATTAATCGTTTTATCAGCAGACATGAAGTTAGCACCATCAGACTCATATTTTGTTGATTCTACTTCCTCATGAACGGGCGTGATTTCCCTTGTAGAAGAACCACCACTGTCACAACATTCTGATCTTATTTTTAGTTCTTGGCTAGAATCCTCCCTCGTATGAAATGTCAGGTTTGGTGTATCATTATTTGATGAGTTCTCAGCATGGGCAGAAGGTTGTTTACGGCAGGAACTTTGTTCCTCTAAATCTCTACCTAAGGAAGTAAGGTACAAGAGATCAAGTACTGGATTTAGACTCACCTTGCTTGCTGATTTCTTCCACCTCACATTCTTGGCCTTACCTCTGTTCTTAACTTTGTTCCTGAACACCGTCCTTTTAGCAAAGTTTACTGTATTCCTTCTAAATCTACCAGAAATCCAGATGAAACCAAGAGCAGAAACTATGAAAGCAGCTCCTACTGAGACAAGAACTGCTGTGACAACTCTTCTTGTTCTAGCTTTATCACTCTGATCCTTGTGAACACTATGCGGTGAGTGTAATGGATTGATATGATGTAATGGAGGCCGAGAATGTACATTGATCGGCAGCCTTGGAGGGGAAGCTATCGTGTGGGTCGGATCTGGAGCCTCAGCATCAATGAGGGGTGATGGAGAAGGTGATGGTGAAACATAATTGCTTGGACTGTTTGTTTTCGGACTTCTCAGTCCAAGAAAAATTCTAAACCTTTCGACGATGGAAGTTTCTTTTCGTTCATTATCATCTTCTCCTGAAACTTTCTGTATGTGCTTCTCATCATCATACTCTGTCGCCACCATCAAATGCAACTTTTGTTGAAGTCTGCAGTTCTCTGCACCAATCAAAGTGTGAATGTTTTGTAATGATAGAAGCATGAAAATGGTGATGATGAGAATCATGAGGAGAATCTGAGAAGAACAGCCCATGTTGTTCAACCAGAAATCATCAAAGTAGCAATCCAACTTTCTCCTTATAAATCTGATTCATTTTTGCAACATTATTTATTTTTACTGGAAATAATTTAATTTGGATGGTGTAGGTGCTGGTGCTGTGAAGTGAAGAACATGTGTTGCAGAGTCTTTAATGCTACTCCAAGGAACCCCTGAGCATGGCAGTTGTAGTTGTACTGGTCCTTCTTTTATTTGTCTATACATTCTTTCTTATCTCCTCTCACATCCATAAATCCTCTGCAAAACACTGTTCTTTTATATTACAGTAGGTCTTCAGGCACTGTCCTCAACTTTTAATCGGATTCTCGCTCTGATGTCTTTAGTGTAAAGATCTTTCTTAACAAAAAGCTGATTAGATGGCCGTACATGTATTGGTGCCTAACCTATCTCCTCGTGAAAGAGATGTAGACATGTAGTTGGTGATTTTCATCAGTTTTAGTATGTAAAATTCAGTCATGGGATATGCACTTTGCATGAATCTTATAGACGCTAAAAGAAGCCAGAAGAACAGACAATTAACTGGTTTTCTTTGGGTCCCAATTTGGTTGGACTTGCCTAACCTTCAAGACCTCCATTATTAAGAGAGAGGCAGAGACAGGTTACATGGTCCATCACTGTCTCATGTGTTGAGTGTGGTATCTTCCAATTCACAAACCAACATGTAAGGTAAAGAATCTTGTGCTTTGGGTAACAGGATTCTTGGAGAAGGGATTTACAAATTTAGCAGTCTCTTTCAAACTTTATGTTGTTTTCATGTGATTTAATGTTACTTTCTTTCCATTAGCATTTGTACTTTCTTAATCTTTCAGTTGAATTAATTTTGCATCCACATCATAGTTGCAGAAAGGAATAGAAAGATCATTGCATGCATGACTTCAACCGTCGTCTAACTATGGATTCTCTCCAAAATTATCGACAAGCAAGTATATGCTCAAACGTCAAATCCATTGAACTAGCTTTTGTTTACAAGTTAATGTTCCTTGAACATTTATAGATTTCCCATTTTGGAGTGATTCTCTCGAGGAATAACAACGTAAAAATCCAAAAAAGATGCAGGTGACCTTTCTCTGTCAGATGTATTATGTTTCTGTCAAATATGAAAAATGAATCCTATGTCATACAAATTCCAGGATTCATGCAACAGATTATTAAAACGAAATTAAGGAGTTCTCTTCAGGGTTTCGATGGGAATCATGAATTCTTAGAGGAATCATGTTCTAAATAGCTGTTATAATATGGACGAGAGAAAATCAGCTGCATATTGGGATTTGCGTTTAGAATACTTCAATTTCTCTGTCGATAGGCTGAACGAAACCTTGCAGGGTTTCACCTGCATCTGATATCTGCCACCAACAAAATGCACTGCTTTTCTTTTTCCTTTTTTCTTATTGTTAAAGCTAATACGAATGAGTTGAGCCGGCTTTGGGAGGCCATCTGGAAATGGCCCGGTCCTTAGCACATTCGAGCCTTCCTCTGGCTTTTGGCTAAAAGGAAATTATTAACGAACCAGTAGCGGGTTAAACACTCCTTTACTCTCGACAGCAGTTATCACTTTTGTGGGCAGGAGGAGATTACTCTACACGCACTTCAGGATTGCCCCCGAGTGACCTCCATATGGCATCAATTCCCTCCTCACCTTCTCGCTAAGGATTTTTTTAATCTTAATGAGGAGAGCTGGATTGGACAAAACCTTGGTCAGCCACTCTAGTTCAATCAACTTGACCGAGCTCTCATCTTCGGAGTTGCCTGCTGGTCAATTTGGAAGTGAAGGAACGTGAGCATCTTTGACCCTAACTTTATTGGCCGCTCGAAGGAGTTCACCTTGTCATGGACTATAGCGTTTGGATTTTCAGGGCTCATTCGATGGCTAACCGTGGTTTTCAGGACCAGAGTCTACCACGGGATACACTGGTGGGCTGGGCTAAACCCCGTGAGAGATGGGTCAAACTAAATATAGATGGCACTGCCAGCACTGGATCCCTCCGAACCGTAGCTGGAGGACGTTTGCAGAACAGCCTCGACCTTTGGTGTGGAGGCTTTCTTCATCATATTGGTCCGGGTACACCACTGGAGGTAGAATTATGGGGGGTCCTTTCTGGGCTCCGTTTGGCATGAGATAGCAGTTGTCGACAAGTGATTGTCGAAGTGGATTCGCTGAAGGTAATCAACATCCTCTCCCCTTCCACTAACAGTCTAACTGACATCTCTTTTTTGGTGACAGGTATCCGAGGGTTGCTCCATCGCCCGTGGGAGGTCCATTTCCAGTATATCCATCGCGAGGGTAACCAGTGTGCTGATCAACTAGCCTCCCTAGTAGCTGTCTCCATGCCAGGCCTTCAGTACTTACGGAATCCGCCGTCAATTCTCCGCGAAGCCTTACTTCATGATTCGTCTGGGGTGCGCCAACCTCACAGCCTGCGCTCTGGCATACCCAAAACTGAACATTTGTATTAGATTTTTAGTGTTTTCGCTTCCCTTGTATATAAAAAAGCTAATATATAATTCACCTGTAAACCTCATTCAGAACCTATTATTATTTTCTGCCTCACTTTCGACCAAACTGGATTTCTACAGTGGACTCAAATTAAAAGGATGATTAACGCAATACATGTCTAATTTACACTTTTAATATATTTTTTTATCTCATACATGTATAGATGCATATGATAAAGTTTACAGGATAATTATATATTGCAAATAAAATTATAATGAGATTTAGATTTCATTTACGTATTATTCCTAAATTATTTCTAGTTATTATTCTTATAACACCCTAATACCTCTTAGAAGGATATACGAATGTTACACAAAACAAACCAAGATAAACCAACAACTCCCAAAAATAAGGAAAATATACATCAAATTTCATATATTTCACTAAGGTTTAAACGAGTCACAATTTGCACACATCAAATCCATACATTAAAAACAAACTCATCCTATGTTATGGTTGTTACAAGCCATTCACACATACTACAAATTTTCTCATAATATTTATGAATACAACTCAAAGCATAAGTACAAAATCTTCCAAAAGTGAATACGTCCTTCTTTAGCCATTGCGATTGTCCCAACCTTATTCTTGTCTATCAAGACCTAAATGGAAAAAAAAACCACCATGTTAAGTATATAACTTAGTGGGAAAATAATGATGCAAGATGACGACTACTTTCAGCAGTCGTCTAACATGTACATGCAAATGATCCATGACAATCAAGCAATGGAAAATACGTTATAACAAGAAGTCATGAAATGTCACATAACAAAAATTGAATATGATACTCAACGAGCATACCGACTATAAGTTTGCATCAAAGCATAAAAAATATCAAAACATATACATAATTTTCCTGCTAATCTTTTCAGAAGTGGGTAACGAGAGCAGAACATAAGATACCTATGATTGGTATCTACAGAAGAGCCAATAGCCTTTGAAACAGAAGAGACTTAAATCTCTAAAACGGAAAACACCATAGTGTCTCAGAACAGAAGCAATTGCAGACCTTTTTAATCATACCTATTTACCTACAATTAAGACTTGGCAGGTTAAAACTAATCATCAAAATACTAAAGAGCAATAATTAATACATTCAAACTCATTCCCTAATGCTTGCATTATAATTTGAAAACATTCATCATGCCCAATCAAATTTAATATGCTTTATGAACATAGTCCTTTTTCAATAATGCATCAATGAAAGCATTTAAGTAATTACATATTATAACCATGAGTTTCATATTACCCATATAACTGGGTTTGCTAAGTTTCGGTGACATCCAAAAGAGTTTGGATTAGATTCAGCAGCATTTATGTAAGGGGAAAAAATCATGTTTGGGTTAAAACGAGGGTGATGCACGACTGTACCCAAATTTCCAGCTTTTTCTCGAAACATATTTTCAGGTCAGTTTTGTATGGCAATTTTGACATAGAAACTGAAGTTTTAGGCAAAATGATCTTCTATAAAAATGTTCCTCTATGTCTTAATTTTCTCATGGTATAAATTTCATGCAATTTAGAGTAGTATCCCTAGAGTTATACCTAAAAACTACAAAATGTTCTAAAATAGGAACAACAATCAGAACTCAACTTCAAACCAACTTTCAAAACTATTAGAGACAAAGCTCAAATTCATTTCCTTCATAAAAGTTGTATTACTATGTCTTTAGTTTAATCTTCGATTAAAATTATCCCTTTTGGATATCTATAAGTCAATTTATGGCTAAAATACAAAAGTTTATTCAGTGAAACCACTCCATCTAACGAGATACACACTCTAATTAACTCATTTCAATCTTATTATGCAAGAGCAACGCCGAAAACACATCCAAATGAACCAGCAGCATCCCATTTTTGTATATAATACTTCTCTTAACAAGACTCCTCACATTACACTCAAAAACTCAAACAACATATCAAAATTTCCATACCTTTTAAAAGAGTGATCAAAACCCTAATTCTTCACTCCACTTGCTTCCCTTCTTTGGTCTTCTCCACTTCTACACGTAACATACCCATTCAAAACTCATCTTCAACAATCACATATACATAACAGAACCCTAGATGAAGAGGAGAAGAGGAAGGAGTTAATGTTCACTCACCTTAGACTTCAAATGCACAAATTTCCTATGTTTTCTTTCAAATCCCTTGAGAAATCAAATTTCACTAGACTTTGGATGAATAAAGAAGCTCAAACTTCTGATGGTTGACCCTCCCCTCTTCATATGTTTAAGTAAAGTTTGCGGTGCGTGACATGCCATATGGCTAATTCTTATGGTGTAGAATATGACACATGGCTCAATCTTATTGTTTTTTTACTTTTCACCTTTCATTAATTACAAAAATGTCCACATCGTTGTCTTATTCTATGAAATTGCATGCCATGTTACTACATTTATCAATTTAGTCCATGATTAATGTATATTTATGCATGCATAACGCAATTAATATAAGTTACCAAAATACCCCTAACAATTCCATTCATATGGATTACAAACACTTTCATGGACATGAAACATTCCTATTAGTGTATAGTTTGGGGCATCACATTTCTCTCCCCCTTAAAAGAATTTCATCCTTGAAATTCATAAATGATGAGAATAGCTGGGGATGCTGAGCCCTCATAGTCTATTTTGGTTCCCATATTTCTTCCTCAAGTCCATGGTATTGCTAGAGTATTTTAACCAAAGGTATTTGTTTATTTCTGGGTTGTCAAACTTCTCTGGCCAAAATAGACACAGGTCCTTCCTCATAAGAAAAATCCGATTGACTTGGATTTCTTGCACAAGAACCTTGTGACAGTGCGTCGTAACGCTAGTCAAAATAAACTAGACTACTACTATAACAGTGCACTACAACAAAAATGACATACGGTAACAGGTGATAAATGTTATTAAATATGAATGGTAACACTAATGACTATGCTA
>JANZLH020000122.1:107318-114818 GCA_026770325.2 Erythroxylum fimbriatum | reverse complement strand
ATTTTCTCTTAAAATTACAAGTTTCTATATGAGTTGAAATGTATCTGAAAGACCTCAAAAACTATGTATTTCTATGAGAATTTTGTGATCTATATCATCTTATCTTTATTAGAATGAGTTTTTATATTATATTAATCATCATTATATTTTGAGTGCCTATCCCTATATGGATTGGATGGATGACAACTTTTAAGAGTACATTTCCATTAGCCTAACTCTTTAAACTCCTAAAAGAAATAGTGTTTGTATTTTTTGCTTAGTTAACATTATTTTTTGCTCAATTAACATTAGTCAAAGTAGCTTATACATGTGTCATGTATATGTTTGTTTACAAATTGTTATTTACTTGCCATTTGTAAGGTTATTTACTTATCGTTTGTAGGGTTATAACAATTTAATACCGAATTTTGAAGTTATATTATGATGGATACTTTAAAAAATATCCCGACTTAAATTATGAAGGTAGGTTGTCAAGTTATTTTGATAAAACGAATCTTTATTTTTATTATCAACAAATTAATTTATGAGATGGGAAAGGAACTTAGATTCTTACAAGTTGACAAGGCTTATTATAGAGTTTCGAATTTTAGATTCAATAGGTCTTTAAGGCTCATTGAATTTAATGAAAGTTGCATTAACTTAATTAACCTTTTAAAATACAAGGGACAATTGAGGTGTATATATACACAAACTTGACCATCCATTTATGGCTTTAGAAGTTTTGGCTCAACAAGTAAGAATATGTAACACCCCACACTCGTAGGACACGTACCCGACATTCTGAGTGATATCCGAATACGTACCCCACAAGGGTGGCATACTAGAGCACTCATATTACTAACTTAATCATGACATCATCATTAATACATAAATGTCACAATATTTTAAAAATCGAATTCCTTATTTCATTTCATAAAAACCGAATATGTACATTGTAGCATTTTATATTTCATCCCTATATGTACATTATCAAAACTAAATACAAAACACGCTACACACATGAGAAATTATACAAAAATTCTATCTAATCCTTTAATCTCATTTAACCGACCTTTGAGCCATTTCTTCTTTCCAAAAATACAAGAACTATGCTTCTTGTAGAGTCTCTCTATCACTAGTGTCCTCTCTCGGTCCTGAAATGTCACTGTTGCAATTTTAGTGAGTTTTGCGAACTCAGTGAGATAACCATCCTCAATGGTTCACTCGATTCATACAACATATCAACACGTGTAAACACATAATTCATATCATTTCATTTATTGCGTAGCATCACATATCACATTCATAGCAGTTAAACCGATCATTCCAGTCATTTAAAATACACATATCAATTATAAATGCAATGCACATGATACTCACTTTCATTTATTACTTTATTGTGACCAAGTGCCTTTTTATTAGCCCATATCCCTTGTGGATACGGAGCTTGTATCAGATAATGTCTCATATCCCTTAGTAGATATCAGGTAAAATAGCAACTGAGCCAGAGGCTCTTATCATATTATGAGCTTTAAGTTCTTTTTACTGGCAACTTTAGTCACAGCTGTCTTTATCTTTCATGCATTCATGTAATGAAATGCATCACATTCACATTCATATTCACATTTATCATTGAACCTTAGTCTGACATTTAACAATCATATTGAGTAACACTTATTTCGTCAAATTCATATTCAAGGAACACTTTCAATATCTTATTCATGCATCAAACGCCTCGGACATTCAATGTCTAGAATCAACACGATCACATTCACAAAATAATTCAAAATATAATTTAAAATAAACACTTATTCAAGTAAGACCATCTAGGTTACTCACAGTTTGCTCCAGAAAGCTATTGCCTCGAAGTCTCAGCAACGTCTAGATGTTGTCGCTCTATTTGCCATTTTATATCATGCAACACGTACATATTTACACACATCACAACTTTGCACAATTATATAAATACTCATTTATGCACATATGTATATATGGATTATATACAATACATGTTCAATAACAATCTCGATTATATTTCCTTTATTCACATCTTATAATCATCCATACTTCGAAGCTCATATATGTCTAATTTGGACTTAGATTTATACCTCAATAATACAAACTTATTCCAAGTTCATCACTCAATCAAGCACTAAGGTTCATGGCTCAATACACTTGATTATTATAATATCATCAATCAATCATTCACCAATGTTATTCCAACATTATAAGATCACACAATATCCAAACTCTCATTCATTCTTACTTGACACACATTACTCATCTCCTTGCAATCATATTAGCATTTCTAAGAACACTTTTATTCTTATAACAGTCATAAATTTCCAGATTTTATACACTTGATATGAACAATCCTTTCACCATGCTATATCCTCAATTACAACATATACATATCCAACACTTTATCAACTTATTCAACCTCAAACTAGGATCATTTCAAGTCCCATTCAAGTCTAAATGCATCACAGGAAAGTACCTTACCATTTGTTGTTTCAAACATCACCTAAAAGAAGAATAACTCACATTGATGGCCTTTCCAGTTTTTTCTCAAGATAAACTTTTGGGTAAATTTTGCATGGCAATTTTGACATAGAAAATGAGGTATTTAGGCAATACATTACTCTAAAACAATGTTCCTATATGTTTTAAGTTTCTAACAACATCAATTTCATACAATTTGGTTCAGTATTTTGCAAGTTATACACAAAATACTACCTACTATTCTTAAACTGCAACTGCACCTAGTACTCAACTTGAAATCAAATTTTAAAACTTTTAAAGATAGAATTAAAATTCGATTCCTTCATCACATTTGTATCCATATGTCTTTAGTTTAATTTGAAATTAAAATCATCCCATTTGGATATGTATAGATCAAGTTATGGCTGAAATATAGATGCATAATCAGTGGAAACACTAAAGCTAACATATTCCAGCCATTCTCTTCCAATTTTTCATATTTTTTTAACTTCCTACTTTTTACATCTAACACATATTGTACATAGATCATCTTTTCTACTTCATTTCCTCTTAATTCTCACCTCAATTTACAATTCAAAACATTCACAAAACAAGTCGTACAAGACTATTAATCATAACCACAAAACAGGACATCAAACATGTCCATTTATTCATCAATGTCTCAACACACATTCAACTCCTTTATCACCTTCACTTTACCTCTAAACTATCATCCTAGTTCTCCTCATTTCAAGAACATAACTCAACATCTTGGTTAACATAACTTTCACTTTCATTATACCCTTAATTCACTGTTGGAGTTATGTAAATATAATTCCTTAGAAAGTAAGTGTATTTACATATAACTCAATCCTCTTCCAGTTACTTTTGTAATAAATATATTTATTATTAATAAAACAAAAGAGTTTGGTTTTATTTGTATGAGCATTATATAACTAGTCATAAGATACCTAGATTCTTTTGTAAGTAATATACATATACATGGAAATGTATGGGAAACATGTATATTATTAGAATCTAAATTAGTTGATTCACAATTGAATAATCAAGTTGGTCGCTTAATTATGGTTTAGACTGTAGTGTTGTGATTTATCTTTGTGTAAGTAAAGGAGTTTACTTCAAGGGAATGATGAGTTTCGTATAATGATAGTAGTTGACTATCGATAATGGCACTTTTAAATGAATATGGAATCACGTATGTTTTTAAAGAATAAAGTATGTCGTTTATTTAATCTTAAAACATACACTTTAACATTCTTTTATTACAAACCACAATCTTGATGAGTGGTGAACTCATATGTGATTCATTATAATTCTTGATATGATCATAATGGATTTTTACAGAGTATCAATCCAGTGTCTGCATGTTGGAATTATTAATGGAAACATGTATCAGGGAACAATGACTCAAATAAAGAGTTCATAGTGATATAATCACTTTTAGATATTTTATGGAGATTGATGATTAAACTGGTGCTAGTAGTTTAATGGACTATCTACCTTCAAGTCTTGACACCAAGATGAGATCTTGCGTCTTAATCACCATATATAGTAAAGTGGGAGATCTAGAAGGAAAAACCAATTAAAGGCAAAATGGTAATTTTACCCTTTATTATGCAGATGGCTATAATATGGTTCATAATAGAGTTTGCAATTGGACATCTTATTTGAAACATGTGTTCTCATAATATTTAGTAATTCAAGAGTTCTGCTAATTGTCTTTAGTGGAATGACATTTGGTTAATAAGCTGGAATTAATTATAATGAGATTAAATTAATTTCATGCTTATTGGAGCTTGAATTATATAAGTCCAATTAAATTCTCCGCCTGGCTTCTAAAAAGGTTATCAAACAAAGTAAGAAAAAAAATAGAGGTTATCGGAAATAAGATATAAGAAAAGACCGAATTAGATTCGAAATAATAATATCAGAACAATTTAATTAAGAGTTAGTTAAATTGGGTTTTAAGCCTATGATTAAATGATGGGCTTACACTAATTAATTGTTAATTAGAAGCCCAAAGTAAACATTTAATATTTGGCTAGATTTTGTTTTGATTTAATTAATTAGATTAAAACAAACTTTGTAACGACAAAAAAGGAGGGCAAAAACCGAAACTACAATGGTGTAGTTTCCGATTTTATAGCTAAATAGACAGCTGCACATTTAGCATTGAATTGCTAAATATAAGACGAGTTTTTGTTGTTCTTTTTAAAATAAATCACGTTCTTGAAAGATTTTTTTAATTGATATTTTTGTAACCTGCCAGGCAGCTGAAGTTAATTCATAATTAGATTGTTCTCATAAGAGCTAAATTCACAACAACAAAAAAAAGAAGTTAGTAATTATTATTGCTAATAAAAATAAAAGAAACCAGAATTCTTGGTCATTACGTTCCCGAGGACTTTGCTGACAAGCTGGACCCTCTTTCCACGTCTTCTTAAAATGAGATTATTCTAAAATAAGCATGCTGAGTTTGGATTTCTTTTAGAATTGCTTTTATCCTTTATCAGTGAAAGCCGAAAATCATCAGACACAATGTTTAGCTGACAGGCACCCGTCGAAAGGGAAAAAGCAGACCATGTCCATGGGTTGATTTAGAACGAGTATTGGCAGCCAGCAGCTTCACTATACCTTGCCCATCAAGTATGAAGTACCAATCTTCTATGCATTTTACTTTCACTTGAACCTTCCTCCGAAGCACTTCCCACACATCTCCCTATCTTCTCCTTCAACCATCCTCCTCCCAACACTGCTTCCTAGTAATGGCTACAGAAGTAAAAGAAAAACTAGAAGCCAAAGAATCAGTTGCAGAGCCTGAGCCTCCTCTTAAGTACCAGGTAAATCAAGTATTCAAACATGTCATCTTTGTGCAAAAATAAATAATCACTTTTCGGCTTCTAATACTATTTTCTCTGTTGCTCAGACGTGGGTTTTCAAAGTCTCTGTTAACTGCGAAGGCTGCAAGAGGAAGGTCAACAAGATCTTAAAAAACATAGAAGGTACGCTCTTAATGGGATTTCTTAACCTCTTCTTATTCGTTATGTTCATTTCATCTTTACTCCTTTTGTGAGTGCAAATTCTCTCCTTTTCTCCTCTAGTTTCTGTTAAAGTACCATTAGCTAAAATTTCAATATTGCTTCTTTCTCATCTGCGCGGTGTTAATGGTTACCTTTACTTTCCATTTTTTCCTACCATTATCTAAAAGTAGCACGAAAAGGATTCCTGGTTTTCAATATTCTGTTCTTGTTTGTAATGTTCAGCCACCAGTAATGATCTACACTCGTCCATAATTGCAGGTGTTTATGGCGCACATGTAGATTTGAGGCAACGGAAGGTGACGGTAGTGGGAAACATAGATCCAGATTTTTTGATCAAGAAACTAGTTAAAGCAGGGAAGCACGCTGAGCTATGGCCTGATCAAAAATCTGACCAGAAAGACAAAAACAAAAAAGGAAAAGGGAAAAACAAAGATACTAAACACCGCGACCAAGAAAGCGCTGAGGACGGTGGTGGTGGTGGTGGTGGTGGTGAGGACAGTGGTGGTGTTGGTGGTGAGGAAGAGGAAAAAACAGCTAAAGCTGAAGTCTTACAAGTAGATGACCGTTCTAAAACCTCCGAAAATGAATGCGGAGCTGCCAACAAAAGTGGCGGCAACAGTGATCATCATGTCAGAAGCAAATCTGACGAGATCGCAACAACATCAACGACCAGTAAATCCAGCGTACAAGTTAAGGAATTAAAACAAACAGTGAAATCTGGCGAGATTGCAGCAACAACAACGACCAGTAAATCCAGCGTACAAGTTAAGGAATTAAAACAAACAGTGACCTTCCCGGCGGTTGTTAACCCGTCGCCTGTGGGTGACAAGATTGCAGTAGGTTGCCGTAAGAAGAATGATGATGGTGGCTGTGGAGGTGAAAAGAAGAAAAACAATGGGCACGAAGAGAATAACGGCAATGGTGATAATGGCCACCATTTCCAAAATGCAAACGGAAGCACAGGAACAGCCACTTACTGTCACATAACCCATGCTAATCGTGCGGAAGGTCAAGGCCAATATGCCCATCCATCCAATAACAGCCCACCACGCCACGACGTGTCTCCGTACTCTCATTATTCCACTTCAGCGTACGCCGCTAGACATAGTGCATCGTACCCAAGTACGTTTTACAGTGATCCATTGCATTCATACGCGTATATGCATCCAGGTACGGCGAGTCAGCCTCCACAGCCGGATTTAGACGAGATTTTCAGTGATGAAAACCCAAATGCCTGCTCAGTTATGTGAACAATTCTTCAATTTCTTCAATGGAATTGATACTGCTAGTATAGATCCCACGTTTGTATTTTATCTAATAAATAGTAAGGTTAGTTCTAGCAGGAAATCGTCTCTCCATTATTTAGGAGTAAGGTTGAGCATTATCAGACCTCTCTAAATTTCGCTTTATTGCAGACTTCGGACCGAGGTGATAATGATAACGAGTAAAGTTAGCTCTAGCTACTTTTTTTTGTTTTTTTTTTTGAAGAATAGTTGTAGCTACTTAGTTGGTGGGGTTTGAGTTATAACTTTTAAGGCTGGTTAGCAAGCTTTTATGGTGGCTTCTTTATATGTTGTTTGTGATTTTTTATTTTCCCAGGCTAATGTATAAAGTGGGTTTGGCAATTTTGGCACATTATGTCTGTTGGTTTTCTTTTTTTATTAATAGTAATATAGTTACGAAATTTTAGATTTTTTTATTATTATAAAATTTCAGAAATTTTAAAATATGTTTTAAAGTAAAAATAAAATGCATAGTAGAAAGTTTATAGGACAATTTAAGATCATTTAAATTTAAATTGAACTAATTAAATATAATTTATATTAATAATTTATTATACTTGGTTCAGCCAGATTTCGCTGATCCGGAACATCCTTGTTTTGATCCATATTCTTGAGTAATTTCGGTTGCTGAATACCTGCAAAACAAACAAAAGCACGCCGGGGGTTGTTTCCCGGGAGGCCCCTCCGACGCTCAA
>JANZLH020000122.1:86148-98130 GCA_026770325.2 Erythroxylum fimbriatum | reverse complement strand
CGGTTCCAATTAAGTGAGACAACCCGAGGTTGCATCATATACTGCAATCCTTGGAATTAATTATTTTTTATTCGGTTTCCAGGGGATCGATCTTTGGATCGAAACGACAGAGCCGCAATCACAAAGCTCAATTGCTCTATCCACTACAGAAGTTGAATACATGTCAGCTACAAGTTGTTGCTCACAGACGTTGTGCATCAAGTACCAGTTAGAAGACTATTCAATACAAGAAGAACAAATTCCAATCTTCTATGACAACACAAGTGCTATCAACCTATCGAATAATCTAATACAACACTCGAGGGTAAAGCATATCGAAGTTAGACATCATTTCCTATGAGATTACGTATAGATGGAGATCGTCAGTCTACAGTTTGTTGAGGCCAATTATCAATGGGAAGATATCTTCATTAAGCCAATGAGTGAAGAAAGATTCAAAGAAATCAGACGAAACCTGAATATGGTAGTGCTGGGTAATCAATCATCTGACATATCATGACCTAGATGATCTTCTTAGTTAAGAAGATAAAAAGTCGTAAGAGTTCAAGGTAACAGTAATAGTAAGTTACATACGGTAACTTATTTCAAGAGAAAGTTTTGGCGGGAAATCTTCTCAAAGCCTTGAGAATATCACCTACTCTAGAATACTCTTGAAATACCCTGAAATCGGCTTTTGAAGAACTCTCAACAAAACATCTCTTACTCTGTTTTTGATATCAAACTCTCTTTGCTCACACTCTCAACTTTAGAAACTAATATCACCTCCTTGAGAAATACATTTGTGTGTTTAGTTTGACTACAGATACAAATGGAGCAATCAATGAATTATGGAAGACACGATGATTTCGATTCCTTAAAGAACAATCAGATGGACATCGAACCAGAGATTGATGCAGCTGGATGGAAGAACTTCTTTCAGGTCCGTGAGACAGTTTACCTGAATGAAGTATATAAGTTCTGGAAGAATGCAAAGGTAGTAAAAGATACTTTAGTATCAGTGGTGGATAGATTGTCAGTCATAGTAACACTGGAGTCAATCGAGAAGGCTACTGAATGTCCGTGTGTTGGAGTAAAGGTCACTCATAAAACAAGATGGATGACTTAAGCCAGTGTAGAGAAGACACAGATCAATTGACAACTCTATGGATGTAGTGACCCAAAGGAGAAGAAGGCCTCAACTCTTCTGCCAAAGGCTAGGGTTCTACATGCGCTACTCTTCCATTGTGTTCTACCAAGAACAGGATCGAAGAATTTGGTGACGACGATAGATGAGCAATGCCTGTTTCATCTACTCAACCACCAGCCCATAGATCTTCCACACCTAATCCTCAATTTCATGGTGAAGTCAAAAAGAGACTTGAATGCCCTACCGTATGGTATGCTACTGATAAGAATCTTTAGAGATTCTGGAATTTTTCTTGAGAGAGGAAACAGAACGAAGATGAATATCAAAAGCGCCATTAACGCGACAACTATCAGTAAAATGGGCTTGAAGAATCAAGAAAAAGATGATACAGATTCCATTACGAAAGCAAGGATTGAGGGGGAGCGTGTTGTCAAACGAAGTTTGAGTGAAAAGGTAACTCCCACAAGGAAATCAAAATCTCAATCCACTGGAAGAATGTCTACAGAAGAAAAGGAGAAACTATCAGATGAATAAATAAAAGTTAAGACGACTTCTCATAAAGAAGAAAGCCAGGTGCAACAGTCTGAAAGACAAGTGTCTTTGAAGAGAATAGGGGAGACACTTCATTTAGAAAAATCCAAACAACCAAGACTATTAACCCTGCGACAACAAGAGCAGAAGAAAGGGAAAGGTCTGACTCATGGTGGAGATTCTGGAAAGAAAACACCACAGGCAATTAGATCATTAGTCTCAATTTTACAATAGGAGCCAGCAAAATTGACTAAAGAAATAGAAAGAAAGAGGAATTTGGAGTTTGAGAAAAAGAAACTTCAACCTCAACAAAAAAACCCCTCTTAGGCTGGTAGAAGAAAGTAAGAAGCAGAAGACTAGTCAGAAAAAGAGTACTCCAACTGATGTTCAACAAATGAAAAAGTCTGTTGAACACAGTACAACACAGGTTAATCCTTCTCAACCTATGAGAAAAGAGGATTTGAAACTGAAGATGATTGAAGAAGTTGAACCTGTCAAGAGTAAAAGCTCAATAATCATAAGAGAACCCTTAAGAAGGTCGGTCAAGGTACAATTCGAACCAATCTTAGTAATAGTCGTTCAATACATCTGCTGAATCATAGAGAGAAAAGGTTATATGGCGTTCTGTGAGATGAGAAGTCAGAACCATATCCAACACAGATGACCAAGTAGAAGTACACTATTTGCCCAATCACAAAAAGAACAGTGATTAAGATTGTACCTGACATATAACCAAGATCTTACATTGTACACAATGAAGACAAGGTGAAGAAGAAAATGTATCTAGAAGGGATTACAAGTGATCTGACAGAAGATCAGATAGAAGCAGAAGTGAGGAACATAAATAAGGCGTGTTATGCAGCTCAACAGAGAGGAATCTATGTTTCCCACCATATCTCAAAAGCATCAGGAAGCCATTGTGGTCGCTTCACCATTGATGAAACTTCTCAGGTAGTTGGCATAATAACAGAAGGGCAATACAGAACCATCAGAGTTGGAGGTATTAATTTCAACGTAGAGACTCTTGTGCACCTAATCATGTACCTTAGACCTTTGAGCTCTATACCTTCAATTAAAGATATACTATACCTTCTTAGAAAACAAGTTCCAAAACTACCTTAACCTGATGATCTTGATCTCCCTGAAGGAAACCTATTGTTCAAACCTCCTGCTATCACAATCATTGAACTAGATGTATTACCTTTAGACCATTTGTTGCTACGCACTTTTTTCCACTAAGAACAACCCAACACGATCCTACTATTGGTTTGGAAGAAGTTAGTCACATACAACAGAAGAGTTATGAAGCCTTAGTCGAGGAAGTTGAAGAAATTCATGACAAGGTTGATGATCTGCGTGACTCAGTGGGTGACTTACATGAGGAAGTAACTCATTTATGAGTTTCTATGGAGGAAGACCTCAAGTTACTCCGTACTGATATGCAAAAAATGTTCTTTGAGATTATGAAGCATCTATGGGGAAAATTTTTGATTAATAACAAATAGGGGGAGAAGAGAAAGATAGGGGGAGAAGAGAAGAAGCGGAGAAGAGAAGAAGAGAAGGAGAAGAAGAGAAGAAGAAAAGAAGAAGAGAAGAGCAGAAAAAGAAGATAGTATAGCTTACAATATTTTTAATTGTATATCTTCTTATAAATAATACTCGATTATCTTTCTAAAATTATGGTTATTTGTTATCATCAAAAAGAGGGAGATTGTTAAGTCAAAATGACTTCACGTCTAATAATTTTGGTGACAATCAAGTAATAATATTATTAGAAATAGATGAACTGGTTTAATAAGAAGGAAGCAAAACAAACAAGGAAGCAAAACAAAGAAGGAATCAAAACAAAAAAGGAAGCAAAACACATAAGGAAGCAAAACACAGAAGAAAGAAAACACAGAAGAAGTGCGGAAAGTAAGAAGATACAAAAGTAAGAAGATACGAAAGTAAGAAGATATGAAAGTAAGAAGATACAAAAGTAAGAAGATACAAAAGTAAGAAGATACGAAAGTCAGAAGATACAAAAGACAGAAGATACGAAAGTAAGAAGATACAAAACACAGACGATACGAAGACAAAAACACGATAGTACGTCGGACGGTTAATTAGTTAGAGTTAGTTACAGAACTCAACTGAATAACAATTTCTACAAGAAACAAGAAAGCAAGAAACAGTTATCAGGGAGTTGTTGAAGACGAAGGCTATAAATACAAGTCGGAGTCGAAGACTGAACGAGTTAGTGAACAATATTTTGAGATCTTAGTTTTGTATATCACTAACTATTTTGTTCTACACATTGATATGTCATTCTAATCTATTGTCTCCTGTGTATTTAGCTTTTATAGTCTTTGATTTAGATATAAGTTATGTATCGACTCCCTAGCTTCTTCTGTCTTCGCAGGAGAGGCAATCTCTATGACTTAAGTACATAACTTCGTCTGTTAAATAAAGTCGAATAGTTTCAACTGCTCATGTACGTAATCCCTCCCAGTGAAGCTCATCCATGTCTCTCAACATATTTTTACACAACCCATTCATCATGACTTGTTGGCAAATAAATTCGTCATTCTCTGTCGTCACATTCTAAAATTTCCAATTTCATTAAATTTATTCACTTCAATTAACCTTGCAACTGAAGTCAATATTATTACATCTATGTTCTAATACCACTCATTGATAAATATCTTGCAACAAGAACAAAGTGGTAGGAAAGAAACTAACAAGAATATGAGATTAATGGATCAATTAGGTATGCCTATGTCTTAGAGAGCCAATAGTAGTTGATTTGACTATTGTGACAATAACTTACTTAATGATAAGATTTATTATATGAGATTTACATAATTATAGCTAATTTTAAATTCTAATTAGTATTAGTCTTAAAAAATTTCATCAAAAATATTCCAAAAAAAGCTGCATGGCTGCTAATATAAAACACGAAAGCAATTCTCGATATAGAAGAAAATTAAGAGATGCAAATCCTAATATTAGTTTAACAGTAAACTATTTCACCTGTATTGCATGGGAATTATAAATCAATTTCATATAAAGACTAAACTACATAATAATTATTTTACTGATGTTCATAACCAATATTATAATTTACATTGATTAAATTATCTTTATGTATAAACAATTATTTATTTTTATACAGAAGTAATTTAATCTATATGAGTACTAAACTTTTTCTTTCATGTAAATGTGTTGGAACTTGAAGTCACTGAAAAAGGCAATTTCGTGGAAAATGAATCCCTCAAAACTCAAAAGAAGTCATCTTGCTGAAGAGTTCATCGTTGTTTACGACGTGAACATTGTGGCCCTGACTTCCACCCTACAAGTGGCGCCCAAGTACTGGCGAACTGTTGATAAAGGTAGTTTCCATTTTGCAACAAAGACCATAAAAGGCTAGGACACGATTTTTCAGATCCTATGCAAGGCATCAGGCCGTGAACGAGGGGTTGAAGCTGGAGAGTTTCCAATTCTTTTACAGGGTGTTTGGTCCACCTTTTCGGATAGATAAAAAACAAAATAGTTATTTTTTAAAATATAATAGATGAAGAATAAAATAAAATGAGTATTATTTAGTTTGATTTATTCTTAAGAATTTCTAATAATGATATGCGCTGATGTTTGGTTTAAAACATAAATTTGAGAAGACAAAAAAATAACTAACAAAAAACTAAAATATTTATTATAATCTCCACTATTATTATTATTATTATTATTATTAATTTCCTTATTATTAATATTAATATTTTGTTTTATTATCATTAAATTCCTTATTATTATAATATTATATTATTAATAATTTTCGTCTTCTTCTTGAATTGATTTTCCTATAAACATGCATGATAGTAATGACAAAATCACTACCCAGTTTGAAGTTCCATAATAAAGCAGAGTCTAAGGAGGTCTGATAATACGTAACCTTACTCCTATATAGTAGATAGGCTATTTCTGATAGGCTCACATGCAAATGTGACAATAAAAGAGTGATGCAAGTTAAAGAGTAAATAAGTAAAATTTAACACGCTAAATCATTAGGTAAATAAAATTACAATAAATATATAAATAAATAAAAATATAATATAACTCAACTTTTAAAAAATATTTAAAACTAAAATATAACGAAATATATCATCTCTTTATCTTTAGAAAAGCACCAATACCTAGATGATAAGATAGCAATAAAGCATCAAAGAACTCGACTTTGAATCATACAAAACACGAAAACTCAGAAGAAAAAAAAGAACATGTAGAAATACAAAACGTCTGAAACCATAAGATCATTAAGCATAAAAATTTAATCTTGACATAAACCCACCTAAAGCAGATGCAAAGAGATCAACATAATAAAACCTAAAAAGCATTAAACACTAAATCAAACAAAGAAGCTGATATCAAAAGCAAAAAATTATAAAGAACAGAAATTTCAAAAAACCCAACAAAACCCAGAAAACACCAAAATAGAAAAGACTGATTAATCAAGAACCATACCCTAATCATCTGTAACTACTTTAAAGGTAGCATGGCATATTTTATGAACAGAGTTCAATAACTTCAAAAAAGTAATTAGGGTAAAGCTTCAGTCACTCTATAAGTGCTTTGAAACACTCCAAATGGGTTCTTCTAAATTAGATCAAACATATCTATCTAGAGCTTATGTTATTGTTTCTCAAATAAGTTTGTATGGTGAACAAATTACTGATCAGGCTATAGTTTAAAAAATATTGCATAGTCTCACTCCTAAATTTAATAATGTGGTTGATGCCGTAGAAGATTCTAAAGATTTATCTACTTATTCTTTTGATGATTTAATGGGTTCTTTGCAAGCTCATGAGGACAGGATTAACAAAACTTCAGCATTGAATGAAGAAAATACCTTTCAGGTGAAAGTTGAGTCCTCTAACAGAGGTGGCCTTAGTTGTTACTGTGGTTCTGGTTGTGGACATGATAGAGGCCATAGAGGAAGGCCAAATCACCAATAAAGGTAGTATAAAAATGATGAACAAAGGCAAAGTAATCAAACAAGGTCATTGTTCGTTCGTAAACCAAACTATTAGTTTTACGTCAAAAATCGCAAGTATATGGGTCGTTACTTGTAGTTAAAAACAAATATCGTCCCACAGAGATTGATGTTAGACACCACAACATTTAGGTTAAGATTTGTTTAAGAAAATGATTTCAAAAGATTAAAAATTGTAAATTATATGAAAATTGATTAAACTAGCAATGAACAACCAATTAAGGCAAAGTGCAGTAATCTGATGGCCAAGATCTAAAATTAGGAGTTACTCTATCCTTATTTTGCTTTCCTCTTTTGTTCTTGATCCAATTATACTTAACCCAAGATTTTCTAATGTTCAATTACCCTCTCCCAAGGCGTAATTAGCTGACCCTAAATGAATGGATTAGAATTAGTTATGCTATATCTAGACTTACCAACTTCTCATAATCCTTCAACAAGATTTTAAGCACTCTTATAGGTGATTTTAAGCAAACAGTTAGGCTCTCTCTTCAAATATTTAGAAAAAAAAAACCTGAATATTTATTAGGTTTGTTGGGAGCTAAATCTCATTACACTACCCAACTCAGATACCCACACTCACCCTCTCAGTCTATTATATGATATAAGCATAATAAATATCACTAAACATCTTTCATTGCATCCAAAACAACAAGAGTTCCACAAATAGTTCAAGAACAACTCCTACAAGGTGTTTAGCTACTCATAATCATGAACAATCCAACAAAATCCATGTTTTTCAAACTAAAAGTCATAAAGAGAAAAGAATAAAAGCTGGGTAAAGTCAAGAACTCCTGCTCTCAACTCCAAAAAGTTGGAAAAATTCTGAATCGTGCTGTTGTCACCACTATTCCAAGGTAGATTATGTGTTTCCCTATTTGGCTAGCCAACATTTTCTATTTTTGGTGTGTCATCTGATGGATGGAGGCTCCTAGGGTTTAGAGCCTTTATATATGTCAAAGGGAGGGTTGAACCACTTCAAATCCAGTGTTTAACCTGATCTTGGCGAGTTCCGCCTATCACCCTTGTGCTCAAGTAGGAGGGTGACAGAGGGATAGTCATTTGGTAGTTGCACGATCGTGACAGAGAGCTTTCCATCTGTAGTTGCACGATCGTGAGAGCTGTCATCTGGTAGTTGCACGATCGTGCTCTGTCTAACAACTTTCTGTACTCTTCACTCTTTTGGCCATAACTTCTTCTTCGGACCTTCGATTGACTTGAAATTTGAACTGCAAGCTCCTCACACGTTGTTCTTCCTCTCCACTAGATTTCATTATCATCTGAATTCTCTAAGTCTGCACAGTGGTGCCATTAAATCACTTATACCACATCCATAGCTGCAAATCTGATACCTGCACAATTCATCAATAAGGGTCATCAATCCATCCTACAAATAGGCTCTAAAACTACCCTCAAACACTAGATAATGTAAAGAAACAACTAAACACTTCAAATATCTAGAAAAGATGCAAAAGATCAAATAAACTAGACTAACACACACAAAGAAGCACTTAAAACACATGAAAACACATTAGAAACATAACCTAAAAACACACTTATCATCTTCTCCACACTTAAACCTTTGCTTGTCCTCAAGCAAAATCAAACACAACCAATCGATTATATCAATTCATCATCACAAGGATTAAGAGCATTCAATCTTTCAAACTTCCGCCACTTGAATGTCCAATTACTACACACATCATAACTAGTTTTCATCAGCATACATAAACAAACTCAAGTTATGACACTGTCAATCAAAGGCAAGCATAGACTCAAAATGGATCTTCCTCATGAAATTTACTCATTTCACTCAAGTGTTTAAGGTTAGTGTTTCGCTTAAGACTCCCTATAGGAAAGTATACTACCAAAGGCTTGCAAATACACCAATTCTTCTCCGCAGTGATTACATGCACAATTAGATCAAAAGGACTTTACTAAGGGATGTAATAGGGCTAGGGTTTAAGGTATGTCAAAAGGGTTTGAGGGCTCATCACAAGAACTCATAGAATACTAAGTATGCTAAGGGACATAAAATGATTTCTGAGACATGTAAATGAATATAACTAACTACTTCACACTTATTGTTGCTACTATATGTTATTCCTTTCCTTTTTTCTTTTTTTCTCTCTTTTTTTCGTTTTGAACAATAATAAAGAAATACAAACTAACATTCGTAGCTAGATGTAATGTGCTCTAAAAGTAGAGATACAAAGAATGTCGTTCAAAGTGTCTCAGAAAAAAATCATAGTTAAGAATCCCAACTAATGCAAACTTAGAACTCTATTAAACTTGTGATAGGGTAGGTTAATGGGGTTTAAGGTTTAAAATGAGGTGTTTTCTAGAAACAAAAAGGTCAAAGGCTCAAAGGGGTTTGCAAAGGACAATGACATAGGTTGTTAATTTAAGTTAAGGGCTAAAAAAACGAAGGCCTTAATCACTTCTATTTGGCATGCATCTAGTAGATTCAAATTGGTTCAGGGTAAGTTCTAGGGTTACTACTTATGGGAGTATCACACAATCAAGGAAATGATATGACTGTGGAATAAAGTCATTTAGGCTCAACTCCTCACTTAGGCTCAAATGGAAATCCATCATGTTTCCACACATCACCTAATCACTAAAATATCAATTTCTGAGTAAGCCTATGTACCTAACTACTTAAGCCAATCCACATGGTTCACCTTATATCCAAATGGCCTAATTCGATCTTCAAGCATGTGACTCAATCCTATTCTAACTATTATGATAGAATCTCAAGGAAACAACTTCTATCTTAAAGATTCAAATACAGGGAAAATGATAAACCTAGAACTAGCAACCTAATATGCAACCTACAACACATGCCAAAATGCAGTGCAAACACAAACATCAAATAATTAGCTACCAAGCTACCTCCCCACACTTGAAGGACACATTGTCCTCAATTTATGATGAGATAACTACAAACAAAGAACACAATTTCTAAGGCCTAAAACCACAACACAAAATAAGTACCAATGCAACAGTCACAAAAGAACTAGAAACAAACAAACAAACAAACAAAAACAAAAAACAAAACAACAAAAGAGGGAGTTTAGAAAGCTTATAGAGAGGGTGGAGGCGATGGGGTTGGAGATGGCATGTGGAGTCCTTGCATCTCTCAAGACTTGTGAATTTTCTTTTTCAACTACCACTGTTGGCGGGCTATTAGTTGCATTTGCTCATTCATTTGGTCAAGTTGTTGCTGTGTCTTTTGGTTGCTATCGGCCAGGAGTGTGTATACTTTCTCCCAACCTATTAGCCCCTCTAATTCCTTACTTGATTCATATGAGTCCAGAAAAAGTCTAGAACTTGAAGCTCCACCTGAAAACCTATGCTTAACTGCAGTGTGTGTCCGAGGATCTTGGAGATCCATGTTATGGTGCAGTAATATCTCCGCTTGTCTTAAGTACGGTTCATCAAAATAATCACAAGAAATAGGGGTTAATCCAGTAAGATCAATCTTAAAATGCTGAGCCAAAGTATTGGCTAAGTAACCCATTCCTATGGATGCTCCCTTCCTTGCCACAGATTGAATAAAAGATCAAGAAAAATAAGAGAACATGTTAGGCTTAATCTTTTCATCTAAGTAACAAAATAAAAACAACTCCCTAATGGATCATTTGTTGCTTTGAGTTTTGGAAAACACAATATAACACATGAATTTGAGCGAAAGCAACTGCTGAGGACTAATAATGTGAGCATTCGATGCATTGTGAGCATTAAAATCAAGCAAGTCAGTTAAATACTTCCAATAAATGGTTGATGAGAAGTCTTGATGGGAATCTTCTACCTGTGGCTTAGAAAACCAAAGAGTTGGTGTAATAACTTCTCATCCAAGCTACGAGCCTGGTCCCATAGTCTAAACCATAATTTACTAGGTTTACTAGATTCAAACCTCAAGGAAGTGAAAAACTCAAGTGTTAGTTCACAGAAAATAGGGTAATCCAAATGCACATATTGTCCCCAACTACCTTTATTACACAATTTCAGCAATTTATCCTTCAACCCTATTTCTTCTAACATACCAAAATCAAAATATCGTGGTGTATGAATGGTTCTAGTTTTGAGAAGAGCATACCTGTCACCTTCCTCCTTGGAATAAATGGGCAAATGGGCATCATAGTCAGCTGCATGTTTGCAGCATTTCGGCTTCCCACCTTAGCTTGGATGGGTTCGACAAATTTCTTGGATCTTGGAGGCATAATGGCGTGAAAACCTGCAAAAATCACAAAAGAAACATGATAAGTTTCAAGAAGGAACACACACAACCTCTAGAGGGAGAAACCTGCAAAAATGGAGGGAAGAAAGGGAAAAGAAAAGCAAAAACACTGCACAAAACTAAATGTTTTGATGATAAACCTAAGCAAACTTACAAGATTTGGTGAAAACTTGGAAGAAAATGAGCAAAATCTCTTGAAGAAAGGTTATGGGGGTCGAAACTGGAGAGAGGGTGGGGGTTGTAGGGAATTGAGAGAAGATGAGATTTAGGTTTTTGAAAAAGGGGGTGGGCGAGATCTACTACTCGCTCTGCATGATCGTGCACCCCTGGTGGATGGAGGGTTCTGTCACGATTATGCACCCCTAGTGGCTAGAGGGAGGTGATAAGTCGAATTGATATAGATATTTGTGGACTGAATGTGAGAAATTCTGACTTATTTCCTTGTGTAATTGATGGTTTATTCAGCTAATTCACTCACATTATGAATTTCTTACTTGATAGGTACAAACAATTGATTTTGGGAAAAAGGGCCATAAATCCTGTTGAAGATGCTGAATTAAAGCTGATTCAGGTTGAGTGCAAGGAAAAGGTCAAGCTATGCAACTTCTGAGAAGACCCCAAGATGAAAGGATGACATTTGGGAGGTCAAAGGAGAAAAGTCAAAGAAAAAGCTGTGTCCGTTAAACGGACAGACACTGGAAAGATGGCATCCTGGACCCGAGACTGTCCGTTAAGCGGACAAGCGTGTCCATTTAACGGACAAGCAGCGAGATTGCACAATGACAGACCCGAATGTGTCCGTTAAACGGACACACATGTCCGTTTAAAGGACATATGCGGGAAGTTGTTTTTAATCTGAAAAATTAGGGTTTCTGGAGGAGGAACTATATAAGGCTAATGTTTAGACCTAATCGAGGAGGCTGGACACAGTGATCGTGTTGGGTCCCGAAATTTTTTTCTTTTATTTGCATTTTATTTTTTTATTTGTTATTCTCTGGTTATTTCTTAATTTTGTTTTAATTGTTTTAAGTCTTATTTATTTTATTAGTATTAAAA
>JANZLH020000122.1:73826-86048 GCA_026770325.2 Erythroxylum fimbriatum | reverse complement strand
TATCCCTTGTACAAGTCGACTTGTCGGTACTGAATGCGTGTAAGTCGACTTACCAATTGTACAAGTCGACTTGTACATGACTTACACTTACAAATTTGTGTTGTCCTGCTATTACAAGATTTATGACTAATTTCTTATCACTTTAATGTTTTATTCTAATAAAGAAGCAACCGAGACAAATGTTTACAAGTGACAAGTAAATAGCATCTAAGTATATCATGTCTAATGTTGGAAAGAATGCTTTATAATTATACTTAAAGGTTACGAATTTTGGCCTCAATATTAATTTGTAATATAAGTTTGTGAGTCTTTAGTGAGAGTACTTTATCTGGCTGATAGTAATAAGTAGGCAATAATGAGTTATTTTTATGATGTCATAGAGAGGGCCAAAGAAGCAATCAAAGCCAATATGAAAAAAATATCTTCTTTATACACATCTTATCTTACAGTAATCAATGAAAGATGAGGAAAAAAACTTTATCCTTTACTGTTTACAGGTGGAGTATTTTTAAATCGTAGTATCTATTTTAGACCAAGTTTTAACAAGAAAGTTGAAGTTAATAGAGAAATATTATTAACTATTACAACAATTATTGCACATTAGATAATGTAAGATCTCCTAAGCTCACAAATGAAGGTTTATAAGGATACTTTTGATAATTTTGGGATGCTCATTGTTATTTGTCAAAGAGACAAACTTAATTCAGGTATATATTTTTCATTTTTATTACTTTTTAGAAATTAATCATCATTTTATTTTGTTTATAAGATTACTTTTTTAGCTTACTATTGCTTAATAGGACCAATTCAAAAGTGGTGTTTTATAATTGTAAAGGTTTGCAATTCGAATTCTGAGTCAATATATGAGTACAACAGGGTACGAAAGGAATTGACGCACATTTGAATTCATCTATTCCAAGAAAAAGAATGAAACACAAAGGATTGAATGACTTGATCTTTATTCAATACAATTTAAAGCTTCGAAAAAGTATGTTATTATCATTATTAAGTTGAATATAATTTCCTAATAATTTAATTTTATTTTTTTACTAAGACTCTTAATAGAACAAGTAGTTCTATAGATTAATTTGTCTTTAACCATATCAATCTTTTAGCAAATTGAATTTCTGATAAACAAAGTTTGATACATAAGAGTGATTAAGAGATAATCTTGAAGTGGTGATAAAACTCATGAGAATTTTATACTAAAAGATAATTGAAATTTATACGATTTAAGTAAATATTCAATTGAATAAAGTTTTAAATTGTTATTTCTTCTATTATTTTAATTTCACTTATATTTGATGCATATATTAAATTCTATATACGCAATATAAATATAAAACTTTTAATTATAAATATTCTTATTTCAAATTTCGCTTATACTTGATTGCATTTCTCAACACGAATACTTATTGTATTACTTACAAAATCATTAAACTTTATTATTATTATTTCTATTTGACGTTTTGATATAATTATTCTTTATTCGATGATAAATTGGTAACATTTTAAGTACTTTATATTATATTTAATTTTATATTTGTACGATGATTAAACAATCTTTTTTATATTTTAAAAAATTCAAAACCTATTTTATAATTTTTAAAAATTACTCCTGACATTTACCAGTAATAGCATTGTTATGGCATTCATAATATTGTTAGAGAAGTACCTACTTCTGATAGGTAGAAGCACATGAAGTCAAATGGCAAAAAAATGATTCACATATCAACGTCATTGATTCAACCACCATTGAGTTTCTCGTCTAAATCATGGTATTCAAAACCTACATCAAAGAAATTTAACACATATCGTCGTCCTTCTAGATGTGCATGTCCAACAGTCAGATGATGACCATTCTCAGCTTAGATGCAGATGGAAGGAGCATTTTGTTTGTGATCAGTCACTAACAAGGATGGATTGCAGCTGTTTATATCCCAATGCACCCTCAGTATTTCAACTCAGTATTTCTATCCTGGAAGAACCACTTTCCATAAAACACCAAACAATCTCAAATTTTACTTAAAAGAACTGAAGGCTGAAAGCAAGATAGAAAATTGTGTTTAAACCATTTAGCTCAAAATAGCTAGAACACAGGCGGTACCCGAGGTAATTTTCCATGCAGAAGATGTAGGAGATTTTTATTACTCAAAATTGTCTCCTTGGCCTAGATTCTGCAACAGAGACTCTAATTTCTCTGCCATCCAATTCCTGTATCAAAAGAATATCCAAAACAGCCATTAGAGTGTACCTTTGCAGACTTCAAAGCAGAAATGAAATAATGACCAAACATAAACAGTATTAACATGACATCTTCCCGTATTCATGTGCGTATAGATATCAGTAGATAGAACATTTTGTAAAACGGGATGCAACCTTTTTATGAACAGAAACAATATCTAAACTATCACACACATTACGAATTAAAACTACCATCGGCCTGATAGCAAACACTTTTAAATTATCTAGATGCAAGCACAAGTTGGACATGAAAGGATTAACTAGATCCTTATATCGTTGAGGGAAATGGAATGGTAAACTTACAACACCATTCAAGGTCTCAATGGCATTGTTAACCTCTTCAGTGGAACTGTAAGTGACAAAACCAAAGCCCCTTGATCGACCACTGTCCCGATCATAGACCACTTTAGCTTCAACAACCTTTCCTTGCTCGTTGAACAAACTCTCAAGCGCCGAGTTATCAACACCCCATGAAAGATTGCCAACATAAATGCGATTTTCAGCATTGGAAGTGCCACCAGTTCTGGGCCCCCTAGAAAAGGAGCTTTCCCTTTGGGGTGGTGGTCCAGAATTGACTCTAAGAGCGCGTCCCTCAAATTCCTGCCAGAAAAATCTCAAACACACTTAGGTACTAACCTAATTACTTCAGCCACGAGAACTGTTACAACCTTAAAGCTCACAAGTAATTAGGATTTAAAGATATATTAGTAATCAAGTTAGTTCCCTATGAATTTCAAGGGAGATATTTAAACAAGCTTTTCAAACTTAACTAACTCGGTTACCAGCTATGTTATGTAGCTAACTAGCTATCCTTACTGCAGATCAAGTTAACAAAAGCGTGTAATCAAGTACAAATGATTAGTCAGGAAACTTAAAATCGCTTGCATCAATTATGGAAAAACAGATGCAAGTAATGAAGCTAATTACATAGCCATTGAACTGTTGAGCAGCTGCGTCAACTTCCTCCGCTGTCGACATTGTGACAAATCCGAATCCTCTGCTTCTTCCAGTTATCTTGTCATAGATTACCTTCCAAAAATCAGCAATTTCAGCACATCGAAGCTAATCAGTAACGAGCTTTCACACGAGAATTATAAAAAAAAACGTTTTGAAGAAAAAATAATCTAAATTACAAATGTCCTACGAATTCAAAAAGCGAAGAAGAGGCAGTTGCCCCTTAACTAATGATTAAATCATCTAGATGCTGTCCATACTACACTCAAACATTGTCATGTAACTATCAAATTTGGCTCGAAAAGAAAGACCATCTCAAAAAGGAAAAAAAAAAAAACAATTTTGAATCATCTAGTATGAATATTCACCTCAACCATCTCAACATTTCCAGCATTTGCGAACAAGCCAGCCAGCTGGGAGCTGTCAACACTGAAAGGAAGATTGCCCACGAATAACTTTAGTTTTGGCGAGAAACTAGGCTCGTTTCCATCGCTCAAGACCTCCTCTTCTTGATCAAGACCATGAGACAAAGAAACTTTACACACGAAACGAGACGAAAGGCACTTTTCTTGGAGCACTCTAAAGGACTGAAAGATAGAAGTGGGAACTGAAATGGGTCTGAAGTGAAACTTCAGAGAAGACGAGACAGGGGAAACAAAAGAGAGTGAATTGGGTTTGCTTGGGTTGCATAAAGATATGATTTTGAGGTTCAAGGAAGGTAAGACGAGAGATGAGGCACAGCTTGTAGACATTGTCATCGCTTTACTGTTGGGTTTGCCTTCAAAGTTCGAAGATAAGTGTCTAGACGATAAGGTTTTTCCTCATGACTAGACTCGTACCTTTTTGACAAGAAAGATACCTTTTAAATCTTATCCGATACAAAGCTTTGTTGGTATCTTATATTAATTTTCGACGCGCTGGTCAACCAAGAGGAAAGAAAGAAATATTCAATCATGTGCATTCTTTTTTAAGATGCACGATCGAAAGAACATTTGGCGTTTGGAAAAATAGGTGAAAAATTTTACGTCAAATGCCAAGTTTTCCTTTTCCAAAGTAAGTTAAAATTGTGATTGCTTCAATGGCCATTCACAATTTTATAAGGTTAAATGCTCAAAAGAATGAAGAGTTTTCTCCCTATAATGAAGATGATGAATTACTTTAGTTTTAATATTTATTTTTCATATTAATTTTATTTCTTATATGAAAATGAGACATCTCTTTAAGTTATTTCCTACACGATGGTACTTTGTATATTGGTATACTTTAAAAATTATTTAGCATAAATAATTTTATTATAAAATATAATATAGTTGCAATTAATAAAAGTGCTTTTTATTTTTATGTTGCCAAACAGTCAACTGGATTTTAGAAAAAACTCTTCTCAGAAAAGCTCTACTGACAAAAGCTCTACTGATAAAAGCTCTACTGATAAAAGCTCAACCAAACAGGCCCTAAGACCTCTCTTCAACTATTTGGAAAAACCTGAATATTTATTAGGTCCATTGGGTTACACTACCCAACTCAAATACCCACACTCACCCTTTTGGTCTATTGTGTGGTATGAGCACAATAAATATCACAAAACATCTTTCATTACATCTTAAACAACAAGAGTTCCACAAATAGTTCAAGAACAACTCTTACAAGGTGTTTAGCTTCTCATAATCGTGAACAATCCAACAAAATCCATGTTTTTCACACTAAAAGTCATTAAGAGAAAAGAATAAAAGCTGAGTAAAGTCAAGAACTCCTTCTTTCTACTCCAAAAAGTTAGAAAAATTCTAAATCTTGATGTTGTTGCAACTTTTCCAAGGTAGATTATATGTTTCCCTTCGTTGACTAGCCTCCAAAAGTCTCACTTTTTCTATTTTTGGTGTGTCTTCTTATGGATGGAGGCTCCTAAGGTTTAGAGCCTTTATATCTGTTAAGGGGAGGGTCAAACCACTTAAAATATCATATTTAACCTGATCTTGGCGAGTTTCGTCAGTCACCCTTGTACTCAAGCGCGAGGGTAATAGAGAGTTGGTCATTTGGTAGTTGCACGATCGTGCACAAGCATGATCGTTATAAAAAGGTGGTCATCTGGTATTTGTACGATTGTGCACTGTTGTTTGACAACATTTTGCACTCTTCACTCTTTTGTCCATAACTTCTTCTCTGGACCTCCGATTGACTTGAAACTTGAACTGCAAGCTCCTCACAAATTTTCCTTCGTCTCTACTAGATTTCATTGTCATATCAATTTTTTAAGTCTGCCTAGTGGTTCCATTAAATCACCTGTACCACATCCACAGCTACAAATCTGATACTTGCATAATTCATCAACAAGGTGTATCAATCCATCCTACAAATAGGCTCCAAAACACCCTCAAACACTAGATAATGTAAAGAAATAACTAAACACTTCAAAGATCAAGAAAAGATGCAAAAGATACTAAAGATCAAATAAACTAGAACTAAAACACATAAAGAAGCATTTAAAACACATGAAATCACACTAGAAACATAACTTAAAGAAAACAGTTACCAACTTACCCACACTTAAAACTTTGCTTGTCCTCAAGAAAAACCAAACACAGCCAATCCATTATATTAATTCATCATAACAAGGATTAAGAGCATGCAATCTTTCAAACTTTGTCCATTCGAATGTCCAATTATTACACACATCATGACTACTTTTCATTGGCATACATAAACAAACTCAAGTTATGAAACTATCGATCAAAGGCAAGTATAGACTCAAAATGGATCTTCCTCACTGAATTCACTTATTTCACTCAAGTGTTTAAGGATAGTGTTTCGCTCAAGATTCCCTATAGGAAAGCACACTACCATAGGCTTGGAAATACACCAATTCTTCTCCTAAATGATTACATGCACAAATAGATCAAAAGGACTTTGCTAAGGGTTGTAATGGGGTTAGGGTTTAAAGTATGCCAAAAGGATTTGAGGGCTTATCACAAGCACTCATAGAATACTAAGTATGCAGAGGGACACAAAATGATTTTTAAGACATGCAAATGGATATAACTAACTACTTCGCACTTATTATTGATACTATATGCTATTCTTTTCCTTTTTCCTTTTTCTCTTTTTCCTTTTTTTTGTTTTCTTCTTTCCTCTTTTTTTTGGTTTGAACAATAATAAAGAAACACAAACTAACATTAGTAGCTATATGTAATGTGATCTAAAAGTAGAGGTACAAAGAAAGCCGCTCAAAGCGTCTCAGAAAAAAATTGTAGTAAAAAATCCCAAACTAATGCAAATTTGGCACTCTATTAAACTCATGATAGGTAGGCTAATGAGGTTTAAGGTTTAAAATGATGTGTTTTCAAGAAACAAAAAGGTCATAGGCTCAAAGGGGTTTGCAAGGGACAATGACATAGGTTGTTCATTTAAGTCAAGGGCTAAAAGATCGAGGGCCTTAGTCACTTCTATTTAGTATACATCTAGTAGATTCAAATTGGTTTAGGGCAAGTTCTAGGGGTACTATCTATGAGAGTATCACACAATCAAGGAAATGATATAGGCTAAACCCCTTATTTAGGCTCAAATGAAAATCCATCATGTTTCTACACATCACCTAATCACTCAAATATCAATTTTTGAGTAAGCCTATGTAACCAACTACTTAATCCAATCCACATGGTTCACCTTTTATTTAAGTGGCCTAATTCAATCTTTAAACATGCGACTCAATCTTATTCCGATTACTATGATAGCATCTCAAGGCAATAACTTCTATCTCAAAGATTCAAATGCAGGGAAAATGACAAACCTAGAACTAGCAACCTGATATGCAACCTACAAGACATGCCAAAATGCAATGCAAACAGAAACATTAAATAATTAGCTACCAAGCTACCTCCCCACACTTGAAGGACACATTATCCTCAATTTGTGATGAGATAACTACAAATAAAGAACACAATTACTAAGGCCAAAAACCATAACACAAAACAAGTACCAATGCAACAGTCACCAAAAAATTAGAAACAAAACAAACAAACAAACAAATACAAAAAAAATAACAACAAAATAGGGAGTTTAGAAAGCTTATGGAGAGGGAGGAGGTGACAGGATTGGAGATGGCACGTGGAGTCCTTTCATCTCCCAAGACTTGTTGATTTTATTTTTCAGGTACCGCTATTGGCAGGCTATCAGTTGCATTTGCTCATTCATTTGGTTGAGCTGCTACTGTGTCTTTTTATTGTTGTCAACCAGGAGTGTGTATACTTTCACCTAACCTGTTGGCCCCTCTAATTTCTCACTTGATTCATATGAGTCTAGAGAAAGTCTAGAACTTGAAGCTCCACCTGAAAACCTAAGCTTGACTGCAATGCATGTCTGAGGATCTCGGAGCTCCATATTATGGTACAGTAGTATCTATGCACGTCTTAAGTACAATGTATCAAACTACTCATAAGAAATAGGGGTTAGTCCAATAAGATCAATCCTAAAATACTGAGCTAAAGCAGTGGCTAAATAACCCATTCCTATGGATGTTCCCTTCCTTGCCACAAATTGGTTCAAAGATTGAGAAAATAAGAGAACATATTAGGCTTAATCTTTTCATCTAAGCACCATAATAAAAACAACTCCCTTGTGGAGCATTTTTTTTCTTTGAGTTTTGGAAAACACAGCATAACACATGAATTTGTGCAAAAGAAACCGCTCAGTACTAAGAATGTGAGCATTTGACGCATTGTGAGCATTAAAATTAGGTAAGTCAGTTAAATATTTCCAATAAATGGTAGATGAGAAGTCTTGATGGGAATCTTCTACTTGTGGCTTAGAAAAACCAAAGAGTTGTCTTAACAACTCATCATCCAAGCTACGAGTCTAGTCTCGTAGTCTAAACCAAAATTTACTAGGTTTACTAGATTCAAATATCAAGGAAGTGAAAAAATCAAGTGTTAGTTCACAAAAAATAGGGTAATCCATGTGCACATATTGTCCCCAACCACCTTTACTACACAATTTCAGCAATTTATCCTTTAACCCTATTTCTTCTAACAGATCAAAATCCAAATACCGTGGTGTATAAATAGTTCTAGTTTTAAGAAGAGCATACCTGTCACCTTCCTCCTCGGAATAAATGGGAAAAGGACCATCATAGTAAGTTGCAATGTCTGTGGCATTTTAGCCTCCCACCTCAGCTTGGATGGGTTCGACAGATTTGTTGCAAAGGGTATTATTTCTAGGAGGCATAATGGCATGAAAACCTGCAAAAATCACAAAAGAAACATGATAAGTTTCAAGAAGGAACACACACGACCCATAAAGAGAGAAATTTGCAAAAATGCAAGGAAGGAGGTGAAAAGAAAAGCAAAAACAACACAAATCTACACAAAACTGAAGGTTTTGATGAAAAACCTAAGCAGACTTACAATATTTGGTGAAAACTTGAAAGAAAATGAGCAAAATCTCTTGAAGAAAGGTTGTGGGGCCCAAAACTGGAGAGAGGGGGCGTAGGGAAGAGAGAAGATATGTTGTAAGGATTTTAAAAAAGGGGTGTGGGCAAGATCTGCTACTTGCCCTGAACGATCGTGCACCTCTGGTGGTTGGAGGGTTCTGTCACGATCATGCTAGTGCATAAACGTGCACCCTTGGTGGCTGGAAGGTTTTGTCACGATCATACTGGTGCACGATCGTGCAACCCTGGTGGCTGGAGGTTTCTGTCACTCTCATGCTCAACTTATCCTAATTCACTACAAATGACTCCCAACTTGGTTCGAAGTCACTCCAAACTTGCAAATTAAAATTTTAACATTTAAAACTACAATCAAACTCAAAAAAACAACACTTAAACTCAAGAAAAGACAAGATTAAAGTAAGAAACAACTTAAAAACCAAGCAGCAACATCTTAAACAACCTAAGACCTAACCAAAACATGCTTCATTTAAGGTCATGAGCTTGACCAAAGTTCAATTTAATCAAGAAGAGTAAGGGAAAGGTAAGAAATCACTTCCTTTCATGAGAGAGAGCTCCTCCAATGTAAAGCTTGCATAAGGTTTCATCTTTGGTGTTCTCCAATTTTGTTGCTCCATGATCAAATACTTGAAGTACCTTAAAAGGTCCACTCCACCTTGACTTGTGCTTTCATGGAAATAAACAAAGTCTTGAATTGTATAGAAGCACTAAATCCCCACTCTTAAACTCCTTCTTCTTGATCATGTCACTTCTTAACTTTCTCCTTGTACAATTTGGCATTTTCATAAGCATCAACTCTCAACCCTTCCAATTCATCAATTTGCAACAACCTCTTCTCGCTCGCAAGTTTCCAATCTATGTTCAATTTCTTTATTGCCCAATAAGCCCTTTGCTCCAACTCCAAGGGTAAATGGCAAGCCTTAGCATACACAAGTCTATAAGGTGTAGTACTTATAGGTGTCTTAAAAGTTGTCCCATATGCCCAAAGTGTATCATCCAACTTCAAAGCCCAGTTCTTTCTTGAGGCGATCACTGCCTTCTCTAAAATCTTCTTCAACTCTTGATTCACCTCCACTTGGTCACTAGTTTGTGGATGATATGGGGTAGCCACTCTATAGTGAACATAATACTTCCTCAAAAGAACTTCAAAAGGCTTATTACAAAAATGACCACCCCGTCACTTATAATTGCCCTAAGCACCCCAAATCAAGTGATATCCTCTTAATGAAACGTTGACCAACCTTGCCATCGTTTGTTGTAGTAGCCATAGCTTTAACCCACCTAGAAACATAATCGACACCAACTAAGATATACTTGTTACCTAGGGAGGATGAGAATGGTCCCATGAAATCTAAGTCCCACACATCAGATATCTCCACCTCCATGATGTTTTAAAGTGTCATCTCATCCCTCTTTGATATATTGGCCACTCGTTGGCACCCATCACACTTTAGCACAAAATTTTGAGCATCCTTAAAAAGGTTGGCTAGTAGAATCCACTCTTCAAGACCCGAGTAGCTGTCTTATTTGCTCCATAGTGCCCTACATAAATAGAACTATGACATTACATCAACACTTTAAGTATCTCATCATCAGGGACACACCTGCAAATCACACTATCGGCCTAAATCTTAAACAGTATGGGTTCATCCCAAATGTAAAGAAAACACTGGAATAACAAACGTTTAATGTGTTGATAAGAAAGATTAGAGGGAAGATCACCACTTGAGAGATAATTTACAATATATGCAAACTAAGGAAGAAACGGGTTTTCTAACATCATTAAGGCTTCATTAGGGAAGTACTCCTTAATTTCCTCTTCTTCTTCTTTATGTTCCCCTTCACGTCTAGATAGGTGGTTTGCTACAATGTTTTTTACTCCTTTCTTGTCTTTAATCTAAACGTTAAACTCTTGGAGTAGAAGCACCCATTTGATAAGCCTAGCCTTGGCATCCTTCTTTGCAAAGAGATAACGCAACGTTGTATGATCTGTAAAAATAATAGCATGTGAGCCTAAAAGATAAGAGCAAAATTTCTCACATGTAAAGACTACTGCAAGCAAATCCTTTTCCGTAGTGGTGTAGATCAGTTGTACGCCTCTCAAGGTCTTGCTCGCATAATAGATAACATGTCGTTTCTTCTCCTTCCGTTATCCAAGTACACACCCCACTGTGTAGTCACTTGCATAACATATAATCTCGAAAGGAATTGACCAATCTGGCGTTGTTAAGATAGGTGCTGTTGTGAGTGCCTTCTTCAACCTGTTAAAAGCATCTAAGCAATCATTAGTAAAGATAAAAGGCACTTCTTTTAATAGGTTAAGGGTCTAGCAATAAGGGAAAAATCCTTGATGAATTCTCTGTAGAACCCTACATAACCAAGGAAAGCTCAGATATCCTTAATGTTGGTAGGAGGGGGTAACTTTTCAATCACTTTGGTCTTTGCTTGATCTACTTCAATGCCTTTGCATGAGATCCTATGGCCCAATATAATCCCCTCTTAGACCATGAAATGACATTTTTTCCAGTTTAAAACCAGATGAAACTCCTCACATTTTTTAAGCACTCTGTCTAAATTAAACAAATAATCATCAAAAGAATCTCCAAAGACAAAGAAGTTGTTCATAAATACCTCCATGAAATTCTCATTCATGTCCGTAAAAATGGCCTCATGCACCTTTGCAATGTAGCAGGTGCATTGCATAACGCAAAAGACATCCTATGATAAGCGAAAATCCTATAAGACCAAGTGAAAGTGGTATTCTTTTGATCCTGTGGGTATATGAACACTTGATTGTACCCTGAATATCCATCAAGAAAAAATAAAATGCATGGCTAGCCACCCTCTCGATCATTTGGTCCACAAAAGGTAAAGGAAAGTGGTCTTTCTTGGTGGCCAAGTTAAGCTTCCTCTAATCAATACACACTCTCCAACCCTTGGTGGTCCTAGTAGAAATCTGTTCAACTTTTTCATTTTCCATCACTATCATGCCTCCTTTCTTAGGCACACACTACACAGGACTCACCCACTCACTATTTAAAATTGGGTAAATAATCCCCGCATCCAACAGCTTCACTACTTCATTCTTCACAACCTCTTACAAGTGTGGATTTAACTGTCTTTGTCTCTCCCTCACTAGTTTGCATCCTTCCTCAAGGTTAATCCTAAGCATAACCACATTGGGGCTAGTCCTCCTAATATCAGCAATTTGCCATGCCATTCCTTTCATATGCTTCCTAATAGTCTCTACCACTTTCTTTTCTTGCTCAAAATCCAATGAGTTGGATGTGATGATGGGTAGGGTGTGGTCCTTACCTAAGAAAGTATACCTAAAGTAAGAAGGTAATGGTTTTAGGTCTAAGGTGGGTGGCTTAACAAGGGAGGGTGGTGTCAGGGTATTAGACCCGACCTTTTCGTGAAAGATTAGAACTATTGAATGTGAAATTTTAGTGGTTAGTCACAAATTAAGAACAAATGAATGAAGAATTTTTGAAACAAGAAATGATAGAAAAGAGTAAAGTAGGGAATGAGAAATGTGGATAGATTCATGATTTGCTATGGTGTTTTTGGTGGATAAGAGATTTTTG
>JANZLH020000122.1:52603-72611 GCA_026770325.2 Erythroxylum fimbriatum | reverse complement strand
ATGTAGAGGGTCTTTTTATCTTTCCATGGAGGTATGATATGTCCTGTTCGGAGTTAGGAGTAAGAAGTTATGAGGGTTGGAAGTTGGCTGATTACTATTCATTTGGTCAAAAATTACTGTTCATTTGGTTTTTCATTAGGCTGAAACTTTGAAACAACTTATGACCTTCTTAATGGATGAATTTGTTTTTAAATCCTTCTAGAAAGTTATAGAGTTTCCGTTTATGTTTCGATAGGCACTAAATTTACGAAATTCGGATTTCGGGGTGAAAAGTTATAAATGTGCAAAGTTGGTTTTAAATAAAATATATAACACCCTTTTTCTTATTTTCTTTGTCTCTTCTCCATTTGACCTCCGATTTGCACGATTTTTGAAGCATTAGTTAACTCGTAAAATTTTCTATCCCTTTTTGGTAAAATGAGAGTGTCGGGTTTTAGTTGGACTTTATGAACGATATGTGACGGTTTTGTACGTAATTTCGTTTTTGTGATTTTCAAAGATCTGATTGAGGCGTTTTCTGTTTTTATTGACCTAGAGTCATGAAATTTCGTATTAGCTTAGAAATCGGATTTAATTATGGGCCCTAAGCAGATCACTTTTATTGGAGGATAATTAGGGTAAATTGATCAAGTTTTGTTCGGATGACGTTAAATTAAGTTCGCTTTGAGGTTTCTTTCGTGGTGAGGAATCCCTTCCTTGTGACGCGAGCGTCTAGATGTCACGTAGGACGTCGGCCCGCGACTCACCGGAGAGGGGTTCCAATAGATGGAATTACAACACAAGGCATATTGGGCTATTAGAAGATGCAACATGAATTTGGATGATACAGGTGTGCATAGGAAGTTGCAACTTCAAGAGTTGGAGGACATGAGAAATGAATCCTACCAGAATGCAGTGATACATAAAGATAACACAAAGGCTTTTCATGATAAGATGATTTCGAGGAAAATCTTTTCGGTGGGCCAGAAATTGCTACCATATCACTCAAAACTTAAATTATTTCTAGGTAAGTTAAGTTCCCGTTGGGTTGGTCTGTTTGTTATCACTCGTGTCTTTCCTTTTAGTGCAGTAGAGATACGGAATGTAAAAATTGACAAGACATTCAGAGTGAATGGTCATTGCTTAAAGTTGTACTATGAAGGCTTCCAAACCGAAGATTTGGAGGTGTTAACGCAGGAGGATGTGACTGGTGTCACTTGATGTATGCAAAAAAGAGTCAAGCCAACGACGATAAACAAAGGTGTTACTTAAGAGGCAACCCAAGGGAAGTGAATTTTTGTTATTTACATTTTCGTATTTACTATTTTCGTAAATTGCTCTATTTCTTGCATTTGATTTTACCTTGAGGAAAATGTAAGTTTTAAGTGTGGGGTGGGGATATTATTTTTTATGTATGTTTTTAGCTTAAGTGTAGCTTATGTGACTTCTTAGGCGGTTTTAAGAATAAAAATTTTCTTGTTTTCTATTGCTTTTAAGATTATTTAGTCATAATTAGAGAGTGAATTCTTGGACCCTGTTTTCGAAGCCCAACATCCGGAATCATGAATAGTGAGCATAATACCCTGTAGGGTTTTTCAAAGAACCCTTATTAGCAATCATCAATTCATCTTCATTCTCATAACATCCCAAAAATTCCTATCTGATCAATGGATGTACGACAATCCATTCATGTGTTTATGTCCTTAAATATCACCCTAACATAACACTCATTTGTGTTTCCATTACTAAGAACATTTTAAATTCCCTTCAAACCTAAAATGTATTATAGAAAAGCATCGATGAGCCCACAATTTATAACTGTACCTATTTTGGGACAAGAGGCATAACTTTCACTAGAGCTGTCGGATTAAGGTCATTCTAGGATGATTTCGAACAGGACTTCTAGTATACAACTTTTAAGAAGACTCTGATGAGAGATTTTTCCATTTAGAGGGTCAAAATCAAGAATTCCTAAAAGTGTATACACCTCCACCTAACAGACATACACGGGTTCTGGAGTGTTTTCCAGCCCCTTAAAGGTCCAAGAAGACCACTTTGCCTAAATCAGTCTAGATTAATACAAATTTTCCCCAAAGCTAAAACACATATCTTACCCCTATGAAATGCTTGAGAATGCAATGCAAAAACTTGGAAAGTCATGAGGAAAGCACAAATATTTTTCATTAACATCAAAAAATAAGAGTTTTATAAAGCTTTAATGGGAATTTCAAGCCACATTACATCATAATCCAAAAATACATAAGATACATGAATAATAATACTTGAAATGCGACTAAAGCCTTGTTTTACGTAACGAGCATAAAATACAAAATATGCAGATTTTGGAGTGATGCCTTGACTCTCTCGCTCACTCGATCTCTTACTCATCACCTAAGCTTGAAAGCTCGTGGGCAATAGTTTATAACAGAGAAACAAGCAAAACCGTTGAAAACATTGATGATCATAGTACATTCACACTGAATCCATAAAACACATATTTCTCAAATTCTCCAACTTATCAACACATATCATAATCACATAAATCACATATGCATCAAATTTTCATCTATTAATAAACACATGAGCAATTTAGAATGGTTTGGGTAGATCCAGAAACACAACCTACTAACACATTCTCACATAATAGTCTTATGTAGTCGTAAACAGAACATACTATCACAATCCCACATAATGGTTTTATGTAGTTGTAAACATGAGGGAGTCCATGAAGGAGCTCCATGTCACTAGCGAGCACACAGGAGAAGCCTTTAACAGAGTCGAAGTGCACATGACATAACATAATGGACCACCACAAACCCACATAACATGTATTTCATGACTTGAAAACAGATTTCCTAAATGGCACATTTCGAAAACATGTTTTTCATGAGTATAAAATATTTCAAAAACCATTTCCATTTTCATTTCCATTTCTCAATTCATCAACAGAAATTCATATAATAAACATATAGAAATTTCTCAATCATTCAAAGAGCAATAATGTAACATTCATAAAACAATGGAAATCATTTAATGATCTTAAATTTGAAAAGATAGTCACGGCTCATTACTCAATTATAAACATGAACCGCCTTGAATTCCTTGCTTAAAGACTTGCTCAAAGATGCCTCTCCTTTTGCTCCTCTTGCCTCTCTTGATTTCCTTGAATCTTCACCAAATGAAGAGTTTCTTGCCTCTAATGAAAGCTCTTCTCTTTCCCTACTTTTTTCTCTTCTTGAGCAACATCAGAATCTCTCTTGAAGACTAAGAAAAATTGAAACCTAGCAGATCTTCTTTCTTTTCTCTCTTCTCCACGACAATCTCTTCTTTCTCTCTTCTATTTTCGTTTTTCTCTCCTCTCTCCCTCAATTCACATTTTCTTCCTTCTTTAAAATGCAAGACAACCTTTCTTCTTCCACTTATACCCTTAATGATTGTAAAATGTCCATTTTACCCTTCCTTATATGCCTTATGGTCTTTGTCTGTAAGTGAACTACCAAAAATGCCCTTATACAATCTTACTACCTTAATTCAATTAACCCATGCAATAAAATCCTACTAATATTAACATAATAATTAACTCTCAAAAATTCACCTATCCAAACCTCATAATTATTTAAATCATGCTTAACTCAATAAAAAAAAAAATTCGGGGGCCAACAGTAACAATTAATTCCAAATTTACTAATTATAGTCCACCAAACCAAAATTCAAGACATAACAATACACAATTCACATCATGATCATTTTAAACCTTTCATACCCCGGAACATGTCAGTTGAGTGCACGTACAATCTTTGCAATGTTTCCTAAATCATGATTCATGTGTGTATGCCAATATTGTGCATGTGAATGAAATACATTTCATAAATTCTCAATGATATTACTCATGTGCAATAGTCTAAGGTTCTAAACCTTAGTATGGAAATAAGCTATTACAAAATTAGTCTAGCATATATTATAGTTATACCAACTTTGCCTATACTTTTGAGATAGAGTGTAATGTGAGTTGGGTTAGAATAGGGACCTTCTTAATGCAAGATAGGAAACAGATTGCATACTTTCGTGAGAAACTTAGTGGAGCACCCTTAAACTACCTAACTAATGATTGGGTGATGTATGGATTAGTTAGGGCTTTAGAGACTTGGCAACACTATATATGGCCTAAAGAGTTTGTGATCTAAACTGGCCATAAGTCACTGAAGTATATTAAGGGAGAAAACAAACTTAGCAAAAGGCATGCCAAGTGGGTGGAATTTATATATTTGTTTCCTTATGTGTTTAAGTATAAACAAGGAAAGGAAAACATCGTGGTAGATGCATTGTCTAGGATACATGCCTTAATAAGAATTTGAAATGATAGATTACTAGTTTTTGAGCACGTTAAGGAGCTATACAATGATGAACATGATTTTGGGAATATATTTAAGGCATGTGAGAAACCTACCTTTGGGAAGTTCTTTAGGTACAAGGAGTATTTGTTTAAAAAGAATAGGCGTTATATACCCCAAAGTTTCTCAAAAGACTTGTTAGTGAAAGAATCGCATGGGAAGGTTTAATGGGAAACTTTGGTGTTAAAAAGAGCCTTAATGTTTTGAATGAACACTTCGTCTGGCCACACATGAGGAGAGATGTTGAAAGAGTGTGTGAGAGATGTGTGAAGTGTACCAAGCTAAATCGAGAGCACAACCCCATATATTGTACAAACCGTTACGTATACCTAATGAATTGTGGATAAACTTCTCCATAGACTTTGTTTTGGGTTTACCTATGTTTATAAGTGGTCACGATTCAATATTTATAATTATTGATTCGTTTTCCAAGATGAAAAACTTCATTACATGTTGATAGAAGGATAATTGAACATATTTTTACCCCCCATATTTGATATGTTTTTGCTTGATATTTATTACTTTTGGTATATATTTGGTAATTAATTCGTTTCAAGTGTGTACATAGATTATAATTGCCTTCATGGACTTAAAGGAGAAGAATTCAGACAAAAACACAATGTAAAAAAAGAATTGATGCACAGTCGTGCATATGCCCATGCACTTTTCAGAGGTCGTCCTCTATCACAATATTCAGAGATTTTTGTTTATGCACAGTTTGATGCATGGTGGTGCAAGAGACCATGCATTGGCCAAAACCCTAGAATTCCATATAAAAGACAAATTTCATAAACAGTTAGGAGGACGAGACGACAGGAAGCATTTTGAAAGTTTTAGAGACGATTCCAAGAGTGATTGTGAGCTAGAGGAGCGAGAAATGTGAAGATTTTATAGATGAATTCTTCAGAATACAACATCAGACCCCTACATCGTCAGAATACTCTATAAAAGACAATCAAGGAGATTTAAAATTAAGATTCCATTGTTTTCAATTTGTATTTCTGTTTATGTATGCTTGATTTTGTATTCGCTAATGTGTAACTAAATATTTGGTTAATATTTAGGTTAGATGAGCCCTATTTTGTTACCTTAACATGTGTTGACTCTTTTATTAATGCAATTGGTTGATTAATTTGTTGCTATCCAATTAAGTGTTTTATTTATGTTTTAATAAATTCAGAAATATTAGATCATAATCTAGTTTCATACATAAATATTGAGAAATCCTAGGTTTAAATAGATCTATTGTAATTGGAATGAGTTGATTGCAACCCTAGAGATAGGATGACAAAAATCTAGATTAGGATCAAACATAATAGAGGGACTAATAAATGAGTAACGCAATCCTATAAACTATAAACTGAGTAATTCGATTGGAAACCTTAGGATTAGTTGTTAGTAGACTCAAGGTTAGCTATTAGCAAACCATAAAAGTCTCCACGGTCCAATTATCAACAAACAATTGCATAATAAAGTATTACAATAATTGACTAACTCTCACAAAAAAAGTAAATAACATGTCACAAAACCAGTGATGTATCTTACATTACTAAATTGTTCTTTATTGAAATTGTTTTAATTACGTGGAGTTCCTAAAATCATTGTTTATGACTGTGGCACTAAATTCTTTATCTATTTTTTGGGAAATTTTTTGGGAGAAGTTGGGAACTAAGTTTTTTTTCGATAACTTGTCATCCACAAATAGATGGCTAAACTGAAGCAATTAATAAAACTCTAGGTTTTTTTGCATGTTGTCAGGGGTAAAATTTGAAAATATGGGAATAGTCTTTAACTTTTATTGAGTTTGCATATAATCAAATTATATATAGTTATACTAGTTTTTCATCGTATTAAATTGTTAATGGATTTAACCTGTTGTCTCTTTTAGATTTTGTTCCTTTTCCATTAGGTAAAATAGATAGCTTAAATGGCAAAAAGAAAGATAAATTGATGAAGAAGCATTATGTGGGGCAAGGCTAAACATATAGAAAAAGATGCAATAATATAAGAAGAGTGCTAATAAAGGTCGAAAGTAAGTGATATTCGAACCTAGTGATTGGGTTTGGGAATACTTAAGAAAGGAAAGGTTTGTAAAAGAAGGTATTAGAGTTAGAGATATTTGGTGAATAGACAGGTTTAGAGCTTTAAAGATCCTGAGGTAGAGCCTAATTATTGTCAACTATGATCACAAAGACTTTATCCTCTAAAGTACCTTGTATCTTTGCTAGAGAAAATGCAAGTTGATGGATTAATTGTCCATGACCTGTCTAATTGTCATACCAAACAAAGGCTCTTTCACCATTCCCCACCTTATAAACAAATATCTGATTTAACTTAATCCCTTAGCTAAAGAAGTTGGCCAAGGAACTAAGAGTGAGAAGAGCTCTTTTGCACCATCCATATACATTTTTTGTTCAAAAAATAGCTATATAACCATTTCACCCCAAAGACAGTTTTTATCCTCTAGTATCCACCGTAATCACTTCAATATCAAGGCTGAGTTCATATCATTTATAGCATTCACTCTTAGTCCCCCTTCTTCTTTAGGAGTTCATATATTAGTCTAACTGACTTTTGCTAAACCTTCTACTCCATCTAAGTAACTCCACAGGAACTTTCTGAGCATCCTTTCTAACAATTTGATAAGTCTTTGTGATAGTAAGATATGGAAACTCCAACTGATATGCAAAAAAGAAAGAACAAACTTGATCAATTGTAGTTGGTATGAAGGACTTTAGAAAGTGTGTTGAGGACTGTGTTTTGTTTGATTTAAACTCTAGTGGTCCTAGTTTCACTTGGTCTAATAAACAATCAGGGGACCTTTTTGTAGCCAGGAAGTTACATAGAGCTCTTGTCATCTCTGCTTGGAGTTCTTATTTTCCTAGATCCTATGGAGTGATCGAAAATCCTAACATCTCTGACCATTCCCCTGTGGTGATTAAGATGTTAGCTAGTCATCCGAAAAGATTTTCTCCGTTTAGGATTTCCAATTTCTTAGTTTCTCAACCTAATTTCATTCAGATTGTTGAGAAGGCTTGGTCATCTCAGGTTTGGGAAACCTCAATGTTCTGTGTGGTCTCTAAGCTTAAATTAGCTAAAAATGCGCTCAAAACTTTAAACTCTTATTAGGTAGGTGATTTGAATATTAGAGTTGCAACCTGTCAAACTTGCCTTAAAAATATTCAAGATCAAATGTAGCAAGTGTCTAATGTTCATCTGATTGCCCAAGAAAATGAGGCTATTACAAATCTGATTAAGGCTCTAGGGGACCAGGAGATGTTTTATAAACAATCTTCTTGTATTAAGTGGCTTAAAGAAGGTGATATGAATACCAAATTCTTTCATAATTCTATTTTGTCAAATAGGAACAGGAACAACATTCATTCTTTACTGGATGGTACTGGTTATAGGTTTGTTAATTTGAAGATATCCAAAAACAATATCTAGGTTTTTTTTCAGAGTACGCTTGGGAACAAGAAAGATCTACTCTCCTTTAAAGAGTATGTGACTGCCCTTTTTCCTTTTCCTATTCCTGAAAATCTTAGAAACAATCTCATTACTGATGTCTCGACTCAAGAGATTAGGGATGTTTTTAACTCCTTTAACCCTAATAAGGCTCCTGGTCCTAATGGTTTTAATGGTTTTTTCTTTAAGCAAACTTGTCATATTGTTGGTAATGATATTACTCTTGTCATTCAAGATTTTTTTCGACATGGTAGGCTTCTTAAAGAGCTCAATTCTACTTTTATTTCTCTTATCCCTAAGATGGATCATCCTTCTACTGTTTATGATTTTAGACCTATTTCTTATTGTAACATGATTTACAAAGTGATTTCGAAAATCATTGCTAATAGGCTTAGAAACCTGCTCCCTCACATTATCAGCCTAAATCAATGTGCTTTTATCAAGGGCTGCCGAATAGGGGACAATATCTTGTTGAGAATTATCACCTTTCCAATAATCATAAGCATTGTGCCTTTAAAATTGATCTGAAAAAAGCCTATGATTCTATTCATTAGGATTTCCTCCTTAATGTGCTCTTAGCTGTAGGGTTTCCTCCAACTTACATTAAGTGGATTGAAGAGTGTATTACCTCACCTTCGTACTCTATCTTGATCAATGGGTCTCCTTCGAAATTCTTTCGTGGTAAGTCTGGTTTGAGACAAGGGGATCTGTTATCTCCTTATCTCTTCATTCTTTGTATAGAGGTTTTCTCTAGGAGTATGGATGCTTCTATTGCTCAAAGTAACACTTTTAAATACCATTGGAGGTGTATAGCTCTTAAGCTCTCTTACCTTTTGTTTGCTGATGATCTTTTCTTATTCTGCCATACTAATATTGGGTCTGTCCAAACTATTTTTGATTGCTGCACACTTTCTCTAATTTTTTTGGGCTGGATATGAATCTTAGGAAGAGTAAGTACTTTTTATCTACTGATATGGATTATTTTTCTCATCAGTTGGAAACTTTAACTAGTCTTCACAAAGGTTACCTTCCTATTCGTTAACTTGGTTTGCCTTTCTTAACAGGTCGTTTGTCTAGGAGAGATTGCATGCCTCTGTTGGATAAAATTGATGCTAGGGTTAATAAATGGGCCCATAGAACTCTTTCCTATGCTGGTAGATTGCAATTGATTATCTGTGTTCTCTCTACTTTTCAAGTGTATTGGTCTATTCATTTCATTATTCCCTCTTCCATTATCAAAGATATTGAGACTAAATTAAGGAATTTATTGTATTCTGGTAGTATTGCGTCAAATCCTCGTGCTAAAGTTAAATGGAGTGATCTCTGAGACCTAAAAGAGAGGGTGGTTTAGGCATTAAATATTTATCTACATGGAATAATGTTCTTCTAGGAAAAAAAATATGGTTTTTGTTTAATGAGAATGAAGCGTTGTGGGTCAAGTGGGTGCATACTATTATTCTTAGACGTAAACATTTCTGGAATGTTAAACCTAGTAATAATAGTTCTTGAAGTTGGAGGAAGCTGTTACAAGTTAGGGACCTTATTTGGAACCATTTCAGATTTAAGATAGGAAATGAGTTTTTTACTCTTTTATGGCAGGAACCTTGGCATCCTAGAGGCATCCTTATAGATCTCTCGACCCCCAGACTGATCAATGGATCGGATTTGCCTATGAGTGCAAAATTTTATGATGTTATCAAGAACAATGTTTGGACCTAGCAGGAGGCTCAAATGAGACCATCCACACCCTGGATCCTTTGCCATACCAACCAGTGTGCTTTCTATCTAACAAATTGGAATGACTGACTAGCTCCTCTAGAGTCTACACAAATGCTTCGGCCTATACTATTTTGAGACCTCCCAATCCTCTTATTCCTTGGCATAAATTGGTCTGGCACAAAAGAACTAGCCCGAAGTGCTCTTTTATCTTATGGCTAGCTTTTCAAAATAAGTTGCAAATGAGGGATAAACTCCTCTTCTCTTATGTCCCAAATTATTGTTCCTTATGCCTTTTGGATAATGAGTATGTTGATTATATATTTTTTGAGTGTTCTTACTCAAAAACAGTGTGGTTACATTATTCTCTAAACCATTTTCAGATCCATTTGCCTAACTTGATAAATCTTTCAATCGTCCTTAATTGGTTTAGCTATCCCCCAAACCACAGAAATATTGACCTCAACCTGTTTATGATTCTTCTTTCTGTTATTGTTTATAATCTTTGGTCTGAAAGAAACCACCGAACCTTTAAAGATACAGTCTTTGATGTTAGGAGCATTAACACAAAAGTGGTTTTTCAAGTTATGGAACATCTCAGTTCAAACACTGAGGGAAAGTAGTCGTTGGTATGGTCTGTTTAGTTTTTTCTCTAATGTTTTGTTTTGCAAGTTTTAGATCCAATTTAGGACAGATTGGAGGCCTCAAGAGGAGATGATTCCTCCGAAGATTCTCCTCCTCTTCCTAGTTTTCCTTTAAAGCCTCAATTTTTTTATTGCAATGAAGACCTTCACTATTTCCGGCAGAGTAGGAGATCCAACACCAGTTCAGAAGTTTCAGTTCAAGGCCCTTTTAGGGTTAAATATGTGAAGATTTCACCTTGATTGTTTTTGGTTTTGTTTGGCTGTCAGACTACTTTTCTGCTTCAGCTTGTTAGTGTTTTTTGTCTGGTTCTGTTAATGTCTTCCCATTCTTCCAAGGATTTCATTGGGTGAAAGGCTTGTTTAGGTCGTGGTTGTAGTTTTTTTGCTGCATTGTGCAGATTTAGTTTCCTAGTTTTATTCCTTTAATTAGCTACCGATGTAGAGGCTTTCTCTTGTTTTCTTGGTTTCTATTTGTTTAGTTTGGTTTTGGCAATGAAACTTGCTTTCTTGGGCAGTCTCTTGTTTTATACAGAACTCTTTTCCTTTTGATTAATCAAATTTACTGATTTATCCAAAAATAAAGGATAGCATTCATTGAAGCTCAATCTTTTAGTAGAAATAAACAGTCCTAGGTGCATCAAGAGAGGGAGCTTTCTATTCATATCAGTGATTTTAGCAGTGCTTATTTCCATATATGAAGTTGCTTTAAAGATCATAAAGTTACTCTTGTTTACGTTCAATTCTAATCCTGATAATCTTTTGAAAACCTGAAGGGAGTCTATTAAAACTTGAATTGAATATATGTGAGCTTTACTTAATAAAAGTAAATTATCTGCAAAACACAAATTTGTTAAGGAAACTTTTGTGCATCTGGAGTGGAATCGAATTTAGGATTTAAATTGACATTGTGTTTAATAAGGAGGGTAAGAACTTCCATACATAATATTCCTATATTCCTATAGACCCTTTAAAGATCTTACAAGGACATTTATTCATCAAGACACAATAAGATGCAATAGAGTTGATTTAAATAAACCTAATTACACACTCAAATAACATTCTATCTTTTTGGCTTTTAGACAATATCTTTGAAATATTTAGAAATATTATTGTACAATAAAAGCTTATAATTATTTATATTCAATTTGATATGATAATTTAAAAACATATTTTTCACAATTAAGATAAATACTAAATTTAATTATAGTAAGACAATTGTAAATTAATAATAGTGATATTACATAAATTTTACTAGTTAAAAGAGATGCTAATAATTTGTTTGTTTATAAAGTATATTCAAGATTCAATAAACAAACATTTGACTTACTAAAAATTCAATGCATTTTACCTATATAATTAATTGAATATAAATTACTAAGTCTAGGATATATTTATTACAATTTGAGAATTCAACCTCAAACCATTTAGATGTAATTATAAAAGTTACAGATGGATCCAACTCTGCCTCAATTAAAAACAGGTTCTATTATAGTCGCACTTTAACATAATATCATAATTATTTATACTTATACGGGTAATTTTAACAAATTATTGATTTGTTATATGAATGTTCCTACATGATTATATAACGATTTTTTAAAATATTATCTTATTAATTGGTGCTATTGTCCCAACTTAGAATTATAGAAATCATTTTATAATAGAGTTAATTAATTTATCGAATACTGATTTATAAGAGTTTTTATTATTGATGACCACAAAATATTTAATTGAAGAAACAATAATTAGTAATATTGTTACAATTTTAGCATATTTCTTGGTGTTTAAGTTAATCTCTTCATATAAGCTACAATTTTCATCAATCCTATAAAATAAAATAATAATATTTTTAAGAATTAAGTAAAAAATGAAGATAAAATGATTAATTGAACATGGTAGAGTATTAATTTTATAAATAAATTATTATTAATTGATAATGGTTTTATGAAATAGTGAATTTTAGTGTTTTTGCTAAAAAAATTATTAAGTGAATATAAAATACCAGAAGGTGTTAATTAAAATACTGTATGAGTTTTTTATTTGTTAAAATTTTGAAATCCTTAATTAAATATTTTCAATTTTGATGAAATAGGAACCAAAGATATCATGAATGACATTCTTTCTACCAAAGTATAGCCCCAGTATTTGTTTTCTTTTTCTATTTTTGTTTTTAAATTTATAATTTTTAACAAAATAAAATCAATAGCGTCAAATCAATAAAAATTTAATTGATAGGATATATTAAAAAATATTTTTTTCATGAGAAATTAAAGTTGAGGTAATTGATTAAAAATTTAAAAATTGTTAATTTAGTATGGTTACATGTAAGGTTGACAAAATTTACCCAACTCAACCCAAATTTTAAGAAAAATGATATCTTTTTTATTTTTAAAAATCAAAAAGATAAAACAATATATAATTACTCAATAAAAATCATTTTAAAGATTTTTTTATACCACAGTATTTTTAAAAACAATAAAAATAATTTTTAAAATGAATGAAACTACAAATGAAATTATATGTTTTACCTTAACAATAAAGTCAGTGAGAAGAAAAAGAAATAGCGAACTTTTTAATTCTCCCCATTTTAAAAATTATATTTGTAATTTAATTAATAAAGCATTTTTTTTTGAACACCCTACTTACAAGAGGGACTAGCAGGGAATCGAACCTGAGATCTAACCGAAATCAAGCCTCGCTCTCAACCATCGAGCTACACCCTTGAGGGTAATTATCAACTTATTTTAATCAAAATTGACCGACACACACTTCAGACTCTATCTTAATATTAATTTTATGAAAATTCAATAAAAGTTCAATTTTAGAGTTTTCAATACCATAAAATATTTTAATAATTCGAAATAATAAAAAATTCAAAAATGAATATAATTATAAAGAAAGTTTGTATCATTTACCATAAAAATAACAAATCTGAATAAAAGTTCATGCATTATTTCAAGGATGCAGCTGGTTGATGTCGCAGTCAAGTCAGAAGGGGACCATGTTATCCAAGAAACAAAACTGTGCGTGATCAACCTGATTTTTAGGGTTAATCTACAGTGTATAAATGTTTCTCAATTGTGTACATGATTAAACAGAAGACAGGAAGAAACCTGGCGTATTTCCTTCAGCAATATCTAGAAAAAAGGGCAGCTGCAGCACACAACTGTAACTTGTTTTCCGCACATTATCTCTGAACGGGAAAATATATTGCAGTTGCTCTCGGAAACCTTCAATCCAGGCGCTCCATCTGCATAACAAAATACTGAATTCAACAACATGATATGGAGAATTCTCATAGAGAACACTTCCCTATGGATTAGATGGGTTAATGGATTTTATCTTAGAGGGGATGGTCCATGGAATGCAAAACTGAGAGTTGATGCTTCATGGACAATGAAACAGATCTTCAAATACAAATCAGCTATGCAGCACCACATAAAAGTGAAGATTGGTAATGGTTTGTCCTTATTCTTATGGTTCGACAATTGGAGCCCTATAGGCCCTCTCTACCTGATCCAAAACTTCCATACACTAAGATCCTTTTTCCCAACCAATGCCAAGGTCCATTTCCTGATCCAAGGAAACAGTTGGGTGGAAGCTAGAAGATTAACAAATGGCTTGCCCAACTGGATGTCAAATTACCAACCAAGCCCTTCCACTGAAGACAGAATCAAATGGCAACTTGATCCTACTGGAGAGTTCACTGTCGAATCCTATAAAAATATGATAGCTTCTTTATGGTCTAACATTCTTGCCAATTCATTATCCTCATTCAGTGCCCAGAGGCTGCTTAGTCTCATGGCATAATCTGGTATGGAGCTCTCTACTGCCCCCAAAAACATCCTACACAGTTTGGCTAATCATGAAGGAGAAGCTTCCTACATTAGAGAGGCTCAACAGTTTAACTCAATCAAGTGCTAACTCCATGTGCAAACTCTGCAAAGGAAATGTTGAAACAGTTAATCACTTATTCTTTGAGTGCAGTTTCTAAAAACCACTCTGGAGGAATACATTGGAAAGATGTGCAGCCCCCGAACTCCCATCAAGTTGGCCATAACTAACTCGGTGACTCCTGATTCTAAATGACCTGGGCTTGCCTAGTTTACTGAATTTGGCATGAAAGAAATTCAAGGACATTCAAAGGTTTAACAATGGAAAGGTCAGAATTTCAGCAAACAATATTCCACCATGTCAGGGAAATCTTCATAACTAGGGGTAGCAACATGACAATCTCAGCATAACATACAAGACAATTGGTCCTTGTAAAGTCTCTCATTACATAGCTAGCTGTATTTTGTTTTTGCAGAAGATGTATAGGAACATCCTTGTGTAACTAAGCAATTGCTTTGATCAATAAAATTCTTTAAATTTATATTTAAAAAAAAAAGACTACAACTCTTTAAACATACGAAATCACCATAAGCACTGACTAAAATGTAAAGCAGCTGAAGATTAGATTGTGCAAATTAATGTCAACCACAAAGTGTGACAATCTACATGCAATGTCAAAAAAATGGAAAATATGCATCAAGAAAACCAAATGTTTGAATATGAATTTAATTCATAATGCATCATCATTGCAACCTATGCTTCAATATCCTGAAGGGTTAAATTCTTCATCCAAGAATGCCTGTTTTATTCCTCAAAGCTAAAGTCATACTGGATTAGCTGTTGAAAATCATGAAATGATAATGATTGACATATTTAAGGATCAATGGTTTCATGATGTACCTTCCACAGGCCATCATTGAGATAATGCATGTTATCCACCCCAATACCCTTATTGATTGTTTTGCTGTAAAATAAGAAATGTAAGTTAAAACTAAACAAGGAGTGGAAAAAGTACTGAAGAATTATACACTATGCAAATCATTGTCTAGTCTACAAATGACAATGCACTAAAATGCACTAAAATATGTATTTTGAATAACTTACTCACAAAGTTTCAGATCAGTACATTAGAATGCCACAAGATCCTGTCCTATTGTTTACATGCAAAACTACTTATTTGATTCCCAATTGATTCTTCTTTACAATTATGAACAGGTTACCAATCCGAACCCACTGAAGAGGATTTCTTCATTGATGCTGTATAGGTCTCAGGCTCTATTTAAGGTCCTAATGTTTACATGTGGAATTATTATTCACTCAATTCTTTATTACAATAATTAACAGGTCACCAAGTGGATTCCAATGAAGAGGATCTCTTCGATGATGCTGTATAGCCAAGGTCTCAGACTCTTATTAAGGAGCATTTCTAAGATCTAGGGTTGTCTGCCCACTAATTATATCGATCTCGTATTTCAGTACATTGTAACATAATTGACATTTTAAGTGCAAGGTTGCAATACCCTTAATGTGTCATCTTTTTCTTAATGGAAAATTTAGTATAAATAAGTAAGCATATATCTGGATATCAGCGTGCAACTGATCATGCATTACTAAGAAGTAATAACTCAAGGTTCTACACCTTTTCCATAAATCATCTCATGATTACAGATAGATTAGCTTCTACTCCAACAAGGAACAGACATAACACTTTCCCTTTGTTCAACTACTCTCTTAGTTCATTGTTAGAGAGTTAAAATATAACTTACATGTCTTTTGCTGACATTTTTGTGAATCCAATAGCAAGAGCATGTTGCTTTCCTTCTGCCATTATGGCCTGAGAGTTTTCATTTAACACTCAGAAACATGCACATAATACTGGGCCAAAAATAGACAATAATGACATTCTCAAGAACAGTTAAGAAGAAGGAAACACTCAGCACAAGACTGTACACTCCATACCACAGGAGTTTCTGCGCCCACTTCTTCATCCAAAGCACCACCCGGAGAAGTAAGTCCAGGACACATTATGTTAGCACCAGCTAGGACAAATTTTATTGCACCCCTATCCACCTGTAACTTCTTCATGATGTCTGGATCTGGAGACCAGTAATATATACACTAGTAAGCAAGCAATGGTATAGACTTGCAAAATCTTAGAAGTCTCTCCATGGAGGTCTGGTATCAAAGTAACAGTTGAGCAAACAAACAACCAACTCCAAGCTTCACGATAAAAGAATTTAAACTCAAGAAAAAAGCACCTCATTCCGCCCAAAAGGTTGTAAAAGTCGCATAAGTTCTAAATTTGCTCAGAACAGCATTTTACTTTAAGAGGATCATACAACTTCTAACAAAATCTAATAACAAATGCCTGGATAAATTATTCTACACTTCCTGCCATGCTTGCCGATAAAGCCAAGTGAAATGTGAGGACGTGAGTACACAAGGTAAATATAGCTCCCACTAAAGAGAGTTGAACATGAAATCTTACCACAGGAAAAAGCATGCAACATTTACAATATGTGAAAACACCAGCCTTCAAATTGCATTCATTGGATAAGTTCATCAACACTTCTACACAACACTTCTACAGCTATAAACGGGATATGACACAATAACAAATATCACAAACCATAGTGAGATGGGATGCTTTACATTGATGGAGAAGCCGCAAGGTAGGCATGTAAGGGCCATCACGGACGTTGAAAAACAGGGGCACATTGTTAACCAGAATCAGATTCAAATGATTTTGGCTGCAAGACAAGAGACAAAGTTTCCCAATATATCAGAAAAAGAACTACAATACCAAAAGACAAAATAGAAAAGATAGAGAATCAGACCATTTGGCTACAATCAGAGGAGCCTTTTTTGGAAGCAAATCCTCCATAACCAGTTCAAGTCCAGGATACTGCAAAAATTGACGAGTTGTTTCAAAACACTAAACCTTAAACCTTACAAAAAGAAAAAACTGAAAATGAATGAACCTGCAAGACAGATGTACAAACCTCGTCAACTATGCTTTGTCGAATTTTGCGCTGGACCGACGCCTTAACTTGGTTCTGCGAGGAAACATCCTCGGAGGAAAACCTGAGAAACCTCATAGTTCAATTGTTTGTCGACAAATAGTTAACACTTACTACAGTAACTATCAAAACCCAAATAATCACACATAGAAGTTTCCTGGAAAAAAAATGGTGAATGCCGTATACTTACTTCTTGAACATTTCCTGAAGGATTTGAGAATGGAAAACGCAATTAATTGAGAGAACAAATTTAGGGCTCTGAGAGGTTTCAATGCGATCACCAAGAAAGTGGTAAAAACTAACAGACTTGATGAAGAGAGATGAAGAGAGCAGTTAATGGGTTCAAACTCTCCTTTAGTAAAGTAGGCGATGACAAGGAGCACTGTAGCTTTGCATTTACGTTTAAACCTTCTCGAAATCTTTAGGTCATAAACTAATTCTCTCCCTAAAATTGCTTAAAAATTAATATGATATTTTGTTTTATCTGTATATATAATTACAATTTAAGTATACTTATTGATGATGGTGCAATAAGGAATCCTTTTCTTTTAGAACTAAGTTTTATCAAAGATTATCTTATATAAAATGTTTTAGTAGTATTTATATTTTCATATCGTATTAGTCGGTATCGGTTGAAAAATAATTAAAAATGAAAATTTCGTACCGAAGTCAAGTTTTGGTTAATATTGACTGGTGCTAAAATGTATTTGGGCAAACCTGTGAGCCTCGTATTGATCTAAACATTTGGTTAACAATCTCCTAATTACAACAAGATTAGATATGGATAGTATACATTCCTAAAATACACAATTTGATATGCTAATTGATAAGGTTGGATACACAATAAATATATGATTGATATTGCCATATTACCCCCTCCCCCTCTCAAGTTGGCGCATGTAAGTTTCGAATGCCCAACTTGTCTAATATCGAAACAAAATGTTGAGTACCTAGAGACTTGGTAAATATATCCACAAGTTGAGTACGAGTAGGGAAATATGAGGGAAGTATCATATTCTGCAAAATGGCATTCCGGACAAGATGGCAGTTTATCTCGATGTGATTAGTTCGTTCATGAAAAATAGGATTCTTGGCAATGTGAATGGCAGCTTGACTATCACAAGAAAGAGAAATGGGTTGGGGATGAGGGACACCAAGAAAGTGAAGGAGATTCTTGAGCCACTTTAATTCACAAGTGGTGTTGGCCATGGAGCGGTATTCAACCCAACGAACAACCGTAACACGGTCTGTTGCTTATTGGCTTTCCATGATATTGGAGAACTGCCGAAGAGGATAAACCAACCAGTAAGGGATCGGCAGGTGAGAGGACAGCTAGCCCAGTCGGAGTCACACCAACCATGTAAGGTGAGATCACTATCACAACGAAGTAGAATGCCTTGCCCAGGTTGACCTTCTAAGTAGCGAACAACCTGTAGAGCTACTAATTAGTGCTCTTCAAATTGCTACATAAACTGGGACAAGACGTGCACACTATAAGAGAGCTTTGGTAAAGTAAAGCATAGATAGATGAGACGCCCTACTAGACGACGATATTTGCTAGCATCAAACAACAATGGTCCTTCAGCTAGAGCTAGTCAATAATTCTCTTCGAGAGGAGAAGATATAGGACGGGATCCTAACAGCCCAGTTTCCGTGAGGATGTCCAAAACATACTTTCATTAGCAAAGAAAGATGCTTGTAAGGGATCGAGCTACTTCAACTCCTAAGAAATACTTTAATTTCCCAAAGTCTTTCATGCGGAAGCTGTGATGAAGGTAGGCCTTGAACTTTGTAATTGTCAAGGAATTATTACCCGCAATAATGAGGTCGTCCACATACACAAGAACCACAAGCTGCACGGCTTGTTGGCAATAGACAAAGAGAGAGTGATCAGTAGTGAACTGTTGGAATCCATACTAAAAAAGAGAGGTAGAAAGCTTGGAAAACCAAAAATATAGGGCTTGTCTCAGGTCGTAGAGAGACTTGCAAAGTTTGCAAACCTTCCCCGCATGTTGGACGAGGAAGCCAAGAGGAAGTTTCATATAGACTTCGTCATCAAGATCACCATGTAAGAAGGCATTGTGAACATCCGTTTGGTGAAGTTCCTAATCTTTGGCAGCAGCTATAGCCAATACACAGCAGATAGTAACCATCTTTGCCACAGGTGCAAATGTTTCATTGTAATTTAATCCTTCAACTTGATGGTTTCCCAATACGACCAGACGTGTTTTGAATCGTTCTATGTTGCTATCAACGTGGTATTTGATATGGTATATCCACTTAGACCCAAGAGCTTTCTTTCCCTCAGGCAAGGTAGTGATGCACCAGGTTTTATTGTCTTGAAGGGCCTGAATTTCACTGGCCATAGCTTCTCACCAACTGGCATTGCGCATGGCAACAGAAAAACTCTTTGGTTCCCGATCGGCCCCAATAGCTGCAACATACATACGATGGGAAGGAGAAAAAAATGGCATAATTCACATAATGAGCTAAAGGATAGGACACACCTGGAAGACGTGTTGAAGAGGATTCACGATCAGATGAGCTTATGGATATGACTGAGTTAACCACATAGTCATGAAGATGGATAGAAGGTTGCTTCATGCGGTGTCCTCTCCCTAAGGTACCAGCGATTTCAGGTTACTCAACTTCGGGAGTCATGACATTGCCATTATCTTGTAAGGAATGATCAGAGTGTGGATCATGCATGGGCACGTTGTGTGTTTACTGCACGGGATCATCATCATGCCTCTCGAGTTGACACCCCTTGTAGCACCCCACTCCCACGCGACCCGAACCCGACATCGACGGTGATATCCAAGTCCGTTCCCAACGAGGGTGGTTTGCTAAAACACTCATTCAGTAGTCAGCACATTTTTTTTCATAACAACAAATGCGGAATTCAATACCCAAATTGGGTCCTCATTCAATCATATACAATTTCATTATACACAATTTA
>JANZLH020000122.1:36089-52503 GCA_026770325.2 Erythroxylum fimbriatum | reverse complement strand
CATTCCTCATTCCATTTCATTTAATAAATCAAATTGCCAAGAAAAAGTTTGGGGTCCAACACCCGGAAGTTGTCACTGAATGCATGTACCATTATATGCTAATATGATGCATGAGTAAGACCAACGCATTTCCTTTGTCTCTCCTTGAGCACATATGTACTAAGATTTTAGGTTCTAACCTTTAATATGGGGACAGGATGTTACACCCCTGTCCCTCAAAGTTGGCTCAACATTCACTTATTCATTAAGAATGGGTGCATCAATGGGCAAACACTCACTAATAGCCGTTGGTGAAGTCCGTTCTTCGAGAAAACATGGCACAGATGCAAAGGCAAACTCTTCTTCTATAAACTTCACATCCCTAGAGACAAAGAAAGACTCTTTTTCCAAATCATATAATTTCCAACCCTTTTTCCTGTATGGATAACCCATGAAAACGCAGTTACGGCTTTAGCTCTGGAATTTATCTCCCTTGGTGAGTTCGTTATGGGCATAACATAATGAACCAAACACTCGCAAGTGGGTATAGGAAGGTGGTTCCCCATGTACCAGCTCATATGGAGTTTTCCCATTAAGAATAGAAGAGGGAATCAAAATAATTAAATACCTAGCAGTGAGAACACACTCCCCGCAAAACTGAATAAGAAGTGCCCCTTAAAATCGCAATGCACGAGCCACATTGAAAATGTGCCTATGTTTTCATTATGCTCTTCCATTTTGTTGGGGAGCTCCTGCGCAAGATGTTTGATAGATAATTTCTTATTGTAGAAAGTAAGAACTCAAAGAAGTGAACTCTTTTCCATTGTCACTACGCACACATTTAATAAATGTATTATGTTGCCATTCTATCAAAGCAAAAAATTCCATCATAACCTTTGACATTTCCCTTTTATCAGACAACAAATATATCCAAACAGCTCTAGAGTAATCATAAACTAAGGTCAAGAAATAAGATGCTCCACAAGATGAAATAGTTCTATAAGGTCTCTACAAATCACAATGAATCAACTTAAAAACTTCAGTAGCACGAAAATTGCTTAAAGGAAAATTTTCTCTTGTTTATTTCAATTTTTCACACACTTCACAGACTTTATACAGTTGCTCATTAGTATAATCGATCTTTATATTAGGTAACAAGCGTACAATCTTGTAAGAGGGATGTCTCATTCGTTTGTGTCATAGATCAATTTGACTCCCCACATTAGCATGACATACGATTATTCGTGGCATGCCCCGATACACATAAAGCCCATCTTTCCGTTCAGCCACTCTAATCAGCATCTTTGAAGTGAGGCTATGCATCAAACACAAATTTTTAGTGAACAGAACGACACAATCCTCATCATTAGTCAACTGCGGAATTGATATTAAATTGCACTTCAACTGTGGCAAATAAAGCACATTCTTCAGTTTAAGCCTGCTAGTAAGGACTACAGTTCCTTGTCTATTTGCGAAGACTCGCTCAGCATTCAGCAAGCTCACTGTACATGTTGCAGCATTATGTTGTTCACAGAAATTTCTCGGGTTTCATTTCATATGGTTAGTTGCACCACTATCAACAATCCACACAATATATTCTTTCTTACTAGTCATCTTTTCAACTTCATTTATCTTATTGTCATTTAGCATCTTCACCAATGTTTCCCATTACTCGTTGCTAAGACCTGTAATTGCATGTTGTGCATTTGCTATATTTGGCGTGGCCTGCACTACATTGGCACGAGCTATGTTCTTTGTGCGTGTCCCCAACTTTTGTCCATTTCGATTACCGCTTCCTCCGTTTCATGGTCTATCCCCCACCACTCAGGGTCCGATCAGTTCAAAGCATCCTTTGATGTTATGTCCTGTTTTTCCACAATTCGAATAAGATCCTTGCTTCACTTTTTTCTTACCTTTGTTTTTGTAACCAGCTTGCACCGCCAATCCCACCATAACTCTTTCTTCCTTTGAGCGAGCAATTGTCTTCATTCACTCCTCTTGCACCATGGCTGCATATATTTGATTAAGAGGCGGTAACGGGTCCGTAGCTAGGATGTTCGATCGCGCAATTCCATAGCTTGCATCGTCCAATCCCAGTAGAAATTGATAGGCTTTCTTTTCTTCCTTTCTCTTCTCAAGTTGTGACCCAACATTGCACGTGCACTTCCCACACGGGCATTTTGGAATTTGCTCATAATTCACCAGTTCTTCCTACAGTATCTTCAGTTTCCCAGAGTAGACAACCATGGTCATTCCTTGCTGTTTGCATTATGCCAATTCAGCCTTCAATTACTAGATTCTCGGTCCATTCACGATAGAGAATCGCTCCTGGATGTCGTCCCAGAGGTCCTTCGCATTTTCAGCATATGTGATCGTAGAGCGCAGGCTTGGTTGGACGGTGTTTAATATCCAAGACACCAGCATGGATTGGGCTGTCCACCAATCCTCTAACTCCAGTGCATCTTCTTTAGGTTTCTTATTGGTGTCATCCACAAATTGCCATTTGCGTCAAGCCTACAGAGAAATTTTCATAGCACGACTCCATTCGTCATAATTTTCTCCACGAAGCTGGACTTGCGTGATCACACTCCCTGGGTTGTCACTCACACTCAAGTCATAGGGAGAAGGACCTTTCTTGATTCTGTCTCCCTTTAGTGGTATTTCTTGTTTTGGTTCTATCATTGCGGCGTCGGAGGCTTGCCTGTGTGCAACGATTATCAGAACCTAGTGCTCTGATACCAGCTAAAATGTATTTGGGCAAATTTGTAATCCTTGTATTGATCATTGCAATATATACACTAGAGTTTCCTAAACATTTGGTTAACAATATCCTAATTACAGTAAGATTAGATATGGACAATAATACATTCCTAAAATATACAATTTGATATGCTAATTGATAAGGTTGGATACATACTGGATATATGGTTGATATTGCCATATTAACCGGCATAACAAATACTAACGTAATACCTAGTTAACTTGAAAATTTATAAAAATTTTAGACTAAGATCTATAAAAAGCCCTTATCATTTCCTCCAATCCCAGTTCACTACCTTCTTCTTCCATTTTCCCTGTGCATTATTGCCATCCACTTTTGTTGACATCTCACTATTGTCATCTTGTTGCCCACTATCAACACTCTCTACTACTTCTCACCTTTAGTTTTAAAGTTTAATGAAAATCAATGGAAGGAGAAAGAAAGACTATGTATGTGTCTATAGATAATGAAATTGAGATATCACTTTTGGAGCTTTGTGAAAATGAATGGAATCAACTTCAAGAGAAAAGGAAAGACACATTGAGTAGTAAAAGAAGATGTGAGACAGTGACAAGATAACATATTTGAGTTTTGAGAGGGCTAGTTTAGTCATTAAAATTGTAGAAGTGTCTAGACTAGAGAAATAACATGAATATGTAGTCCCCTAATTCCTATTACTAATAGATGAAATTGAAATTTCTACGTTGAGTTAATGGAGGTTCCAATGCATATTTTGATGTTAATAAAACATAATATGTGTTCATTATTTTAATGAACAACACCGTTAGAACAAAATAAAATTATAAACTCAAGAAAATAACTTATGAAGTTGATAAAGAGAAGTTGAAGTTTCCAACTATCAAAAAGAAGATCAAATTAAGAAAAAAGATGATTAAGGCTTATCAAGGTTGTTCTTTAGTTTGTAATACTAATTATAATCTTACTTTGTTAATTTGACGCTCTAAAAGGATTACCATGCATAAATATTACATTTCACTTTATTATATAACTCTTTACATTCATGAAGAGGTATTAAAGCTTTTAATTTTAATAGAAAAATATTTTAATCTTTTAAACACTCTTTAAGGAACATTTTGGGAACTGTTTAAAACATGATTAGATTAAACAAATTGATTTTGAGCATTTGAAATTATTAAAATCATATTTATGAGATAATTGGTCAACCTATATAGGTTAGTAGTCGACCAATATAAGCTAAAGTTATTAAATTGATGTATCATGAGTTTATTGTAACATTGGTTAATATGTTGGTTAACTAATATGTCTATTGTCGACCTGTGTTTCAATGACTAGAAAAACTAAAGCTTTTAATGCATATTGGTCGACTAGTATATAGTCATTGTAATAGCTAATTCTTGGCTCTAATGGTGTTTTATCGTTAGTTTTAACATCAAGAATGTTTTGGGAGTCATACACATTCAAAGTGCTTTCAAATCAATTAGGCATTATTGTCTCATATTTATGTGAGTGAGTCATTTTAGAGTTGTAAAGTGATAAAGTGAGAAACTTTGAGTTGTAATATTTGAATTCTGGAATATATTATTATACTTGGGAGTAATCCAAATGAGATTGAGGTTTCTCTTCACCTTGAAAAAAGACCGTAAGAAGAGTCCTCTTTACCTAAAAAGATTATAGAAAGGTTTTTTTTTTCAAAGAATAATTATAATGAAGTTTCAAGAAGAGTCTTGGGAGTGAACGTAGGTAATGGTTGTTCGTCGAACCACTATATATCGATTTGCATTATTTCTTCCCTATCATCTTTAAATTATAGTCCAATTTGTTAATTGATTTATATTGAGAAATTTTCACATCATTATTTACATTGATTATTGTTAATTAAGTACATTAATAAAAAAAGTTGTTAATTTTTTTTACCCAATTTACTCCCCTCGTAGGTGTCATTAGGGACTAACATGTAATATAATTATTAAGATGATGATTGATAAAATTGAAGTTTCTTATAATGCTAATATAATTAGGAGGATAAAGGTGATATATTAAAGAACTATTTTATAAATTTATAGACTTGAAAGATTATTTTATAATTTTAAAAAATTATCTGAAATGATATAAGATATTAATCGGACATCTCAAATTTAGGACTATACTATACCTCATTTTTGCTAACAGTGTAGGCACCGTAAATAGCCAAGAGTCCAGCTATTAATTGAAGGCTATTATGGAGCTTCTTTCCAGCTAAGCAGCGTAACTACCAATCTATTCCCTGTTTCCAAGCAGCATTTAAAACTCGAAACGAATCAGAAACATAGAACAACAATCTACGATACAGAAACAAAGACATATGGCTTCATTCAGTATTCTCAGATTCCGCACGTCCATATCGGCATTCATTGTTCTCATTTTCATGTCTTCACACTCTGTTTTATCATTTGGATCGCAAGATACAGACATTCTCGGCCAGAAGTCAACAGCCTATGAGATTCTCGCTGATTACAACTTTCCCGTTGGACTTCTTCCAAAGGGAGTTGTTGGGTATGCTCTTGACACTTCGACAGGTAAGTTCTCTGCATTCTTGAACGGCACTTGCAGCTTTTCTCTTGACGGGTCGTACCAGTTGCGGTACGGGTCAACGATCAAAGGGTTCATTTCAAAAGGGAAGCTTTCAAGTTTGGAGGGTGTGAGTGTGAAGTTGTTTTTCATGTGGGTTGATATTATTGAGGTTTCCAGAAGTGGTGACGATCTTCAATTCTCAGTCGGCATCGCTGGTGCTGGTTTTCCGGTTGACAATTTTGCGGAGTGCCCTCAATGTGGATGTGGTGTAAACTGCGGGAATGATATGAAAGTAATCAAGCTTAGAACTAGCCCCTTTGTATCTTCTTCTTAGAGATGATTTGGATCAAAGATCCAAATAGCACTATTGTTCTTTCAGAAGTTATTCCAATTGTGCTTCTGCTTTCTTTGGTGTCTATTAATTTACAGTTTCCTTCTTCCATCAATCCCCTTTGCTAGCGGACTTGTATGGTTTCTTGTTTATTCCAATACTTATTTATGGCTGTGCGTTATGTTAAGGAAATGCTTAATCTATAGCGTGGAAACTGAGCGCGCGGTGATGATGAGATTTGATCGTATCCGTGACTACAATTTTGAGCTTTTTTGTCTTCGTTGAAACTGAGAAGCACTGACGTGCAAACTGAACTAAGTTTGGATCTGCAATGAGAATTCCGTGTTGATTAATTAATAGGTTATTGTGGTTGTTGGATAATTCTATTTTCTTCTAAGCATTTTCTGTTTTGTCTTTTGTGTACATATACATATATATATATATATACATATACATATATATATATATATATATTCTTTCCCGGTTGTTTGTAAGGGGCTCTTTTGGCTTAAGTGAGGTCGTGGGTTCAAACCGTCCTCATGTATACAGCCGTTTAAAACTTAGGGCAGAGCTTTACCTCTCGCAAGGGACCTACCCGATTCGAGCGAAGATTAGTTTGGATGTGGATGACTTAAAGACGTCTTCCCATAGTTGAAACCCTCCTAGGACACCTCTTGAGAAACCCAAAAGAAAAAAAATGAGAGGATTTTCAGTTCAGTACAATTATTTTCTTTCTTCAATCTTTTATAGACAGTTATTTTTCTCTTTTGCAACTGAAACTCCGTTAGAGCTCAGGTTTATTTTTCAAAGTTTTCTATCATGGTATTAGAGCATTGAAAATTATATGCTTGTTTGTGTGACCAAGGAAATATCTGAAAGCATCATTTATTGTAATTCAGCTGCTGAAATCCGGACTGAGCTTCAGTAGAAGTTCGATTAAAGCCAATGGACGCGATCTAGTTCAGATAAGCCAAAGTAACCTTTCTGTCACTGCATACTTCACCAAAATTAAATAGTTACGGGACGAGCATTCCAATTTGGCTTCTTCTCTAATACTCCCTCCTATTTAAAATAAGTGTCGTTTTAGAACAATGCACACTTATTAAGAAAACTAATGAAATTATAGATATACCCTTATTAATACTCCCATGAAGTTACCTCGTAACCCCATGAAGTTATAAATGGTTGCATGTTAAATTGCCTTGAAATTGTAATCTGTGTAATTTAGATGTGAGAGAAATTAAAGGGTAATTTTGGAAGTAAGATCATAAACATGCATGAAAAGTCACAAACGACACTTATTTTGAATAATTAAAATCCCTCTAAAATGATACTTATTTTGAATAGAAGGGAGTATGTGATTAAGGCACTAATTGTGCTTAGTTCAAGGTTGTTTCTGAGATGTTTTAACATCGAAAGCTCATGCAATTCATGATGGACGTTAATGATGCCTCTTCAACTGTTAGAGGGAACATCCTACTTATGAATCTCTTTACTAAGTATCTCTAAAGCCTATTCGTTTGTTCTTCAAGGGGAGAAGTAACGAGAGATGAATAGCCTCTTTATATTTAGATGACTTCGTCCGCACTTAAACTTTAATTAGAATTGTAATTAATTCTAACTAAATAAAAATTATATCTAAATAAGATCCAATGTCTTTTATTGGTCCTTATTAATTAAATATCTCATATATAATTATAAAATTTCTCAAACTTTACAATAAAATCCAACTTAATTAAAACATTTTTATTCTCTTCAACTTGTTCTTTATGAGTGGCCCATTAGGTTCCAAATATATTGGAAATGGATATAAATTATAACCTTAAATCATATTTAGGATTACATAAATTAAACTCTTTTAATTTATCTTTAATTTTATAATTATTTAATTTATATCTATAGATCAATATTGTTAACTAACAACATATTATGACTGCCCTCAAGGGGTGTGGCTTGATGGTTGAGAGTGGGGCTTGGCTTCGGTTAGGTCCCAAGTTTGATTCCATGCTAGCCCCTCTTGTAAGAGACTGGGGCAGCCGGAGTTTTACCTATAAGTGGAGAACTAGTTGGGCCCTCAATGATGAGATGCGCCCGCTTGGCCCGCCTATGGGGTGGTGCGCCAGTTGAGCCCTCGGAGAGGTGTGCCCGCTTGGCCCGTCTACGGGGTTTCCTCGAATCCAAAAAAAAACATATTATGACTATCCAAATATTTAGAAATGTCAAATTGATTTTGATAATCCTTTGGTGAATGCTTTTTTGTATAATTTAATCCTTTCATCATACAATATTCTGATTAGACATAGAGTACGGAAATGATGTCTACTATATTTAAGTCTAGTCATGTTATTTCTCCACCATTAGTAATTGAATTAATTAATAATATTTGAAAACTATTTTTAAAGTATCATTCTAACTTGGCCAAGAATTTTCTGAGTCAATACTAATCAAGAACAATAATATATTCTCCCTACTTACTTTAAGGTAATGAATCCTATATTGATCACTTATTTACCTCCATATAGTCCATACTATATCCAATAACTATCGACTGACTACCTTTGATTATAATAGGTCATAAATAGTATCAAAATATAGTAATCCCTATATGAGATACTTTGAAGTTCTCAAGTTAAAGGATCACTTAATCATCATAACGAAAATTTCCATACACATCTAAGTAATAGTCCAAATGGAATTCTCATATGGGATCAGTTTAATGAACTTATTTTCTAATAAGCACCCACATGTTTGTTCAGATATCTCCATACTTTAGTCTATGAGATCGGCTACTTCCTTTATAAAGAAGAAACATAACGTGTGCTAGTTTTTTTTATACTCTATTAACGTCCAGTCTCAATAGAACAATGACTAAGAATACTTTAGGGATAACACTTAAATGCATTATGAATATCATAATTTTATTTGCAATATATATTTATCCACGGTATTTATCAAATACTTCTAAATATGTATAAGATAAGGAATAACTTTAAATAATTATGTCCTTAAACTACGACCAACTAATTCTATAAAGCATAAACCAACATAAACTAGATACTATAATGAAAACTTGTTCTATTGTTTAAAAAGCATGATCTATTATAAGTTATAAATTGTGTTTTCTTTTTCCTACATTAGGGTCTTATGAAGTTTTCTCTGAACAATTTATTTTAACATTTACTTATTTCGAATCAGTTATGCTAACTAAGATTATTAGAAATACATAAACTAATGACTAAATTAGATTTCCACGCAAGCAATCTGTTTTATTAGAGAATTGTATTATAGAAAAATTTTGTCAATGTGTATTATGACACCCTAATACCCCCTAGGAGGATATACAGATGCAGACAAAACAAACCTAGATAATCCAACAATTCCAAGAGATAGGAAAAGCATACATCACAATCATACTTGCACACATATTTCAAAGTGGTTTATACAAGTCACAAGTCACAAATTACATATATCATATTCATACATTGAAAAACTCATCATAAGTTATGGTTATTACAGGCCATTTACATGTTGAAATCTTCATAAGACTTACAAGCATTTACTAAAACATTCCTGCTTAATATTTATGGTTGCAATATAATGTTTAGATACAAAATCTTCCAAAATGTTACATGTCCTTCTTTGGCCATTGTGGATGTCCCAACCTTAACCCTATTTATCATGACCTACATGAGGAAAAACCACAGTGCTAAGCATATGGCTTAGGAGGGAATAATGATGCAAGATGGAGACTATGCACAATAGTCGCCCAACATTCACATGTAAATAATTCATGACATTTAAGTGATGGATAATAAATTATAAAATAAAGTCATTAAATATCTTAATACACATAACAATATTTGAATATGACATTTAGATATTATTCATAACATAATTTTGTATCAAAACATAACATATACAGAATTGCCTGCTAATTTCTTTGAACTTAAGTAATGGGAACAAAACAGAAGATACCTATGATTGGTTTCTACAGAAGAGGCAATAGCCTCTAAAACAGAAGAGATATAAATCTCTAAAACAAAAGAGACATAAATCTCTAAAATAGAAGACACAGTAGTGTCTCAAAACAGAAGCAGCTACAAACCCTTCTAGGCATGCATATTTAACCTACAACTAAGACTTGGCTGGTCAAAACTAATCATCAGAGCATTATAATTACATTCAGAATCACATTATAGAGTAACAAATTCATAACATACAAATGCATTCCATTATGCTTGCATTATAATTGAAAACGTTTATCATGCCCAATCTTATTTAATATGCTTTATGGTCATATTCCTTTTCAAAAATACATAAATGAAATCATTAATGTATATACAAATTCCATACATGATGATTATGATATTACCCTTATAAATGGGTTTGCTAAGTTTCATTGACATCCAAAAAGGTTCAGATGAAGTTCGGTAGCATTTGGGTAAGAAAAAAATTGTTAATAACTGTCTTAATTTTCTAATGAAATAAATTTCATGCAATTTGGTTAAGTATTTCGGGAGTTATACCCAAAACACTACGGGTTGTTCTAGAATAGGGAAAACAACCAAAACTCAATTTCAAGCCATAATTTAAAAATCATAAAGGCAGAATCAAATTTTAGTTCCTTCACGAACGTTTTAGGCCTATGTCTCTAGTTTAACCTCGAAATAACCTCCAATTGGAATTATCCAATTTGGAGGTCTATATGCTATAATATGGCCAAATTACAGAATACTATTCAATGGAAACTATTCATTCAACTAAGTACATATCCCAAATCATCTAACTTCGGTATTATCATGCAAGAGCAAAGCAAAAACACATCCAATTTAACTAAAAACATCCTATTTGCCTATGTAACACTTATTTTACCAATTTCCCTCACATCACAATCATAAATTCAAGAAAACTTATAAAAAAATTCCCATACCTCTTGAAGGAGTGATTAAAACCCTTTTTCTTCACTCCACTTGCTTCCATTTGCCTTTGCCTTTGATTTTCTCCTTCTCTACTCTACACATAACACACCCATTCAAAACTCATCTTCAACAATTACATACACATAACAAAACCCTAAATGAATAGGAGGTGAGGAAGGAGTTAATTTTCATATCAATACATGAAATTAACTTACCTTAGACTTCAAATACACCAATTTCTTGTGTTTCTTTCAAAATCCCCTTTAGAGATCAAATTTAGTATGAATTTTGATGTAGAGAGGAGCTCAATTTTGATTGTTAGGTTTGGCTTCATCTCATCCTCTTCATATTTATATGTGAATCTTATGGTGTGTAGAGTGGCAAGTGACTAATTCCTATTGGTACTTATTGGTACCTACTTTTCAATTTTCATTAATTACAGTTTGGCCACACCATTTTCTTACTCCATGTAATTGCATGCTATCTTTATTTATTTAGCATTTTAGCCCATGATTAATTTATATTTATGCATGCATAACACAATTAACGCAAATTATCGAATTACCCCCAACAATTATATTAATACCAATTATCTCCCGTACTAAACTCTCACTTTCATATTCGTTAACACCCATTACATATACTTTCATAGACATGACACATTCCTACTAGCGTATAGTTTGGGGCCTCACATTTCTCTCCCTCTTAAAAGAATTTCGTCCTTGAAATTCATACCTGAGGAGAATAACTGGAGATATTGAGCCCTTATAGTCGATTCTAGTTACCATGTTGCTTCCTTAAGTCTATGGTGTTGCTAGAGTACTTTGAATAGAGGTATTTGTTTATTTTTTAGTTGTCGGACTTCTCTGGCCAAGATAAACACTGGTCTTTCCTTATAAGAAAAATCTAGTTGTACTTGAATTTCTTGCACAGGAACTTTGTGTGTATCATCATATCGATATCTTCTCAACATAGAAACCTGAAACACATCGTGTAACTTGGCCAACTCTTTAGGAAGAGCTAACTTATAAGCTATTAGTCTGATTCTCTTAAGAATCTCATAAGGACCAATGTAGCATGGGATGAGCTTACCCTTCTTCCTAAACTGAAGTATTTTTTTCCATGTTAATACTTTCATATACTTGATATTCAATATCTTTCCTTTTTAAATCAACATAAGATTTCTGCTTATCAATGGTGGCTTTTAATCTCTGTTGAATAATTTAAACTTTCTCTTCAGTATCTTTTACAAAATTAGGCCCAATCATCTTATTTTCACTTAATTCAGTCCAATAAAATGAAGTTTTGCACTTTCTACTATACAGTGCTTCAAAAGGCGCCATGCCAATACTAGTCTGATCATTGTTATAATCAAACTCCATCAGAGAAAGATATTATCCCAACTTCCAGGGAAGTCTAATGCACAACCCTGAACTAGTGCGAATGCTATATAGTATTATTTCAGGTTGATCAGGCTTCCTAAACATAACTGTCTTAGCACTACAATCAACCATATGTCATTTTTAATGGACCTATGGCTGGGATTTATGAAGAATGGAACCAGGTTGCCTTGCATATCACTGAAAAATCATCTATTTTGCATAAAAGTTTTCCTAATAAACAAGAAACAGAAAAGGCCCTTGCAGAATTCAAAATTTTGTATTAAAACCTCAGTACAAATAAGTTGCTTTATGCTTGGACAACCAATCCATACCCAAAATCAAATCAAATTCATGAAAAGGCAATTCAATTAGATCCGCAACATACTCATTTCCTTGGATCATAACAAGACAGTTTCTATAGACCTGATTAACCAACACACTACTACCCAAAGGACTAGTCATATGAATGTCATAGTCTAACTAATCTACATGCATCTCTTTATCAGACATTTCTCCAATACAGATATAAGAATGAGTGGATCCAGGATTAATCAAAGCATGCATTCCAGAGTTAAAAAGAGAAACAGTACTCACAATAAGCTCAGGTGCATCATGATCCTCGCGAGCCTTCAAAGCATAAGCTTAAGCTGGAGTAGAAGGTATAACAGGTCGATCAACAATTCTGAATGAGTATTTAGATTAGGTCTGATCTGACTAGATCCTCCATGACCTCTACCACTTTCTCTATTCCCAGCAAATGCATGAGAAACCTCTCTATTAGCTTGTGACATCTGAGGTTGTCTTATAGGACAATTGACTATCAAATTCTCAGTGCGACCACATCAAAAACATGCACCTATAGCTCTCCTATAAGAACCCTAATGGTGTCTGGAGCAATGAGGGCACTCCGGAATACCAGAACCTTGGCCCATAGAGGAATCCCTACCAAAAGCAGTCAATGAGGGAAAGTTTTATCGCCTTCCCCAAGCTACAGATCTTTGAGTAAATTTTGGTGCAGAGGAAACACCTTCACGACTCCGCTTGCCCGAGGACTACCTCCTCCTCTAGCAAAGCCCCTTCACTGAGCCCCTTCTCTCTTCACCATCTCTTGCTTCTCTATCTTAATAGCAGCTTGCACCAGCTGATGCTAACTCACTTGTTACAATAGAGTGAATGCTGCCAGATCGAGTCATTCAAACATACTCAAACTGAGGATATCGGAACTCTATAGTAAGTATAGATTCAGGTGCATACTTACTGAGTCGATTGAATTCTCTGTCGTACTCAGCAACAGACAGATTTCTTTGCTTCAAGTTCAGAAACTACTTCCATTTCTCCTTTCTATAAATTTTTGTCATATATTTGGCTTTAAATTCTTGGGAAAAGAAATCCCAAGTTAGAAGCTCCAGTAACTGAGGATTCCTTAAAGCAAACTTCCACCATTCATAGGCTGCTCCCTGAAGAAGAGAGATAGCATAGTGCACCATCTGATCTGGTGGGCAACTAATTTCATCTAGGACCCTTTTCACCTTCTCTAACCAGAATTCTGCCCTTTCAGACTCCTCCAGAGATATTCCAGTAAATTCCTCAGCTCCATACTTCCGCAATTGATCAATCAGAGCCTTGAGCGTGGTCATACAATGTAACAAAGTCATCATGTCTTGAGACAGCTTAACCAAAGCCTCTCCCTGAGCTGGAGGTGGAGTTGGAGGTGGTGGTATATCAGCTTCACCTCGATTGACCTCAGAGGGTCCCAATATAGTCCGCAACCTCGTCAACGACTTCATGAGATCCTTCCATACTCAAATATGACATCAAAACATGAAACAAACCGCATTATGCCAAACACAACTCTTACATTCAATTATAAGCAATAGCTAAGCACTGGTTAAACCAAAATTGCCTAAACCATGCTCTGATACCAACAATATAACACTCACATACCCACTGAGAGGATATGTAGATGTCACACAAAACAGAACCAAAATAATCCAAAACATACCAAACATTCCTTACATGCATTTCCAAAAACTCGAACAACATACATTACCTTTCATTAAAAATTGTTTGTAAACAGAACATATTAAACATATTGTACTTATCCAAATACATGTTATAATCTCAAAAGCCAACCTGTGTAAAGGTGATTACAAATCACTTACAGGATACAAACCTTATCCACAAATGTACGAAATGTCTCATTATATTGAAATATAACTCAAACTTAAACACAAACAAAGACTCAAACAAAAACAACATCCAAAACAGAACACATTCTTCTTGGCCATTGCGGTTGTTTTTATCCCCGTCTTAAACCTTCTTATCAGAAACTACACAGAGGCAAAACCATCATGCTAAGCATATAGCTTAGTGGGAAAATAACTAAACAAGATATAATTTGGCGACTGTTTCTAACAGTTGTTTATCATTCACATATACATAATTATATCAAATCACATACAACCTTTAATTATTCAAATTAAATAACAATTCAACATTATTTGCATCAAAACAGGATATACTTGCTTCAAAACAAAACTTACAAATATCTAAACATAATACCATAATATCAAAACTGAACTTTAAGGTATCATAATAGAACTTGATTGTGTCAAAAAAACTTGATTATAGCATAACAAAATTTTAGCTGTATCAGAACTGAACTTAGCTTATATTAGAATTGAACATATATCATAATACAAAACAAGTTAGACTGCTAATCCTTTTTACAGAAGTATTGAAAAATACTATAGCGTTATACAGTATCTCATATTGTATTTTACTCCTTACAAAAATCCATACTCTTATGAAATTTTATTGTGAAGGTATTCACCAAAGAATCTCATTCCCTATAGATAACCAAAAATTTAAAACTTACCACAACTATCTCATCGAAGTGATTCGGTATTCTCAATGCTTAATTTCTACTTAGATTTAAATAATTTGAACTGTTTAAAAATTTTATATCATTATTTTTTTATAAATATGATTATATCATATAAAGTCATTAGCAATCTAATGAAATATAAGTATTATCCTCTTATGAATTGTTATTCCATCCAATACAATGCATGTATAAGATTTAACAATTCAATATCATCATTATCATTTCGCCAAAGATTGCTTTGGTTATTCTTCAACTTAACAAGTTTTATACAATTTATAATCAAAAGGATACACATATCCTTGTATGTAATTTTATGATTCTAGTTATGTTGATTTAACTAACATGACATAAAAGGATAATCTCAGTTACTCAGCTTTGTATTATTTCCATTTATGCTAAGCATAAGTCTCCTTTGATCCAATACATAAAATCTATTTATATAAAATCGGATCAACTACTTTTATTTAATAATCTATTTCTTATCATGCTTTGAACATTATAATAATGTTGAATCTAAATTCAGTATCAAATACTCATAAGCATGAACTAAAAATATAAATGATCTCTATCATATAAGCAAGAAAAGTCATGCAATCATTTTGCTTCTTATGAAAACTATTATCATATTATAGCAAATTCCTTTAATTGATGTCTATGTTTATGCTTTTAGTAGGCTAAATTAAATATAACAATTCCAAAAGGTGTTATACCTTTTAGCTCTATTATATGCAACCTTTTGCATCTTGTTATCACGGTGTTGACATATATCTTACATGTTGTCATTAAAGTTTATGAGATATAAATCAACTCAAAATGTTAATATATTTTGTTATCTATACGATTTTGACATATCTCTAAAACTTTTTCATCAAATCCTCAAAAGGGATTATAGCAAGATTACATAATGGATATACAATTTTTCTTTTCTAATATTGAGAACTCTTCTCAAACATAACTTATGCCTAATAAATTTGGTTCGCTAACTCTTAGTATCAACTATACTAAACAAGATAAATTTTACTCAGAACAAAATATAAATGAAAGAAAAAAGTAATTAATTATATATCATGACTATCAAATGAGATTAGGACTTTAATTATGTATTTGATTACTCTCACTATTTTATTCAAAATAACATCCCTCGCTACTATTCGAAAAGATTCTCTAATCTTTCTAATAGGCAAGGATTCTATTCAAATATAGTTGATCTTGAGTTTACTCAACAAACCAATTAAACTTAAATTAGGTAGATAATAACTTTGTTAATCACATCTTATGTGACTCCTAGATCTGTCAGATGACAACTCTTACCAAAACATATCTTATACGTTATTCCTAGCCCTGCTTTTAGATTCATGTGCTTTTGAGTTTGCTCATCCAAATCACAAAAATTTAGTTAAGTAAAACTCACTGTTATAAGACTAAACATATTCAAGTGAAAACAACCTTGAGTTTACCAAATAACCCCGACAATAAATAGAACTCTGTTATATTCTTATAAAAATGGAAATCAATAATCACGTTCTTATGTGTACGTAATATTTTAACAAGGGAGTTAATTCCATTCGTCTCATCAAATATAAAATTGCATGTAAAATATCACACATATAAAACAAACAATTT